>JAWRVZ010000059.1:795000-1320000 GCA_037043235.1 Rhodeus uyekii
TTGGGCATTAAGTATTTATTTTATAATTGAAAAAAGATATTTGATTTCATTTTTTACAGTTCAAATGAATCTGGCACATCTTCAGTGTGGTAAAATTGCCGTACCGGTCAATTGTGAACCCTGTATAAGAGATTGCTCAGGTGTTTCGCTTGTGAACATGCTGCACATTTAATTGTGTTGAACCGTAATGTGAATTGAATGGTGAGATAGTGTAGTTATAAAGGTTTTAAACTCTTTTCTGGAACAAGGACAAGATCAAACAGAAGCTCCATTGGAAATCCAACTGTTTGTACTGTGTTGTTTTGCAAACGTGATAACTTTATTAAATCAAATCCACATTGTTTTTTTGTGTGTTTTTTTTTTTTTTTATTGAATCTTATCAAAAACATTTCTCATGCCAGCATCCTGTCAGCTCAGGTCAGCGCTAAATGAAGTCCAGGGCGTAACTGGTGTATCTAAAACTGCTCTTTGCAGACACCAGAGGAATATATAATCATTCGTCCACTGCAGTGCAGTACCGCCGGGTGCATTAACCTTCCAATAGACGAACAGTGAGTCCTGGGAGGCCCAGTCGAGCTGCTGGCCCGACTCCAGTCCACAGAGATGGAGTCAACCGATCGTCTTGCATCTATCCACGCTCCGTACCCACCTGCATCTGCATAAACAAGCCCGTGAGCTTCCTCTCTCAGGAGTTTATTAGACTTCTAAAATCTAAAATGTCTCGCCCTCGCACAAGTGTGTCTGGTGTCTGACCCCCGTCCCCCTGAGACTGCACTTTGAAGCCTCCTCACCTTCATTACCCGATGGCTCAAGTGCTTTCTTTTAATGAGAGAGGGGGAGAGACAGAGAGAGTGTGTGCACATAAGAAAATCAGCTTGACAACAAACGAAGGCAGGGCGCAAACTAGGTTGCATACTTCTCCCTCTCACCCTTTTTTTGACAAATGTAATTTATGCATCCAGTTATTATAAATAGCATATTGATACCGCCACACTATTCCTGGCCTGTTTATGAAGCCGCGTGGTTGTCGCAGTAAGTAGGCCGGCCACTGTACATGAGCGACAGAGCGGACTGAGCTCAGGGACAGAGAGCGCACAGAACTGCACAACATACCAACAGTTCCCAGCCAAGAGAACTCCTCTGTCCCATTTTTTCAGATCTTCCAAGGATTAAGGAAGAGATATTTTTGACATGAGGCCCGCTGGTTTGTTTTTTTGCTAGTAGAAGATTGGAAAATGAAACCATGGAAATGTTTTCTGGTTTGTCTTTATATCTGGATCAATATATATCAAAGTTTGGTCATTTGAAAGCGGTTAGAAAAAGTGTTCAGGGATGCGGTTCATGTGTAAGGTCATTTTGCTAATTATTTTCCTCTGAGTTTATCATTAAAGACATTTCAGGTTATTTCCTGGTCCTCGTGCCTTCACATACAGGTGAACTCAACCCGTGACACACTTTTTCTTTTTTTGTTGAAACATCGTCATTAAAAATGATTTTATCTATCGTTAAGCTTTTGAGTGTTTGGGAATGTTATATTCTTTGTTCTTAAACGTTTGTTATACTAATGTTGCAAAAAATGTTAATTTGTCAGCCTTTTTTTTGGGGGGGGAGAATTGCCCATCTCTTACAAGTGACATTCTGAGTGTGAAAATAAATCAATAACTAGCATCTTCTCTATCATGCCTATGGTGGTAAATGGTAGCAATTGTAAGGGTATTCAGTTGCACTCACTTTGATGATGCAAACTGCAGTTCTGGCTCAAAATTGTTAGTGAAAAGAGACCTGTGGTTGTAGGGGATGGGGGTGGAATTGAGCTCCAGTTTGGACCAAGTAATCGAAAACAGCCTAATAGTCACCAAAATGTGTACCGGACTGCACCGGCTGGTTCTCAACAGATCAATAGAAATGAAATGCATTGACTTGGTGGAGGCAATGAAAGCTTATTCCTGAAAGTGCAGTGCAGTGAACAGTGTGTGAAAGAGAAATAAAGAGAGATGGAAGGTCTTTGCAGAGGAAAGAGCGATGGAGAGAGATGTAGATGGTTTTTAATGAATGGCTTGGAGAGGTGCGATGGAAAACACAGCGATTGCTGCTGCATGATGGCGAGAATAAGCAGAAAAGAGAGACAAAGGCCAGAGACATGGGTTCCTTCTCTGCCATTTCTAATTAAGGATCCCTTAAAGGAGAGAGCAGAGTAGTGCTCTTGCTGGAGGTGAGTAATTAAGCTGACATGACGTGAGGGTCTGAACTAAAGCAGAGAAAAGCAGCTACACACTGTTATTTTTAAAGTGGTTTCAAGCCGTATCTGCAACCCGCACAGTTATTGTAACATTATATGAATGCTGAAGCCACTATTAAAAATAAAAGTGTGTACTTGCTTTTGTGTGAGTGTGTGCGAATTTGTGAAATGTGTGTACACATATAAAGTGTGAAGTTTAAAAATGCCATGGGGGAAAAGTTTATTAGTTAACGGAAAGTTTTCAGTAACTAATAGATCTAACTGTACATTTAATGTAATTTTACAGTAAAATATAGTGGAGTTCACTTATCTCGACTCACGGTTAACTCGCCAATCCTATTATGTCGACGTTTTTGAAGTGGAACCAAACTCCCTATTTGTCTTAGCATTTTCCTTTCGGTAATTTCGATTATTTTATGTCGCCGAATCCTAATATCTCGAGCACAAAAGAGGGACAAATTCGCCACTTCACATTGTTATCTCGTGACTAAGATCGTACCTTGTTCAGTGCGCATGCGCTGAGTTTGTGTTGCACGTGGATCGCACGTGAATCTCCAGAGGTGCCGCGCAGCACTCTCTGAAGTGAAAACACATATCGTTCTTTTCGTTCATAAAGCCCGCTTCTCTGCTTTGATTGGTTTTCTCAAATATTTTGACATTGGTCGGTAACGAGCGGTTACCGACCAATGAGTATGAGGCTTCGATACACACACACAAACACACCCCTGCTTATGTTCTGACGTGAGCTCTGCTCAGCGCCGCTGCGGATTGAAGAACCCGATTGTTAAAAGACGGGATGAAGCCGAATTTGTTGAGAAAGCTCATTAGACAGGCAGAACACAAGAAAGTATGCAATCTAGTACAGCGTGATGACCTCACGAATATGTTATGACTGTTTATGCTGTGAGCAAAATTGTGTTTGCAGTGTTGGAGAATATAATTAAAGGAGAAATTAAAGGAGATAATTCATAGAATTTGTATGGAGAATGGAAGGTGTTTTTTTATTGTATACTGGTAAATCTGCTGTTAGTTGCTGCACAAATGCCTTTTGTTGTTAGCAAACATATACAGTGTATGCACATTTTTATAGCATGCCGATCGCTTCATCACATAAATCGACATATTGGCTGTTGGTTATCTTGATCATTGATTATCTTGATGCTTTTTTGCAACCCCTGAGGCCGTCGACATAACCGAATTCCACTGTACCATGAAAATATTACTAAAACAAACACACACACACACACACACACACACATATACAGTATATATTTTATTTCTGGTTTTCATTAGCTCTTTTGTTAGTGCAAGGAACGATGAGCAATTGGATCTGGAAATTTCACAGGCAGATTCAATCTGTCATTAACGTATAAAGACATTTGCAGTTTCTCTGCACAGCAAATAACAGAGCCAGAGGATGTAGAATGCTGTGACTGATGGATGTTTGAATTCTTTGCAAATTGAAATGTTTCAGAGTTCCATATGGTTTCTGTTACTGATGTTGCTATGTTGCTTTTATACAAACACGCAGGTAAAATGTAATAGTTGCCTTTCAACGTTTACATGATAGTACTCAGGTCAATCTCAGAGAATGTGTGTTGCTCTAGTTCTCTCTGATCTCCTGGTTAACAACTCAACAAAGGAATTTCGGAAAAAAGTTCCTCATCATGAGCGGGTCACCGAGCTCTTTCAGTTCTGCTGTGAATAGACCAGGCTCCACATTCTGGGTCACTTCAAAACCCAGTGTGTCTGGTTTCTACAGTGGGAAGTTTTGTATCTGTTTTTGAGATGGAAGTTGTCTAGTCAGGAGGAATATAAGTGGCAGTATGTGCTACCAGGCCAAACCACTGTGGGACAAACAGCAACTCCAGCTGTTCTGTGAGAAGACAGTACAATTAAAGTGTGTTCAAAATCCATACCACAATACACGCACACACATGGACACATTTAGTACAACACACCCAAAAGCTTTGTTCGTTTTGTTTTTGTGTATTTATCCTAAAATCCACTCCTCTTCCGAGCATTCCCAGTATTCAACCTTTAGGAAATCCTTGTTCTTGTGCTTTTTATGTGGTTGCACACATTCATTGAATCTGTGATCATTTGGGGGAGTTTTAGGCTGTTTATTCAAAGGCTTCCGTAGCCTCGCCACTAGGATTTGATGAAAAAGATATTCTGAACAAAAAATGCACCCAGACTACATTCACATTCGTGCTTAGAGTGCTGGATAAGTGCTAAATATCTACAACATGAGGCTTGTGCATTTTGGGCCATTCTTTGAATTCAACTAATGCACAGGAAATGGTTCCTAAACCTTTGCTTTCACGGGTCTCTAAAGAATATGGACAAAATATGGGTTTGATATGGTTTCTTATGATTGTGGCTTTAGGTCTCACAATTGATATTCTAGTTTCCATAATTGCTACTTAAAATATTTCACCGTGAATTTATCTCAGGGTATATCTTTATTTCAGCTGTTTTGTTTCCACCTCAGATTACTTTGAGGCGGAAACAAGCTGACATGAAACTGCATAGAGGAAAATAAACAAGAAAAATTTAATTGTATTCAGAGGAGTTACACAAGGGACCCGTTTACTGTACAGTGTAATTAACATTAGCAACAGTGGCAGAAAATATAGCTGTAGGCAATAGCAAAGCTCTACTTAACCCTGAACATGTTAACTGCCTGTTTAACACATGCATATTGGAGGATTACATGATGTGACTCCACAAAAGGCACTACCAACTTTTTAAGACAATAGCTCCAGTCCAAAACAACCTTCTGTGTCAGCATCCTTAATTTTAAATGACTACCTTCGATTGTTCTATATAAGCAGCAACTGCATGTGCAACACAAATAGAGAAGAGTTTTGACTTGAAGTTTATTGAAGTTTGACATCAAGACATTAGCAAGAAAATTATGCAGTTATCTAATACATTAGTTTGTGTGTGTGCGTGTACCTGCTATACCCTACATTTTGGGTCCAAAGGATAGTACCAAATGATTGGACCCCACAAGGATAGTAATACCAGTTTATGTTGATCATATGGGGACATTTGTCTGGTCTGCACGAGGAAAACCGCTTAAAAATCATGCAAAATTATGTTTTTTGAAAATGTAAAAATGCAAAAACGTTTTCGGTGATGGGTGGGGTCATTGAAGTATTACAGTATTAAAATCCTTACGTATATGGGAAGTGTGTGTTTGTGTGTGGTCCTGGTAAACCCTGCATTAAGGGGACAAAATATCCCCACAAAGATGGCAATATCTGAAATCCTTGTCCTTGGACCATGAGGAAAGCAGCTTATAAATCATACTAAGTGATGTTTTTTGAAAATGTAAAGAATGCATACATTTTTTCCCACGTCATCTCAACATTTATAATTATGAAAGTAATAACTAAATAACATGCAACATTCCTAAAAGAAATTTAATTTCTTCTAGTTACATCA
Source organism: Rhodeus uyekii (assembly GCA_037043235.1). Lineage (NCBI taxonomy): Eukaryota > Metazoa > Chordata > Actinopteri > Cypriniformes > Acheilognathidae > Rhodeus > Rhodeus uyekii. Next base: position 800,693 of record JAWRVZ010000059.1, read on the forward strand.
TTTATTAATTATGCATAATTGTTTAATGAATAAACATAATTATTTGTTATATATATATATATATACATACAGTGGAGTTGGTTATGTCGACGGCCACGGGGGTTGCAAAAAGGCGTCGAGATAACCGTTTAGCGTGATAACCAACAGCCAATATGGCGATTTGTTTGATGAAGCAATCGGCATGCTATAAAAATGTGCATACACTGTATATGTTTTCTAACAGCAAAAGGCATATGTGCACCAACTCACCAGAATAAAATAAAAAACACCTTCAATTCTCCATACAAGCCTTTAATTATATTCTCCAACATTGCAAACACAATGATCGCTCACAGTGTAAACACAGTCACAACACACAATCACATTTGCTAATAACATAGTCATTCCGCTCTGACACAGTTCTGAAAGTATTGCACACGCGGTTACTATAGTTTATTTTCAAACACTAAAATGCTTTGTTGCTTTTTACCTTTAACGGTCTGCTTGAAAACAAATGCTTTATCGATGTCAATGTAATCTGTGAATTCCTGGACAATGATGCTTCACTGAACACACACACTAACAGCAGACACACTCGACTCACTGAACACACTCACGCACTCACAGACGCGCTCGATTCGGCTCAACTCCTGCGCCTCCTCTTCTAAGATAGCATCTAGAATGCTTTAGACTTCTGCGAGTCTTAGACACCCGCCACTTACACACACGTGAGTTCTTCTGCGGCTGTGCGGCTCTGTGAGTGAAGCGATCCACGTGCAACGCAAACTCAGCGCACGCACAGTGAACTAGGTACGATCATTAGTCACGAGATAACCATGTGAAGTGACAACTTTGTCCGAGATATCTGCTCGAGATATTAGTGTTCGGCAACATTAAGGAATCGACATTAAAGAATCAAAAATACTAAGACAAATAGGGAGTTTGGCGGTTCCACTTCAAAAACGTCGATATAACAGGATTGGCGAGTTAACCGTGACTCGAGATAAGTGAACTCCACTGTATATCTTATATAAAAATTTTGTAAGTAAAGCCATGAAAAAGCTCAGCTGTCAAATCAGTGAAGATCAATGGCTCTCTGTTCACGTCCCAATTTGAACACACACACACAACAGCACAGACACGTTGAGCTCACGCCCTGGGTCAGACCTCTGGCCCTTCATGAAGCATCTTACTTCTGTCATTGTTCCCCAGTGGCGGCTGTTGTTGTAATGTCTCTGGCCTTGGCCATGCAAAAGAGTAGCGCTATTCATAGCCTGTCTGAGCCCCGGGTTGATGCATGAGATTCTGTTCGAGATTGACATGGGAGAAAAGACGAAAAGCTGGTTCCATGTGCGTCAGTCTGAAGTCACTGTTTGTGTTAGAGACTTTAGGGTTTTATGATGTAGATCCCAACAGCTGCAGGCGACAGAATGGAGAGAAAGGGTCAAACAATGACAAATATGTGTATTGTCTGTTTTTGTGTGAGTTTAGTGTGTGTGAGAGAGAGAGATTGAGAAAGTTTGCTGTGCAAATAGTTCTCTTCTCTGTAAAACAAAGGGTGAATATTTCAAGAATATTCCTGTCTGCTCTGTGTTATAATGAAAGTAAAGCTCCAAAACTACAATACAGCATCATAAACTTTTTTGCGATACTCCAAATCTTGCTTTCACAGAAGAAAAACAAGAAGTAGAAGTATATTTTTTGAATGACATGAGAGTGAATAAATGATGACAGAGTATTCATTCTTGGGTGAACTATCCCTTTAACAGCTACTTTCAGGACAAAGAATCATTTGCATATATTCAGATATTTCTTCATTATCAACATGGGGCCGCGGGGGGTTCCTCATCTTTGTCCTAACTCACTGTGGCACCAGGCCGTGTGATCAATGCAGGGCCTGAACGTTTTTAAGTGTTTTCAGACACTCTACATCACTTCCCGTTGCCTTTGGCTGAAACATCAGCCACTGTTTCCACCCACACACCCTCATCCGTCTGATACCATGAATTATTAACCATCTCTTGTCCATGGCATTATCTGTACTCAGTCTGCAATTATTTCACCCCCGTGCACACAGCTGGGTGTGAGCTCAGACCCCTGATGATGCAGCTGCTTTTCTTGCATATGTGTTTAAAGAGAGAGAGTTGTTAAAGAAATAGTCATCATCATTAATTCATCTTCACGCCAATCACAAAATGAATTTTGTCTGTCTATCTATCTATCTATCCATCCATCCATCCATCCGGGTTCAATGAACAAAAGATAAACAAAAACTACGAATGTGCCCTAAGTGTAGCCCAATATGTGCAAATACAATGGAGGACATGATTATCAAATAGTTATTTTTCTGTCAAAAAATATTCCTCTAAATATCTCTCCTCCAAAAAAAATAAAATAAATAAATATCTGTACATATCTGAATTGTGAAGGAAACATAAGCGAGTAATGACTTTCTTATAGAGCTGCTATACAGCCAAACCAATCATTGTTGCATTAATTTATATCATCGCTGTAAAGCTGCTTTGAAACAATCGTATGTATTGTAAAAATCTCTATATAAATGAAGGTGACTTGACTTGGCTTTGGTCTGTTCCTCGAATATTCTACATGACTCCTTTATCTGTCCTTTTTTAAATTCATTGTTATTATTTTTTCTAGAAATATGAAATAATTTATCTAAGATGCAGTTAATTTGAGTCTGGGCTATATCCTCTGGTGTTCAACACTACTCGGCTCTATCACAGGCAGCCAGGGAAGCCTTTTAATGTGACACCAGCAGGCATTATACAATCCTCGTGAAGTAACACCACAAAGTGATTTAATAGCGCGCTGGGGCTCAGTTTAAAGTATGAAGTCTTCCCAGTTACTTTTAAAGACTTAAGGTCTCTTAGTAGGCACATTAAAGACTTTGTGATGGTTGTTCGAGATCGTCTTGAGGCCTGTAACTTCACTGAAGCTGTCATGTTACTAATTAATTTACTCATTACTGTCCCTGTTGAGGGACAACAGCACACTATGAGCTTATTTAAAAAAAAAAAAAAAAAAATTAAAAAAAAAAAAACATCTGGTTAAAAATATTAGACCAATAACATATTTTCTTCTGTTAGCTTTATATTATTGAAATGTTAAATTTTCTTTTGTTGCCTATTTTATTAAAGCCAATAAAATGATTGGCTTATTAGTCACTGTCACAGTTGTAGGGAGAGATGAGGAGATGTGGAGGCTCAGGAATCCAAAACCTTAATATAAACATAAATACTTTAAATATACAACTCAAAATGGCACTTTCATGTACAAAACAAGGACCGCAGAAAAGGCGATAAGAACCTTACACTGACAAATACCGACACTGACTGAGTGTATTTAAACATGGGGTTTAAATACAAAAGGAGGGAATTAGACACAGCTTACAAGACTGACGATGTGATTGCTGACACGACAGATATACAAACTTTTCCCTTGTGCCTTTGTGTGTGTGTGTGTGTGTTTTGAACAGCACAAATGTATTGGCAATAGAAAAGTGTCTAAATATATATATATATTTTTTATTAATCAAATTAAATGATGTCACTCCTTGTGAGTGGGGCCCTGTTTCATGATCCGTCCTGCCGATTTGCATTAACAAAGGATGTAGAAAATGTATAGTAAGCATTATTTACAACTGATATTTTGGATGTAATTAAATGTATTATTTTAACTTATCAATTTGTTTATTTATTATTTATTAGTTAACCAAGGCAAGTCATTTATTCACTGTCAATGTAACCCCTGGCAACATATTTTTCTCATGGAGTCATTCATAATTCAGTCTTATCTTAACGTTAGAGGAGTGTTGTGCATTGCCGGGACCCGTCTGGCCTCACCGTGGCAGACCCATTCAAAGAGAGGTTAGATAAGAGGGGGCTCTGAAGAGTCATCTTGTCCTGGAATGTGGTCGAGGTGTTACGCATGTTTACCCAGGGTGCCGTGCAGCAGGTTTCAGCAAGCCCTGTGTTATGTGACGGGCAGTGAGCTATTTCAGTGCCTTTTATATCTTCTGTCTGTTTATGGACCCGGTCAGATTAGATACGATGGAACCAAAAAGAGGAGGCTCAACCATTGGATCTTTTATCGCCTTTTTTAAAGTCTGTGAGTGCGCATGGGAGCCAACACATCCTTGTCAGAAAATAAAACCGATACAGAGCCAGGGAAGTGGATGCATTTTGTCAGACAGTATGACTTCATACAAAAGTGAACGTTTTTGTGATGCTTTGGACACTTTTTTATATAATAGAAGTGAATAGGATTGTCAAGTTGTGGTTCAAAATCACCATAAGAGTATAATAAAATAGCTCCATATGAATCATTCACTATACGCAAAGATTTCTGAAATTATACGATAGTTTTGAGTGAGAAAAAGACAGACATTTAAGTTATTATGCTTATCATCTCCTACTGAGTTGAATGCATGAATCACTTCAGCCAGATTCTTGAACTAATAATTCACACTTGGTTTTGGATGACCAAGAGATTCATTCAGGTGATTTGACTTCAAAGACCAACACACTTTTGAAATATTTGTCTCTAAACAATTTTGGATATAGTGTAGTTTTTAATGTTTTTCACTTTCATCATAGTCAAAAGATTGACTAGGATATTGTGTACCAGTAATACAGGGTTGGAAAGACTGGATGAACAATATGTATGCTTTTTTTCTTTTTAAGAGAAATAAAACTGATTTGGAGCCAGGCAAGTGGATACTTTGTTTGTTAGACAACATCAAAAACAAGAACAAAATGTTCTCTCGTACGCAAATAATTAAGGCTTGAGTTGCTCTGGTTGGTGCCCTTTATCTGTAATTTTCAGCTGAATTTCAACGTAACTCTTAGGCATAAGCGTGTTGTTTGTGGAAGATAAGATGGCAGACGTTTAGACAAGAGTGTGTTTGTGGGAAGGGGGAGGTTGGTAGTTGTAGTGGTGAATGTGCATGGAGTGTCAGTATGTCCTTAGAACAGCGGGAAAGATGTGGAGAGCTGTGCCGCCCACCAGCCCTATTACAGGCAACCAACCACTGTCATCATGTCACGCTGATGGTATGGTTGCGCTGTTAGTCTCTCTCTCACACGCTCATACACACACACACATTCACACATACACTGTTGTCATGGTCTCAACACTCTAACAAGCATGAACTTTTTCTTTGACTCAATATGACAGCATTTGTAGCGCCATTATTTGGGAAAAGCTTTTAGATCATTGATTAGAATCAGTATTGTATTATATTATGCTGGTATTAGTATCAGATCCGATATTGTGCGCATGGACTTGTTCTCGTTAAAGTAACAAAATCAATAATGTCTGCAACAGAAGGTATTTCAAGATGAACAATGCAATGCCTTTGAATCTGATTCATTGCAGCGCTTTCACTGTCGACGCACAGAGCTGCTGCTTTGTGAGCAGATAAATGCATGAGTGCAGAGGGGTCAAGGTTTGGCTGCTTTAGCTGGTTGGAGACCAGATATTGTAACTATCTAAATCTAAAATTATACGTATCCATCAATAAGGCCCTATAAAAGCTTTTTTATTGTTTTTTATTTCCGTTTTTTTTTTTTTTTTTCATTTACATTTCTTCATTGTCCTTTATGTATATAATTCTTTATTTAAGACATAATAATAAAACAATAACCAGGCCCTATTATTTTTTTTTATTATTCCAGATATGTGTTGTTTTAATTTTTGAGGATTATTTACTTTATTATTATTATTAACAATAAATGTATTATCAAAAATGAGGTAATCATATAAATGCATACAACTTTAACATTTAAATTAATTAAATCTAACAATACCATTTATGTTTTGTAAAACAAAAAACATTAAATTAAAACATCGATGAACATTTGTGTGATATTCATTAAAGATGTTTTGATAAATTGTATTATTGCTGTTTTTGTTATTGAGAAGTACATTCTGTTGTATAATAGTAAAACATTTCTGTCTTTTATTTAACTTTTATTTTGGTGTGTTGTCATAGTCCACTTTTGTTTTATTCATCCAATGAATCCAGTTCATCCATTTATTCATTGATTTATTCCATTGCCCACTATACCCTTAAAATAGGGCACTCTTTACCAGTTGTAGTGGAGTCTGAAACCATAGTGAATGTTACAGAGTGCACTCATTCAATCTAACAATGCGGCGCAATAATGAGTGTGCAACAGCTAGATAATACCCATAATACACTTTGCGAGTTGTGCACCGAATGATTTCCCGCATCTAACCAGAAGATTGCATCCACAACTGAATCATCCATTTTCCAAACCACTGGTTCAATGTGGCTACTGTGTAATATCATACAGCAATAAATTCCTTTCTAATTGGTCAATAATTAGTTGACTTAAGGATACTTCAAGAGTTCAAGATAAACCTTTTCTTAACTATCAGTTTGCGAAGCTTCAAATAATTATTAAAGAGCAATCACAAACTATGCAAAAGCGCAACCCTGAGTTGTTTACTCGCTTGTTTTCGTTCACTCCCTCAAGTGAACTATATTAGTTGACTAATGTAGGGAACGATGAATGTATAAGACATGCGGGGTGATTTCAGACACAGCCCATGACATTCCGTGTTATATATATCCTTATACAGGGCCCCATCTAAGGATTCATACAGGGCCCCCAAGATTTGCAGTACAGCACCAGTTTCCTCTTTTTATAATGATTGGCTTTTATTTGAGAATGTGCGTGTGTTTTGGCCGCAGGCTACTTGGTTCTCAGAGGCAAATCTTTTACCTTTGCTCCTCTGACCTGGCAGTGAAGGTCTGGTTCTTTCTGTTCAAGAACGGTCTCTCACATGGGAGAAAATCATAGCTCTATCCATTATTTATTTGACTTTGCCCTCTTTTATTCTGTCTTTATCTATCTGTCTAAGCTACAAGAGCAGTGTGAGACTTTGCGGAACTTTGCAGCAATGAAGGATGCTGAATTATAAAGTTATTTCATGCATGAAGTTGTACTTACTGTGCAGTTTGCTCACCATTTAAACCAGGCGTGCAAAGCCCAGTTCCTAAAGGACTCGATTAGCTGGATCAGGTCATTTAATTAGGGTTGAAGCTAAACTCTGTAGCTAAATCAATGGAAATGAAGGGTTCTGAAGAGAGACATTATCACATGCACTTCTTTTCTGGTTCAGCATGATCCAGGAGTCACAAATAGCCCTTACATCACTCCTGAGTTAGGTGCTCCAGTATGCTGGAGGCCCATTGTTGGCTTTGGACATCCATGCGCATTCCACAGCGGCGAGCATAATGCATCTATTTTGATCTCATCACACCTTAGAAGGCCCTGATTTTGCTCATGTCAGCAGGGGAGCCAAGCATCTCTCATAGTATGTAATTTATCTGCCGTCGACTCTTGAGTAAACTGACCGAAGCATTTATTTCCGGTTATTTGACAAGGTTTTATGTCTGCCTCTGTTGTTTAAGAAAACAAACCACCTGCTAACTGCCAATTTAGGTGTATATATCCTTTCTCAGATAAAACGGCGCAAGCACTCAGCTTCTCAGAGTAGCAATCATGCACTCAACATGCCGATGCATATGGCAAGGCAAACAGACACGAACGGCGTTAGCTGTTCATCTCCACTAAGCGAGAATGAGATGAGGGGGAGGAAGTCATTTTTCCCTCTGATGAATTTGGACATGAGTTTTACCCAGATCTTATGCAAAACGATTCTCTCCCTCTCTTATCATGAGTCTTTTTATCAGGCTATAATCACGTGTGAACTCCAGAGCACGTCTCTCCCGCTGTCTCGCTCTCTTAATGCGCTTCTCCTCGAGCAATTGCACATTAGGATCGGGTTGGTGTGTGTTTGTGTGGGAGAAAGTTCATGCTGTGTGGGTGATATGGGAGGGCTTTGTCGTTTCCAGGTTGATGCTGAGGCCACCTGATTGGTGCCGAATCGACAGGTTGTGCAGGAAGGTAACGGTTAGAAGAGTTTGTGGAGATGTAGTGGAATGAAGAGAAGTGAGCTACCTTGGCTGGGGGTGTGGGGGGTTTGAGAGTGACTCCAGGGCTTTGCCTGATCAGGAAGTAGCAGCTGGAACTCACAGTGAGACATCCCATAAGTCTGTGCAGCTGTCACTGTGGAAACAAAGGTGGTTTCGGCAGGTCCTTCCATTGCGTTTAGTTGAAATATTATTGGCTGTATTTTGAATTCCCACATCAGATGTTATTTTGATGTTATGATGACATAAAGCACATAAAAACAACATTGTATGAAGAAAACAACCATGGTTGATAATCAGATTGATTGTCAGACCATGATTTGTGTACTAAAAATGCAGTTAGTGGTTGATATATATGTGTATCAGTCTCCCACTAATTTATATTTATCAAAGCACAATGCTATTACATTCTGAAACTATTACTTTAAAATGATACATCACAATGCCATTACACTTCTAGACTGTGAGTTGACAGTGCTAAAGAAAGCTTCCCCCTCTAAGCTGTGATTTTGAGTCAGGAAAAATCAGTTGAAGTTGAACTTAAAGTATGTGAACCTGCTGAGTGTCGCTGACGCAAATTAGCTAACCTCACCTAGCACGTCTTTAGAGCGGCAGGTTTAAACTAGCCCGAGTGTGAGAGAGATAGAGAGGGAGGGAGGGTGAACATAAAAAAAAGTGTGAAATGAAAGCTTCGCTTTAAACAACTGATAATGAAGAGGCACTCGGGCCGGACGCACCCGGATCCGCTCAGTGTGAAGCAAAGGAGAAAAAAAATCTATTATTGCGCAGAGCACCTAAAAGCAATCCACACTTATTAATATTTAATAAGCTTTCCTTTATCTTTTAATCAAGTGCGGGAAAAATGGAAGGAATGAATTAGGCAGAGAAGAAAGGAGAAATCACTTTAATGAAATGAATTGCTGCGTTGTGTCATTAGTGGGCTCTGGAGCGTGATGTTCGAAGGACGGTGGGGGCGCAGGGGGATGAATGAATCTATCCAAGCATATTTCAGCGCGGACCTGTTGAGAGTCTAGAGAATTTCAGGTTAAGGGAGATTAGTTCACCCAAAAATGAAAATTAGGTCATCAATTACTCACCTTCATGTCGTTCCAAACCTTTATGACTTTCTTTTTTCCTTGGAACACGAGGAAAGGAAAGTTATTTAAGTTTAAATTAAATATAGGTGAGTAATTGATGACCTAACTTTTATTTTTGGGTAAAAATTGTAGAGTAGTGGTGGAAAGAATAGTGGTGGCCAGACACGTGGAGATTTGGAGCTTAACTTTTTCTTTTCTCTTGTTTTCTTTACTTCGCTATAGTTTTGTTATGGTTCTTCCGTCTCTCCCTGATATATAGCTAAGATTTCATCTGTGTTTTCGTCTTTAATTTAGGCACTTAAATAAATACAATAGAAATAAAAATAAATTTGAATATAAATGCGATATTTTCTAATATTCTAATGTCCAATCATGAATCATGATATTCAACACGTATATTGATATAATTTCCAATCATTTTACCAAATAAACAGTGTTGCCAAATAGATATAAAGGTTTATTTTCAGAAACATAAGCACAAGTAGATAGATAGATAGATAGATTTCAGTAATTTAACAGTGTTAAAATGTTAAAATACACACATATAACATATGAAATATACATGGTTGTGCTAACTTCTATTTGTTTATGTGTATCATGACCAGTATTTGCATTTTGGTGTGTGTGTATGTGTGCATGTCCGTTTGTGTTTTCAGAGGTGTTTTGCCTCTGGCGTTGATGAGTCAAAAGCGACCATGGTAACTGATTCAGCATGGTGTCAGTCCCTGTTCTGATTGGTCAGCATTTTGTGTTGATTGTGAAGGTGAGAGGTCATTGCCCCTGACAGTGAGTTGACACCTGGCTCTTTGCACTGTCCAATCTGACTCAACCTCCTGTTGTTCATTCTGTCACCTTTAATAATCTTCAGTTTTGGCTTGCGCATTTATCCTTTTATATATATATATATATATATATATATATATATATATATATATATATATATATATATATATATATATATATTGTTGTGGTCAGAATTATTTGCACCCCTGGTAAATATGATCAAAGAAGGTTGTACACATTAATATGCATTGTTTATACTTTTGATCTTTCATTCAAAAAATTGCAAAAATCGTTTCATTGAAGTAAAAGAATTGAAAGTGGGGGGTAAATTACATTATGAAATAATTGTGTTTCTCCTAAACACTTTGTCATGTTGTCACATAGATTTTTTATGAGTAAAATATCAGGATTCATATTTAAGATTTTAGCACTTTAGAAAATGAAAATGAAATTGTTCAGCTATGAATTCTTGATTCTAAATATGAGGAAACACAAAGGCCAAATTCCCTTAATCATCATCATAAGACCACAGAATATAGTTCTGATTTGCAGTAAAAAAATGAGATTCGCAAAATAGAAAGTGGCTGTAAGAAAATTCTAATTTCCATCATCAGGGAGAGAATTAAGAAGTTCCAATCAACTAAAGATGTTATGATTCTGACTTGAAGAGGACAAGTGTCTATATTCTCTAAAATATGGAGAGGCAGAGAGTTCGACTGGTCAAAGGCACTCCAAGGATCACAGATGGAGAATTGCAGAGATTAGTTGAGTCTTGGGGTCAGAAAGCCTAAAAAAACATCACATGTTGATTGGGAGGGTTTCTAGAAAAATCCTCCTTACTCATCCAAAAACAAACTCCAGACACAAGCATGGCTCTATGGTAAGATGTAACCAAAAAAAAAAAAAAGATGGCTTGGGTGCAGACAGGGAAGGACCACATAACCATGGTTGAATATACAGCTGGATCTTTAATGTTTTGGGCATATTTTTTTTCTGCCAGAAGTCATGGAGTTCTTGTTCAGATACATGGTATCGTGGATTCTAGCAAATAGCAACAGATAAAAAAATCAAACCATAACCACCTCTTCTTGAAATCTTATAATGGGCCGTAGTTGGATCTTCCATCAGGACAATGATCCAAAATACATTTGAATAAACACAAAAATGTGTCATTTGAGCTTTCAGTAGAGCATTTGTGCTTACAACACCAAGGTCATGGGTTCAATCCCTGGGAACGCAAGAACTGATTCAATGCGTTTCTTGAATGCAATGTAAGTCGCTTTGGATAAAAGCGTCTGCCAAATGCATAAATGCAAATGTAAAATAAAGCTCCTGTCATGACCTTCCCAGTCCCTGACCTGAACCCTATAGAAAATAAGTAGGCTGAACTGAAGCGGAGCATCATTGACATGGATCTGGGAATCTGAAGGATCTGGAGAGATTCTGTATGAAGGAATGAATGGTGTCTGATCTGTTATCAGGTGTTCTTCAAACTCATCAGCCGTTATAGGAGAAAATGCATTATCTTGGCAAAAGGACGTTGGAAAAAGTACATAATAAAATGTGCCAATAATTATGTCAAATAATTTTTGGAAAAAAATCTGTATTTTATTTTATAGTGATTTACCCCATAATTTCAATTATTTTACTTAAATTGAAGGTTATATTTTTGTGAATTTTTTAACTGCAAGCTCAAATGTACAAAAAATGCGGATTTATTTTTACAGCCATCTTTGTTCATATTTTCCAGGTTTGCCAATAATTCTGACCACAAGATATGTATATATATATATATATATATATATATATATATATATATACGTAACGTGTCGGTACTATTAAATCCCTGTGGAATACACAATGGAATACACAAATCCCTATGGCCCTTTTTTTCGCTTTTGTAATAAGACCCTTTGAACCGAATGCATTTTAAGAATTTAAGGCGATTTCTGCTTTGTCATGTCATCCATTAACAGTTTGATCTCATTTTGAAATCAGTTTTAAGACTTAATCATCTGGGAAGATTTGAACAGGATTTAGGTCATCACTCCGGCACAGCGAATCTATAATGAAGGATTTTGCACCAATGCCTGAGTAAATGTCATGTTTCTCTGAGAGTGTATACATTGTGTGCATGTGTGTTCATGAGTATCAAAGAGATTCCAAACATGTTAATTAAACTCCATCATCCTTTCCCAGAATGAAACTGGTGTCTGCTTGTGACCCATGACCTATGACGCTTGTGACCCATGACCTCTCCCTTCATATGAATCTCTCAAAGCCTGACTGAAGTCACTTATCTACTTGATGGCACATAAACATCCAGTCAATCGGCGAGTCAGAACAGCTCAGTCAGTAATTATCTAGACTGATTTGCTCATTAGAGTCAGTTGTTTGTGAATCAAAGACACAGGTCACCTGTAACACTGTTTTCATTGCCGCCTTTGAAGGCAACTATGGAAGTGTTTGAGGGTAAAATAAGAATAAATAAGGTAATTATGCAAAGAGTCATGTGATCTCGGTTGGTGTTGACGTTATTTGCCAGTGTTGCTTTTTCAATGATGCACTACTACTAGGAATATCTGATCTGTCCACTTACATTGCCAACAGAAATGCACTTATCCGATCCATATCAGATTAATTCCACATATGATTGAGGCAAAAGAAAGAAGTGTTGTATGTTTATACTTTTAGAGTTAGTTCATGTTGCACATTCCTGTCATTTCATCACATTTAAGCCTTCAAATTCACATTGAAATTTCTTTGATTGTGTAGCTGTAGATTCAGCAGTGATGTTGGAAACACTGCGGGAAGGACGTGTTAACTGCTGGTGATTCCTGTCAAAGTGTGTGTGCTCCAGTGTTTGTTTTATTCACAACATCACAGTCAGAAACAACAAAAAAAACAGCAATGAAAATCCATAATGAGTAGTTTGAGGCCATCAAATGTTTCACAAGGTTGTTACATAGCGGGTCGTCAAAGGGTTAGTGTGGATACACAATAATTGTGTATTTTTACTTATTAGAAACATATTGTTACAACTTTATGTTTGTATTTACAAGGTTCTATATAAATAAACTCTCTCTCTTTCTCACCAATATCCTTTAAGTGGCAGTTGTTTCAGTATCTGTGATCTTGGAACTGTCATTTGTGATACTATAAAAGTAGTTGATAATAGATTGTAAATTTTATGATAAATTTAGACTCACATAGCCATTTTTAAGAACAGAGTGAGAAAGAAACGGAGAGAACATTCAAAAGATCCCAGTTTTACATCTTGAGTTAAGAAATGTCAATTTATTTTGCGGCATCCATCCATCTATCTATATACCCATCCATCCATCCATCCATCCATCCATCCATCCATCCATCCATCCATCTATATATCTATATACCTATCCATCCGTCCATCTATGCGTCCATCCATCCATCCATCTATATAGCTATCCATCCATCTATCTACCTATCCATCCGTCCATCCGTGCGTCCGTCCGTCCATCCATCCATCTATATCTATCTATCCATCCATCCATCCATCTACCTATCCATCCGTCCATCCGTGCGTCCATCCATCCATCCATCTATATATCTATCCATCCATCTATCTACCTATCCATCCGTCCATCCGTGCGTCCGTCCATCCATCCATCCATCTATCTACCTATCCATACATCCATCCGTCCATCCGTGCGTCCGTCCATCCATCCATCCATCCATCTATCTATATATCTATATATCCATTCATCCATCCATCCATCTATCTACCTATCCATCCATGCGTCCATCCGTGCGTCCATCCGTGCGTCCATCCATCCATCCATCAATCTACCCGTCCATCCATCCATCCATCCATCCATCCATCCATCCATCCATCCATATATCTATCCATCCATCCATCCATCCATCCATCCATCTATATATCTATATATCTATATATCCATCCATCCATCCGTGCGTCCGTCCATCCATCCATCCATCCATCCATCCATACATCTATATATCTATCCATCCATCCATCTACCTATCCATCTGTCCATCCGTGCATCCGTCAGTCCATCCATCCATCATCTATATATCTATCCAACCATCCATCCATCCATCCATCTATCTACCTATCTATCCGTCCATCCATCCATCCATCCATCCATATATCTATATATCTATCCATCCATCCATCAATCAGCTATATATCTATATATCTATCCATCCATCCATCCATCCATCCATCTATCCATCTATCCGACTATATGAAGGCATACATCTTTACCACGTTTAGATGGATTGAAACTCAAACAGTCCCTGCCAGGATCAGATAGTTTAGCATAAGCAGAAGTATACGGTTTGAAAACCTGCCATCCTAGTGTTGAAATCGCATTATTTTCATCTTCTCCTCCTATTTTGCTGCTGTCACCGGCGTAGCCTCTCCAAACACTCAGGGGTCATGCCCATCACATCTCTCGCCGTCTGCGGAATATAGTCGAGTGCGATGAGAAGAGGTGTGCCAATGCATGTCACATCAGATTGTGCTTGTATCATATTCAGAACAGCAAGGCTAAACTTACTGGATCTGACAGCACAGACATTCACGGATGTGTCAGACAATGCATTTTCTACCTTGCTGGTTTGCGCTTTGACGATTTCTTCTTCCTTGACATCTCTCTAACTCCCTACCATAGGCAAAATAAGTCCTGATTTGAACAAGTGTGAAAGAGCGGCTGTGATTATTATTATTATTATTTGTCTCTATATTCACATGTGCGGTAGAACAACTTTGTGTTGTTGGTTTTTGATCAGTCATTCGTCATAGTTTGCTGCAGTATTATTCATTCTGAGTGAAACATATCGCACTGCCAGTGGCTCAGACACCTCCAGGCTGCCGTTGACCGACCTTCTGCCAAAAACAGCACCCTGTCCCACAAGACCTGGCTTGAAAAATTGAGAGCCCCTCAGGACAACTAAACTACTTTCTCAGGAATGACACTTTAGGTGACTGGACTCAAAAAGATCCTAAGCACAGAATTAATAGATAACAAAATATGTGTTATGCTCAAAGAGTTCAGTATTGCAGTCAGATTTAGGAGAATGTCGTTCTTTGTCAGATTTATGTGAAAAGCAGGACTAGATCGTTGGAGGTCATGAATTATTATTTTTTGTTATGCAGCACTTAAAGTAGTATGTTTGGTAGTGCATTTGTTCTGGCTTCAAACTAAATCAAGTCACACTTAGTTGCTATTAAAAGATAAAATAAAACAATTCAATATTTTTTTTTCCTTTTAAAATGCTACCTTGGCAGCTAACTGTAAAGTAAATTGAAGCTCAATTTGTTAAAAATGAATAGAAGCTATTATTTTTTTCAAGAACTAAAATGAATAAAAATGATAACAGTACATCAAATTAAAACAAAAAAACCCCTGAAAATATAAAGATAAAAGCTCATTCAAAATAATACAATAAAATAAGAAAATAAAACCATAATATTACACAATTAATACTAAAATAACACTGGCCCCACTCTACATTTTTAGTTGTGTTTAGATGCTATGTTTCAGAAGGATTTCACGTTAGAGAAGGTTGCAAAAACCGTTCACCTAGTTCAATAAACATTCATAAAATGCCCTAAAACTATCTTACCCTCAGTGCTACCCTCTCAGACACCTCCTATTCTAAATCTGGCAGGCGTTAAGAGTTCCTGACGTCACTTACAGGGCAGACATAAGGAAATAGAGAGAGAAAGAGAGAGAGGTGGTATATTTAGGGCGACTGGGGAAGGACAGAGAGAAAGAGACGCAGGCAAAATTCACAGAGAGAAAAGCCCCCAGAGGTCTTCTGTCAGTCTTTGCATTCGTACCCGCAGCTCTCAAACACATTATTTATTCAAAGTCCCACAATTCACCAGGGAACAGAGGAAGAAAAGCAAAGCTGTTCTGTGGAATAAAGCGCTACACTTTTTAAACATTAACTTTCACAAGACACCTTGTTTCACACCTGTGTGTATTTTAACTCTCTCACATACTGTTTCCTTCACGTTACAGAACGAAGTGTGGAAGTGAAGAGATGCTGTATTTTGCATTTTTGGAAACAAATAAAAGTGCTTATACAGCAGCAAAACAATGGAGTTTAAGTGTTGATTCTGTGTTTATGAATTGGATCAGAGTCGCTTTTTCATTGCTTTAGAATAAATTGGTTAAATGAACTGGCTCCTCACTGGCTCCTCATGGTGTTGATTTTGGAACTGTATACTAATATAGTAATACCTCGGTTTGCGAGTTTAATTCATTCAAAGAGCTCGTAATTCAAAATTCTCGTACACCAAAACAAGTTTCCCCATAAGTATGCAATAAAAATCACTCGATTCGTTCCAATGACCATAAATGCCCAATTTAAATTTTTTTTTTTGGGGGGGGGGGGGTTTACCTATTAATTACATTTAAAATTATAACCATTAAGGTCTCATATAAATATTAATTAATAATTGACAATTAAACTTTAAAAATACTTGACAATTTACTGTAGCGTGTACTTCAGCTTTGAGTAGCATCGCTGCTGGCGTGAAGGAGACGAGAGGAGGGAGTTACTGCTTACAGGGAGAATTTCATCCCTTCTTTCTTACTCATCTTGAGGTCATTGTCTATATGCTGTACTGTACGTATATATTTCACAACGTGAACAATAGCGATCACAATTCATGTGAACAACACGAGGTAAAACCGCTGTAAATCACTTATAAAAGTATCACTGTGGTGAATGATGCAACCAAACCGAGCGATGCTGAGAGAATGAACGAGTTAAGGGGTGATGGGCTTTGTCTGTCGTTAGGATACTTCCAGTAAAAGTGCTAAAAAAAGAGTAGTATGCTAGCATGAATTCAGCATGGCTGTGTCAGAAACCTTGCATAGCTATTGTTGGTGAAAAACACTAAAACAGTAAAAGTATGTCCGAATTCACAGTACTAATAAAACAGATGGGGAAAGTATTTGGATGACCCACTGCTTCCAGAGAGATTTTAAAGTGTGCCCTTTATTATTCCATGAGGCCACAGGAGAGGATTTGTGAACTGCAGTGAAGGGTTTTAACTGAGGTCACATGATACTGACAACAGATTACATTCATAATATATAGAAAATTCTTTTTTGGTGCTAAAAATAAAACCAACTCTACAGAGTATGCGATTTAAGATGCAGTCAGTCACTTTAGTTCCTGAATGAATTGTTTTTTAACTAATTGGTTGAGTAATGATTCATCAAATCGCTCAACAATTACAGCCAGAATTGCAGTCTGTAAATATTACAATACATTAGATTTTTGAATGATGCAAGTTCAATCAATCAATTGGATTTTTCTTTCGGCTTTTGAGATATATCTATGCCAACCGCCTTTGCTAGATGAAAGGAGGAGAAATGTGTGAATGAAAGATTAGGAAAGGAGGAGGGTGGTCGATATTAGAGCGTGTAGAACTTTTTAAATCAGACTTTTTTTGCGCTAATGGAAAAAAAGTGGCCAAGGAGAAGGGACAGAGAGAGACAGTGATCCAGAGAAAGGACTTTGTAATTAATTTATGTAGCTGTAATGGAAAGAATGTTACGTTCTGAGAGGTAAAACCTCCTAAAAAAGTTTTAGATCACATTTACACAGCATTAAAGGGAAAAGTAATAGGAATGGAGAGAGGTAGAAAAGGACAAGGAGAAAGAGACATGATATATAGCAACAAATATAAAAGGTAAAGGATTTATTTATGTATGACTGCTGGGTCCAAGACTTTGAAAGAAATTGGCCTTCTAGTATTTTTTTGCTCTGCCTCACACGGCTTGGTCTGCCTCATTTCAATATTTGAATAACAGAACTCATGCCTGATTGGATACGATCAGCCTTCACATCAGAGACGGTGACTCAGACCTCCACTAGATCTCCCATGATGTTTTGAATACACCTATTCCACTTATAGCTACAAAAATACATTGCCTTCTGTTGCTTAACCGCCCTATCCTTTCTTCTACTGTAAGACCTCAGCCCCCACATTAAGCTACAGGACGGTAGCATTAAGCCATATTGAAGCCATTCCGTCAGGAAATGGTATAATTTGGCCATCTGGTTCCTATTGAGTCTTGGGCTGCATTCTATTCCTGCAATGCCATGATAAAGAGCTTCTGAGGCCAGGAGGAGACGTCATACTCTGGCCAGAGCTCGCTGCACACTCCTCCTGGGAGTTCGCCATGTTGGACCAAAGTCTGGCTTTGCCTTCAGTCTTCATTTAAAGTTATTAAGTTTGCCTACACTATTTGCTTTCTCTTTAGTATGTCTTATTGTACACACATATTTGGTACAAGTCCCCCAAAAAATTGCATGTAGCAAAATGATATAATAATAATTGTTATTATTTATAAAATATAAAGTTTTAAGTACATTGTCACTCAGTGAGAAAAAAAGCTGAAATGCTAAGATATGAATGTGTGGTTTTGATATATAAAATAGCAACTTTAGATAACTACTACTAATAATGCATTATTAAAAATAAAGTTGCTATTTTGAGTCACAATGTGTTTTGTTTTTTTCTTTTAACCCTATCATGTTAAAAGAAAAAATGTTTATCATGGATAATATAAGTTGTACTGAGAAATAGTACAACATAAAAAAAAAAATATATATATATATATATCATATATTCAAAATATATAGCATTATTGGTCTCAGTCTAAAAGTGAGTAGCAACTAGCACTTCACATTGACTATTACATTGAGTGGTACAGATGTTGATCACAGTTCTGATTGTAA
Organism: Rhodeus uyekii; assembly: GCA_037043235.1. Classification (NCBI taxonomy): domain Eukaryota; kingdom Metazoa; phylum Chordata; class Actinopteri; order Cypriniformes; family Acheilognathidae; genus Rhodeus; species Rhodeus uyekii. Next base: position 819,305 of record JAWRVZ010000059.1, read on the forward strand.
GTGTAACAGAGTATTTTACAAAGTAAATGTGGATATTTTGCCAGGTTTTCACATCCAGTCACGGATTTGGCAGGTCAAACAGTCTTGAGTAGTGTAAAATAACTACCACATGGAAGCGATTTGGGGGAAATGCTGGCGGTTTCCTTTAATGAATGCAGAGGATGGCAGAGATTCAGAACTGTGCGATGGAGGGGAGGTGATAACCCTCGTTCTCTCTGCCTCACTGCAATGTCACTGAGCAATCAATAAAGCCTGTTTGTCCGTTAATTAATCTGCAGTGTGCATGGGCGCACTGTGTTGTGTGTTCTAATCAGCAGCGTCTGCATTTCTTCCAATGCGCTCTACTTCTTTTCCCAGTTCAATAAAGGATAATACTGTGGCAATGTGTATGTTAATCCAGTGAGAGCTTATTTACAAATGAGCTGTATTTATAAACCCAATGCTATGATGTCATAGATCCCCATCGAAACAGAAGGACTGGAGAATTGAAGACAAAAAACAATAGCATTATCACAGTGGGATTACAGCAATAGGATTGGGATGAGATGAGAAGGACATTAGGTGATGTGAATGTGTGTGTGTGCGTGGTCCAGGTTTTCCCTATGTTATGGGGACCAAATATCCCCGCAAGTATAGTAAATTTGACCTTGTGGGGACTTTTTTTGGTCCCCATGAGGAAAGTAGCTTGTAAATCATGAGTGATGTGTTTTTTAAATTGTAAAACTACAGAAAGTTTTCTGTGAAGGGTAGGTCTAGGAGTGGAGTTAGTGTAGGGTGACATAATATATAATTTGTACTGTATAAAAATCAATATGTTTGTGGAATGTCCCCATAAAACATAACTCGTGTGTGTGTGTGTGTGCTTGCATGCGTTTAGGAAGTAAATAGTACACTAGGGATACAATTTTTATTTTTCTACTTTCAGTTTCCATAACAATTGTGTTAGTTATTATGAGGTCCTAAATTTTTTTTTTTTTTTTTTTTTTTGCGCAAATAAACAAACGAGTAAAAACTTGAATTGACTGAACTGTCAAATAGAAAACAAAAATGGTGGTTCATAAAATTTTGATTCATACATACATTTCTGGCATACATTAGCATTTATTTATTTAAGTATTTTAAACATGAATTGTTTTAGGGTCCTAGTCTGTATAGGGCCCTTGGTTTTCTGTGAGTTAGACATATTGTATGTGGCATCTGGCTTTCACCAGTCTTCTACATGACACTTCAACTGACACATAGATGTTAGACAGAGGGAAAGACAAAACTTGCTGCGGCTGTTGCTAGTATGTGTGTGGGTCATCACAGGTTGATCATGGCCCCTCAGTGTCAGATTAAAGCTGTAATCTGTCCCACCGCAGGTGACCTACTTCAACTTGGTGGGCCTTGAGAGTGTGGGATTATCATGTAATCCTACCTCATCTCCCTCAAGTGGGCTGAGAAGAGACATCAGACGGTCATGTCCACTTATGGAACACAGAAAGCTGACTCTTCACTCCTTATTCTGACCCTGTATTGCTGATGTATGTCAAGGGCGAAGTTTGGGAACAGTTCACTGTCTTAGTTCAATGATTCTTAACAGCATATTTACAAGTAAATGTAGATACCTAAATTTAAAGATCTAATGTAGAGATGTAGAGACCTAATTTTAAAAGCTGTTCTGTAGCTCAGTTAGTAAAGCATTGGTGTTTACAAAGCCAAGGTCATGGGTTCGATCCCTGAATGCATTCATTCTGATTCAATGTAAAATGCAGTTCCTTGAATGCAATGTAAGTCGCTTTGGATAAAAGTGTCTGCCAAATCCATAAATGTAAAGATGAACCTAAAAGGTTATGTAGAGACCCAGTTCTATTGAAGGACTATTTATTGCATTCAAAAAAGTTGATTTAATATGAATATAAGAATTTATTTTTTTAATTTTTTTTGTAAGTGTCTGTTCAGCCAGAAATAGCTTCTTATATTTCAGTACAACAACTGCACAATAAGTTGTCTACCCATATGTTTTGTTGTTTCTAATTTGGAATGATAGAGATTTTCTATGCATAAAATTTCAAATTAATTAAACTACATTTATTCATAAATATTTACCACTTTCTCTCCCTATTTCATCAGCATGCTATTTTTCGAATTGCAAAATGCTTGATGAGAACGGCAAAAGTGTTCTTCAACTTCATCAGACTCAACAAAAACAACTGCATGTAGGTTTGCTTAGCTTTGCACTGAAAAGAGAGAGAGACAACAATATTTTAGAGCTCTGTTCTTCATGCATTTTGACAATAATTAATAACATTAAAAAACATAAAATAAAACAACACGAATTAGCAATTTATTTATTCATTAAGAAATTCTGGCTCACCTTTAAAGTGAGAAAACTGAGCCTGATTTCGGTTCATTTTCTGCTTTTAATATACATCTCTCAACAGTCCAAAATGAGTGGAATTAATTTGTCGTAACGTCAAATATTTGATGAAGTCAATATGTGTGGAATAATGTACACATGGCCTGGGAATTGAGAGCTGAAAATGTTTCCTGTCATGTGGAAAGGCAGCAATTAACAGGGGATTTCATCCCTTGTAAGTTATAATTGAGTTCAGGATGAGAAATACAGGAGACATTTCAAATCCATCCTGGCCTACAGCCTCAATCTGGAGTGTGAGTGTGAGTGTCTGCACTTAAGGAGGACAGATCCCAGGGGAGCCTTTTTTGGTTTGTGTTGTTTCGTCGCCGAGCCGCGCTTCTCAGAACATATTAAATGTTGACATGTGTTAAATGTGTCTCTTAAAAACAGACAGTGACTGATACAGGGTTTTATACTTTGTTTGACACAGAGTTTCTTTTAACAGTCTGAAGCCAGCTGTCATATCAGTGGTGATGTTTACGTTGAGTTGCAGCCGTCTGTTGCTTTTTCTTGTCGATGTATCTCCATTATTTCATGTTACCTCAGAATAAGAAAGCCTTGAAGTTAAAAGCGTATTGTGGTCAAAGAAGTCTTCCAGAACATGTTCTTGTTCTTGATCTCATCTCAAAGTTTTTTCTTTGATCAAAATGGCTGTGAACAGGTTGCAGTTACCAGGCGCCTTTCCTCCAAAGAAAACTAAAACAGAAGGTTAGTCTCATGAAATATTTATAGTAAAAGATTATTTGGGTATTTTTAATTTAGTACATTTACTTTCCACTGTATAATTGCAAACCTGTATGATTTTCTTTTTTCTGTGGAATACATTGTTATTTTAATATCACTTATATACTGCTATTATAGTATGTATTTTTTTAACTACCTTTTTATATTTTCACTTTAAATCTTTTTCAGTTTAAGTAATTTTGGTAGGTACTTATCATTTATTATTATTAATAATCTTATTTCACTACAATTATTTCAACTTGAGCTCAACCTAAACTTGCATTTAAATTGTATAAGTTTTTCCATCTCATATTTAGTTAACTCTTTTTAAAAATTAACAGCATTTCTTCTTTTATTTACTAATGCACATATTAGAACAAAACTTGTATCTGTTTACATTAATTCACAGTGCATTAACATGAACATGAAAAATATTATTATAACATAAAGACAACAAATTCCGTAAGAATATGTTGCTCATTGTTTGTACATGTTAGTTAATTAATTTACTAATGTAAACAAAGAGACCTCATTTTAAAGTGTTACCAAAATGGATGTCTTTAGCCTTTACAAATGCAAATTTTTATAGTTTTAGTTAATATCAACAGGTGAAAGAAATGTACATATTTCTATTTTTTATTAGAATCAATGCCAAATGGAGTTTCCAAGTTTCAAAAAAGACAGAAGCATCATGCAAGTATTATAAAATAATAATACTTCAAACTGCATAAACATAATTGTAACGCAGTTCAATGTTCGGGGAGGAAGAAGGCGGGAACCGGCAGACGTTAAACAGTTTTAATAACCAAATAAACCATAAATACAGAATAAACATAATGGCGGCAGTCCCTCGCGGACGACTGCCGCCCACACAGAACACAACATATACTCCAGGCCTGGTCCTCTCTCGTCTTCCACTGTCGTCACTCCTCCTTTTATGTCTCCGGTCCTCCGTGAGACTCGAGACACCGGTGGCTTCGCAGGTGACGCTCATTCCCAATCACGCCACCGGCTCTCGTGACGCTCTCACGGTCCCTCGACCCCGCCCTGCTCGCCACAATAATATAAATATTAATATGTCTTAAGGAATATGACAACGTTGAGTGATGAACAGACCGAAATGTCAGTTGTTATTTACAGAAACACATCACCTCAAGGCTGCAGGGATTGGATCTGGGAGACAGCAAGTTGATTTCGAGAACCAGATCAGTATGATTTGTGAAGAAATCATTTAAACTAAATCAACTGATTCATTGAAATGATCCAATTTATTGGTCTTTAAAAAGATATAAAAGACAAAGACATACTTAGGAAGATATGCCTTTGTTTTTCTGTTGTTTTGTAGTTTTTCCTCCCTGAGGTAAATCTAGTGTCTGTTTTCATTTTACTCTGAGACTCCATATCCATGAGAGATCTTAAAAGCATTAGTGTGGCGGATGGGTGCATAGTTAATTAGAGTAAGATTAACGCAACAGCATTCAGAAGTGATCTGTTTGATTGAAACCACTTCGGGATGTGTGTTAACAACGTCTGATATGCTCATCCGAAGTCGTTTAATGTTGTACAACTGTTCCACATCAACAAAGATTTGAACGCACTCCACCTTTCCATTCACTCTACAATTTTTTTTTTTACTGACAAACCTTTTCAAAATTCTCATGAAATACCTAAAGTTGTTTTTAGTCTCCTCTCCAAACTTTATATCTTTTGTTGTACTCGCCTCTGCTTTACTGTTATTGTGTGAGACATGAGTGATGTATTGAAATAGTAACCTTAGAAACAGTGGGTCACTGTCAATCAGTGATTTACCAGACGACTGCCTCTTTCCGTTTTCACATTTTCTATTTACCTCCTGTATTCTTGCTACAGAGGAGTAAATTGATGTGCCAACCATTGCTAGGACAATCAAATGTGTTAAACTTCCTCCTTTCTCTAAATGAGAATACTCACTGTCACTATCTGGAAATATGGCTCAACCTGACACTGAGGAATTTGAGGACTGAGATGTGTTTTGTTCCCACTCTTGTTTGTCATTCTTTATGTATTTTTGTAAGCTTTACACTAACTCTTAAGGCAGCAATTTAGGATGTAGACGTTTGTCAGAATTGTGTCCTGAGAAACAGATCGACGTACATGAAATGATAGAACATGCTGAAAGTTCTTTATCATTTGTCAAGAATTGTTTTAAGGCTGATTCTAAATCATTTAATGGAATATTTCTTTTACTAAACAAGTCTCTTCAGGAAGGATGAAACTGATGCCCACATAAAAAAAAGTGTTTTAAAATGCCTAAAACGGGTAAGCAAGCCAGGTTAATGCACATTGGCTAAAAGTAGCACCTTGGCAAGTGTCTAGTCATTATGGCATCGTGTCCTGGCAGGAACGAGAACATTTCTTTCTGGAGTTGTGCCTTGGGGTTGATCCTGGAGGCTTGGTTGGCTGGTCTTCTTTCTCACCAATTATGAAGGGTATTCAAGTAATTCACATCTAAATAGGTGTTATAATCTCTTATCATTACCGGTGACCGTCATGTCAGAAGCTTGGGGATCCCTTTCTGAACTCAAATTGCAGCATAGCTTGCTTCAATACACGTACACTGCGCTACTTTATTTACACTTTGTAATTCTATTCTTTTGCAAATATATGTCCCCACCATTGATGGAATTTTCCATAATTTGTGAGAAAATTTTATGTTTTCTAAGCTGTAAGAATTGTATGGATTTCTATTTTTTCACAGATACTACTGTATACGGTAGGGGTAGAGATGGACTGTTACGCATCTTCGGAAAGAGTTTTGAATCTCCTGATCAAAACACAGGTGAAGAAGAAGCAGAAACAAGCGATAGCATAAATAAACAGATGCATATTTAAAATTATACGACCGTCAACATTAAACAGCATATATCATGATCATCATTCTGCATCCAATCTTGGCGATTTTCTCAGATTTTTGCTCAGAATGTTGCTTTTTAATGAAACTTACCTTCATTCAAATGTTGATCAAAAGAATGAAGCTAAAATAAAACGTTTTTTTTTTTTCTTTTTAAAGCTTTTCATTTATTTCATGTCCAGATATTCATACAAGATTCTGGAGTCCTGAATTTGAATGGAATTTGTTTATATACAATCCTGACTGATGGCTGAAACTTAATAGCACTTCTCGTTATTGCCTCTTTAAGTCACCTTTATATATATATATATATATATATATATATATATATATATATAGCGCTTTTTACAATACAGATACTGTAGTTTTAATACAAGCAGCTTTACAGTGATCACATGAAAACAACTAAAAACAAAATTTGTTTTGGCTGAACAGCAGCTCTAAACGAGCAGGAGAATAAATCAAATTTAACAATATTAAGTGTTTCATGTCCCCAACTAAGCAAGCCAGAGGCGACAGGCAAGGATCCAAAACTCCAGCAGGTGAGGGAATGAATGAAGAACATAATGGAGAAAAAAAACCTTGGGAGAAACCAGGCTCAGTCGGGGGACCAGTTCTCCTCTGGCCAACAGCCAAACTGTGCATGATTATTATATTGACAACAATTCAAGTCAAATATTAAATCCAGTTTGGTCCGGTTAGAGATGGGTTCATGATCGTCACAGGGGAGGGTCTAGTAGAGTCACCGTCTCTGCAGACACTTCAGTGCTGTGTCAGGCTCGTGTCCAGGTCCAGGTCCTTCATCTGATCTGGATACGGCAGGGATCCGGCTGACCATGGTAACCTCAGAATAAACAGAGACTATTATCAGCGTAGATGCCATTTTTCTTCTGATGTAACGAGTACATCAGATGTCATGGGAAGTTTCCGGTTCCGGCTGACCTAAATTATGCAGCCTAACAATCATTTTACATGATTCGGATTAAAAATGTATGTATAATGTGCTGTTTGTATGCCAGGTTGAAGAGATGCGTTTTTAGTCTTGATTTAAACTGGCAGAGTGTGTCTGCTTCCCAACTTTAGATTAATCACTTGTTGTATTTTCAATTGCAAGTCACTTTGCATAAAAGCATCTGCTAAATTAATCAATGTAAATTTGGAGAATTTAAATCAATTAAACTCCAAAGAAATCAATATAACTGTGATTTCTTTGAATTCCAGTTCAACTTCCGGTGGAGCGTGTAGAGCATTGTTCAAATTCACACTCATGATTTCAATTGCAATTCGTAAATTCTGAATTGTGCATCTCTTTGCATCTCACCTTACTGAAAAAAATGTAATCTCTGCTTCAAAAAGCCTATAGAGAAATAACTTTGTATCTCTTCCAAATGAAGCTGTGTGTGATGTACCACCTCTTACACCTTTGTGTTTTGAAGAAAGAGAACTTAATGTATAATCAATTCCCACAGAAATGGACTTTCTCACACAGGTAATTAAAAGCCAATAGAAAAGCACTGTCCATGCATAACATCTGAAGGTCAGATTAACAGCCAAATAGATCAGGCTCAGGCACGTCCGTCCACCCGTTCTGACTGCAGAATGGATTAACGACCCCCCGCTCCCCAATAAAGATGCATGCTCATTGATTCACATTGCTGAGTGTCAATTTGTCCCTTGACTGAATGAGTCTTTGCGCAATTATCTAAGACATGCTGCATAAGGTATGGTTTAATTTCTGTTTGCTGAGGCTAAAATCCATTAAGTCATCATTTACATGTGGACAAAGACTAACCTAGGGAAAAAAAGAGAAAAGATCTCTCCGATAGGGTCCTGTTCAGTCTCACTCTCCAAACACGGTTTTATCACTTTTAAGTTTATGAAAAAGAATCTTTTTTTGACTAGAAATAGTACATTCGTAGCTCAAGAGAATCATTTGAGATGAATTATACGAACCCTTCTCTGGATATTTCTCCCACAGGAATATGATTAATGTGCTTTTGTGATTAAAGCTGAATATCCTTCACTGGGTTGTGATAGTTTTGATTTATTCCTATTTCTTTTCCAATTTCTCATGTCATCTCTCTCTCAAAATACAGTACATGGGCTGAAAGTATGCAGACACCCTTCTAATTAACTGGTTCGGTTGGTCCTCTTAATTCCAGTAAAGATAAATCTTAATGGTACGGCATACAGTGTCATTGTAGAGTATCTGTGCTACCAATTTTGTGGAAGTCATTTGGAAAGAACCCTTTCTACCCTGTGCACAGCAAGGTCCATCTAGAGTTGGTTTAATGAGTCTGGTACGGATTGGAAGATCTTCACAAAGCCCAAACCTGAACCTCTTTTGAACACCTTTAGAATGAACAGGAACTCCCAATCCACACAACCACATTCCGACATGTGCAGGAAAGTCTTCACAAAAGAACGGGGGATGTTTCGTAGGATCAACATGCTGTTAGTGTCAATGAATTTGTTTATTTAAATAATAAACAAAAATGTTCAGGAGGATCACATTCACAAAATCTATCCAATAAGCACCAGAAGAGGCTTATATTTTGACTGACTTACCTCTTTTCCCTGACATTTTCTGCAGCAGCCTTTCTCTACCCCAACTTCTCACTCTCAATTATTCCTAACCAAGTCAGGGAATACTCTGGGTTCGGGCCAAAGTTTTAGCTCAGAGCCCTCTCTTCGGACAGCATGCCAAATATGCATATTTTATGCTTTATATGATTATATGCAAGTGTGATCTTGTGAAATGCTCAACAAGAATATGCTGTGCTGCATCAATATTTTTAGACCATATAGGGCCAGATTTACTAAACATGGCAAATTAGCGTGAAAGTGCAATAAAAAAAGCACAGATGGGAGAGGAAAGTTCTGCGCATGAACCACTGATGATAGACAAAGAATACAGACGCAGCCTGATCATTTCCATAATGACCAATGCAATCTACCAAAAGCAGAATACCAGTAAATTGATCAGTGCAAACCTTAGTAAATCACCTTGCATTATACAATTTTGTATCTGAAAGTGAAAGCCACAAATATTAACCTGTCTATGCTTTTTCAGTGCTAATTGTTCACTGACAGTAGTATTCTAAACCAAAAGAGGATTTGGGCTGATTTAAATCTGTCCCAAAGTGTAGTATTTCTTCATAATAGGCTATATCTTCAAAACTTTTTTGACCATATAGCGTATTATTTTAGGATGATCTTTCAGGAAAAGTTTATATTGCTAAATTTTGTGTTAGTTTATAGATGCATTGGGAATCAAATCTGAAATGACAGAACTACAGGCATGAAGTCAATTAAGTTGTTCTGTCCTTGGCATCATATTAACTGTTACCTTTCTCTCATTAGCTTCAGTGATCACAGGCCACATTACACGCTCATTAACTCCAACCCATAAAAGATTCATATATTTTTTAATGAGGACATTTGCGGTTGTGTTGCATCGGTCTCATGCTGTTGCTCCAGCGGATTGCAAACAACACTAAGGTTTTCAGGTTTCAGCCTGTTCTTTTGACTCCACGTCTGTCGATTCAAAAAAACGTTGTTGTTGTTGGTGGTTTTTTCACAGCCGAATACAGTAAGCTGAGCTTAATCCTTACTTAATGCCAGCAGAACTGTGGTAAAGTGAGAGCTAGCTACAGCGCTAATCTGAGTAAGCAAATATATAATCCTTTCTTTTGTTTTGTCGTTCTCCTTATTTTATAACTCTGCTGCATTTTCATATCAAGCTGTGTTTTACCTTTGTATTGTTCTTAGTTCAGTGGACTTCCTGTAGACATCTTTGCTGTTTTATAATTCCTTAATTAAAAAAGTTTCTCCCTTGGAGAGAACAACTGCCTTAATTAACCCAGAGTAAGTGGGTGAAATAACTTTGGCATGACCTTCCCAGCATTACTTTGAGTGCTGAAATATACCTTTATGAGACATCCAGCCTACAGTCTGTTCAATGACCCTCTGGTGAACAGAAATGCACCAGTACACTTGTGAACATCACACGGCCGAATCATATGGATGATTCATATCTTTCCCGTTTGCAAGGTTTGTGGAATCATCTGGTCTGCAAAAACTCCTAGAGCTAGCAAGCAACATGCTAATTAATGCTAAATCTTGCTAGCGACATGTTAAGCTATCCTAAATCTTGCTAACAATAAGTTAGTTGGTGCGTAATCTTGTTGTGAATTAGTTAAAGCTAAATCTGGCTAGCAACATGCTAATCAATGTTACATTTTGCTAGCTATATGTTAGTTCATGTTAAATCTTGCTAGAGACATGATAATTCATGTTAAATCTTACTAGCAACATGTTAATTAATGTTAAATCTTGCCAGCAACATGTTAGTTCATGTTAAATCTAGTTATTGACATGTTAATTCATGTTAATCCGTGCTAGCGACATGCTAATTCATGTTAAATTTTGCTAGCGACACGTTAATTCATGTTAAATCTTTCTAACAACATGATTGTTAAAGCTAAATCTTGCTACAGAAATGCTAGTTAATACTGAATTTTGTTAGCCACATGATAGCAATATGCTAGCAATATGCTAGTTAATGATAATCTTGCTAGTGACATGCTTAATCATGTTAGTGACATGCTAGTTCATGTTGAAAACATGCTTACATGCTTACAACATAGCCTACTAATTCATGCTAACAAACTTTTCTAGCTTGAAGCTTTTAAAACTTCTTCAAACTTTCAGGCTAGGCTTTCTCAAGCCAACTTCAGTTTGTTTACAAACTTTACTTTGCTTTATCATTCAAGTCTCTTATGCTCACCAAGGCTGCATATATTTTTATCAAATATACAGTATATTTAAAAATATATTTTGTATATATTTTCAAATGTAATTTAAGTGTCTGATGATCCTTCAGAAATCATTGTATCATTGCTGTTTTTTACAGATTTAACTTAAATTTAAAGTAAACACATATTTCATTAACTGATAAAATGTTATTTTATCAACCCATTGATGTACTAGTGTCGGTTTTGTACCTTTGTAATACACTGACAACCACCAAACACAGCAGTGATGAGAATCAAAGCTCATCAAAAATGAATCAAAGCTTTTCCACAAGCTGAGAAGATTAATACAAAAATAGAAGATTCACCGTGTTATTCACACAAACACTAAACTCCATCATGGTAACATGACTCATAAAACATTTCTTCACACTCAGTTACATGAGTCACGTAACTGCATATGTTAAATTCAAAACTCATATGTGAGGAAGAAAAGAGTCACTGGATGTTACTGTTGAATGTTTGACATTTCTATCGCAAAACAGTTGACATGTATTAAATGTTTTGCTATCTACATCTTACCTCACTCTCTTTAATCTGATGCTTTGCACTGTAGTTTATGCTCTGCTTCTGTGAACATTAAACCAACCTACTTTGACAAGTACTGTTAGAAAAATTAAAAATTAAAATGTTTACTTTTAAACCTTTTGGTTATCCTTACAGCATACATTACATTGCAGCAGAGCAATACAAGAATCTCAAATACTGGGAGCATTTGGCCATTTATAATTATTGGAGGGGTCTTGTCCCCCTCAATCTGATTACGGCTGCTGTAAATTATACCTGTCTTTTACCAGTAAATTCACGATTATTTTGAATTTTTGATATATTTTATTTCCTTCTTTTTCTGTTTTTAAACACTCTCAAGGTATGTGTCTTTGTTGGGCGCCTGACCTGTTATCTACAGGATTTCCCATATCACTGGCTAACAAACTAATAGAGCACAAGTCAATTTTGATTCCCCACCAAAAAAGAAAAAGAAAAGAGTGATTCCCATCAAAAGTCCCAAGAGGATCTAACAATAGATCTGCCTGGAATGATCTTTTTGATGGGTGTAATCAGACGGGCTGCTGCCTCTATGGTGTTGTTGGACTCTTTAAACTGTATGATGCTGTTTGATCGTTAGACTGTTGTGGTTGACACTGGCATAGACTGTTACTGAAGTCTCTCTTGTAACCTGGAGCTTCTCTCTCTGTAGTTATAGCAAACTAACAGAGAACCCTTCAAATAGCTGTCAATTGTGAGCTTTCCAAACAGTGCAGAGCCGAGCAGTGTATTAGGAATGTATTAGAAAGAAATTGCTGGGGAGAAAGATAGAAACAGGTTTGTATTATTATTCTTTTTTTATGTATTACACGTCATGTCCATTTTATATGTACATTGGTCTGGTTTGTTTGGCTGTTTGTATCTTGTCCCTTCAGGCTTGCATTATCAGAAATGTTGTCCACATCTGTTCACAGACAGCGTAAAAGCCGTAAGGCTGTATCGCGAGGCCCGACTGTGTCATTTATCATTCCTCTTGCCTTGAGCAAAACTTTGCTTTAGGATAATGAAATGTCTGGTTTTGTGTCGGAGGTGGACAAGCATCTGGTGTCATTGTTAAATGTTATTTTTATGTTTCTTTTCTTTTCTAACACACTGTTTGCCCTACCGATTTGTCTCCTCAGATTACCCGCATATCAGTTTTCGAATGTGTATCCGTGTGTCTGTGTACAGCAGTTGGATATTTAATGAAACCGGTGCAAAAACAGCTATCAGAGAGAGTTATTTGAGCCGGGAATCTTGCCAGCCACAGGGTGGTATCTCGAGGACATCTCCTTGATCTATGAAGGAGAGAGACGATCAGGAAAGGCGATTTTCAATGGATTTGGAAAAGCCTGAGCAGTGCATCACACCATCCGAAAGCAGCCACATTAGTAAAACGGTGACTGCGGGGAGACATTCTGACCCCGGGCGTACAAAGGAGGCTGTAGATCAGATTCCACAATGCAGATGAATAAGGATTGACATTGGGAAAAATTTAATTAAACGCTGGCTTTTTCAGTGCAAAATTAATCACAGATAGCTCGCTTATCCACAAGTCAAAAAGAATGGCGTGATGCCTTTGCCAGTCTTTCCACTGCAGCCCTTAAGGAGGAGTATTACAATTTCTCGTGATGATGTATGGGGGTTTTGTTTTCAGGAAAATATTGTTAAGTGTTATATTGAAACTTTTTGTTAGAGCACAGATACTAAAATGGTCTAATGAGTCTTCTTTTCTTCTTTGTTTTTCTCTTCATTATGCCTTCAATTCATCCGGTGACCGAATCAAGGTATGAAACATTAAATATTTCATATTATTAACATTGCTCATATAACCTTTTTTAACAGCATTTGCAGTTTTGAATATATGAAGGTTGTAGTGAATGCATCATTAATGTGAAGTGTTTTAATTAAAAATAAGCTACAATATTTTATTCTGCAGATTATATGAATCACATTTCTTTTGATAGTTTTTTCTGTAGGTAATTTTTACGTGCTTGTTCGTTTGCATGCATGTTTTTATATGTGTGCATGGTGTGTATTTTAGCCAGAAATGCCCTCTGACTGTAAATAAAACATATTCAGGTATTCAGATTTTGAAGCAGATAAAAATAATTTTTGGAGCAGGTAAAATCTGCTACCGTTTAAAATATTCACAGCTTTTGTATTTTATGTTTTTTTTATTAATCACTGTCGTATACACTGTAAAAATATACATTTTTAAATAAAACAAAGATTTCTGAAGTAAGTTTTACAAGAAAATACTATTTCAGTCTGCCTACTTTCAAAAGTCATTGTGTTAATACGGTTTCTTTTTAATTATTTGTGAAATTTACTAGGAGTTTCTGACTGTCGATTCAAAGTAAACCCTATAGCTTAGGTGGCCTCAAAGCTATATAAAAAAAAAAAAATATTTCACGAGTTGCCAATATAATGCCAATAAACTCCTTAGAATGAGCTGGTCTCACATTGACTGGCATTTCTTTGGAGTATGAAGTTTTTTGTTTTAGAGAGGTTGTGTGGTTGAGTTTAGTCATTCAGCTGAAATTCCTTACAGTACCTTTACCACGTTAAACTCATTCTTCCACATCTATATCAGTGCATGTACCTGTCAGTCAACCAACATATACCGCTGATTTAGCTGGAACGCTACAGCAGCAGTGCACTTGAGTCACAGTTCCCATGCCAGAACTCCCAAATCTGTCAGAAAGCCTCTTCCTCCAAACTGTAAGTGTGCATTCTGTTTGTCAGGGTGAAAGGTAGATCCATTACAAACGGCAGACAGCGTCTCCTCACCTCTCCTGCTGCGCAGTGCACGAATGGCTGCGGATGCTGACAAGCATCATGTTCGACCTATCAACGTGCTCGCTGACAGCTCTGACACACCCTTCACTGCTCGCAGCAGTCCTGTCTCCCGTGCCGTTTCCCCATGCGGCGTTCCTGCCCCAAATCTACAGGTGCAGGCGCTTGTAGTTTTAAAAGCCTGGAGAGCTTCGAGTGCGGTTTTTACTTGTTTCAGGTGCTCTGTGTTTTCTGGTTATGCCGAAGGTAATGTTGCCTGACTTTGTGCAACGTTTGATCTCCGTCGCTGCTCTAATGACTCCAACAGCGAAATGCAATGTCGACAAGAAGCATATTTAATGTGAAAGGACGGAAAAATTAGGACAGAAACATAACAAAAGCTGAAGTATGAGAACTCATCTCTGTGCATTTGCTCGGCCTCTCTGACTGCCGCATCCATTTGAGCACAAACAACAACAAAAGCCTGTCAAATTGGTATACAAACAGGCCGGCTTTATGGAGCATTATTGTTCGGGCCTTGACAGATGTTATACCATCAAATGAGGTTGTCTTTAGTGGATTTTTTGTTGTTCTGTCGAGTATCTCATTCTGATCAAATGCGATTATACTGGTTGTGACACATATGGTTGTACTGGTCCCCATTCTGTTGGTCTTAATAAGAAGGGTGTAATCCTCCATTCATCTGTTCCTCCCTAATGGGGCAAATGGGGGTCGACTCGGGATTTGCTCGCCTCTTCATCTGATGTAATTCATCTGCAACACATCGACCCTTGACAGAGGCCATCATCACCACCAATTGCGAGAACTTGATGAATTCAGTAGCCCAGACAGACTGGAAATGACATCTGACAAGGCAGGGAAGTGAGGGAGAGACTTTGTTTGTGGTGCTTTATATCTAGTTTTTCTGTTTTCTTTCATCTCTGTGCACCCACTATCAAACCCAAAAGAAGGAAAAGAACACAAGGAGGATGAAAAGAAAGGACTTAAGATTAAAGGGGAGGAAAATAACAACAGTATGTGGATTACAGCAGATTTGTGTGAGGAATGCATGATAGCCCGTCACATCCTTTTATCGGCTTGACTGAGATTGCATGTCATCTTAAGGAGAGAGAGGAGGAGAGATCGAGAGAGCATGAGAAAGAGAAGGCGAAAGAGAGAGAAGAAAGTTGAGGGAAATGAGGAGGGAAAATAAAAGGTCTGTTTATGTGTCATGAAAATAAACTTCTCTTCTGGCATCTTTAATGGGTGAAATGATCAAAATCTGTCAAGGTCAACCCATGTGAAAAGAAAATACTCATAGTGACTGCACTAGAGTGAAATTACCCTAAACTTCCCCTTTCCATTCATATAAAAAAGATTATTTGAGTATGTTTTAGAAGAAAATTATATTATACTTATTTGCCGTTTCTTTTTTAATATTTGTGACATTTACCAGTCATTTTGGGCTGGAAAATTGTTTCTAAGTAAATCCTTCTCCAAAGATTTTTTTCCTTACCTCTTTTTAATTTCCAAATCGCCTCCAGTCTACTCCAGGTAATGAGCTCAAGGCATCAGTGAGTACTATCTCATTGAGCTTTGAGCTCTCTGAGGGACTTTACTCCCCTGGCAATGGCAACTGCGAGCTAGATAACCACTCTTATAAGTTTGATCCTATAGGGACACTCTTCAACGACCTGTGTGGTCCTGCAAAGATAAAACATACAACAGCAAATTTCTCACTAGTTAATCATGAAGTGAAGTTCTGTCATGGCAACTTCTCAGTGTGTTTAGCATGGTAATGGGTATTAAAATGGTGATATGTTTGGCATTGGCAAAATAGATATACAATGCTGCTGCTGCAGAGCAAGTATGGGACTTACTACTTCCAATACATTCACTATGCACTGCTGTGAAAAGTAAGAGCTGCAGCTGCGGTTGCACAGTGTACATCCGTTACCCCATAGCAGATCTAGTGGTGGAGGGTTTCTGAAAGCATGCTGCACTGCTAAGGAAAATGCAAACCAAGTATTTCAAGGTTGAGCATGCAAGCTCATTGGCTAATGATACAGAAGGAACCAATCAGCTTTGCCCTATTGACAACGATTGCAAACAGGTTGAGTTATGGAACGATTAGCCTTCACCATCTCGAGTTTCGTGACAGAACGTTGTATTTAAAACACCCTTAAACCTCATTTAATTGTAAGGCTGATTTATTGTTTAGTTGACCATGCGGAACATATCTGCTCAATGTTTGAAGCGTGACACCGGAGTAGATGCTATGCGATACAGCTGGATCAAGTAAAGTGTCACCAATTATTCTCTCTTGGCTTTGTCATTACTTGTGTGTATCTGGATGATTCTGGGTCCATTCACAGTCAGTCCAGGGCCTTGCTGCCAGCCCCGCAGGCCTGTGCCAACAACATAAACATTTTAGTGACAAGGACGGTCGACTGTTTACTGACGAAGCAAAAGTGTTACTGGCACCGGCCACTGTGTGTGTCTGTGTGTGTGTTAGAAGCTGAATGGTGGAACGAGCCCCTAGTGTGTAGGCACTTCTGAAGCAGCCCCCCTGCAGATCCTGGACTGCAAGAAATCAATCGAAGTTTCACCTTTTCAGTTGAGACACAGTTTTGTAATATACTTAAAGTCAGCATGAAATACCATTTGTAACTTATTTTATTTCTGTAACATGACATATCTATCCATCTATCCATCCATCCATCCATCAATGGTTGCTAGTTTGAAACCAGAAGTTGGTTTGTAGTTATTCATAATAAACTACAAGAAAAATGGAACATTCATAATCTTTAAGTTTATTAATTTGCTAGTTAATTGCATCAGTTTTGACTTAATGTCGACTTTAATTGAATGTCGAGGTCATTCCGTGAAATCTTAATGTGGCAATATTGGGCAAAGATATTTAATAGGCTCTGTCATCCTATCCACCTCTCCCTCGTACCCTTCCTTTCTCATGTCAAACAGATTGATTCACTCCTTTTACCCATGTCTTTAGCAGCGCTGTAATGTAGAACAAAAGCATGGTTCCCTGTGTCCTGCAGGTTAGGTTCATGTAACAAGACAGTCAATTAAGCTGGTCCAGTGAATTCATTAAGTGGGTCAACACTCTAGCTGGTGTGTTTTGGTGGCATTGAGAAGCAGGAGCTGCTATTATCTGAAAATATGCTGAAGATAGAGCCAACAAAAGAGAATTGAGAATGCTTCCCTGGCAGTGTGAAATTCCCTCAGGACTCATGTAACTCAAATCACATTTATGTCTGTGCACACAAATCAATTGCAGCAGGAAGCACATGTTAGGCATGTGCAGACGAACACATGCACACCCACAATCCTAGTTTTCTCTCCCATGGTGTCATTCTGCCACAACAGATCAAGATTCGATTAAGTCTACCTGCTGCTTCCAAAACCCCTGAGTGGCGGCGCTCCAAACATCCCAACGTTCTGGATTAGCCGTGCCCTCGGCGGTTGTCCTTGCACCATGTCCCCCCTATCTATGTGCCAGCCTAATACACACCACCCTGTAAGGACTAGCTGCCACATGCATGGGAAAGAGTGCCAGGCATGCGGTCAGACTAAAAGTCCTGGCATGGCCTCCATAAACAGGCCCCCTGTGTGTTGGCATGACCCGTTGTGCCAGACCATCTCTACCACCTGGCTTGCCATCTGTGGCTTTGGAATAACAAAAGCAGTCTGACAGGCATGAAGAAATAATGTTTCCCCTCTAATATATCCTTATTATATATATATATATATATATATCCCCTCTTATATATCCTTGTTAAATCTTGTGTCTTATCTGAGCAACAGTTGATCATGTTATCTATTATTAAAAATGCAGCAAATTACTGCTTGTAAAGAAGAATAGCTCTTGTGCTTAGGTTGTGGACGCGGTTTCATGTTCAAAGAAGTTTTATGTTGGTAACATGCTAATATGTGCTATTGCTAGCTTGTAGTTCTGACATGTAAATTGAAATTTAGAGAGACTGCTCACTGCAAGTGTGTGTATCTGCAGGGTGGAGTGATGGGTGTGCCGAAAGGTATAGCTGTCATTTGCTTGGTCAAAGTTAAGAATTAGATTAGCATAATGGATCTTCTTTCCATCAGAGTTTTATTTCTAGTGTTGATTTGTAAACGGTAGCGTTATACGTGGTGTTGGGGAAAGTTGCTTTTGAAACGAATGGGTTACATTATTGCATTACTCCCTAAAGAAGTAATTGTGTTTACTTAGTTACTTTTTATGGAATGGGATAAATAAAGTGAGATTAAACACATAAAGCAAAGCTGTGTTATTTAACATTTAATTATTGCAGGTTTGCATATTCTGAGTTTGCATTTCACTGTTTATGTTCATTTTGAGGAATACTGGGTCTGTTTTTGTGTAAGTGAGATGAGTAAATGCCTGCTCACATTTAGTCTATAACTACAATAAGCATGATGTTTAAACAGTACACACAAAGCCTCTGCACGTAGGATTTCTCTCAGCAGAAGAGCTATCAGTCAATAAATGGGAAAAGAAAGTAACTTAATGGTAATGCGTTACGTAACCAGTTACTTGGAAAAACTAATCAGATTACTTATGTTACTTGTATTGCATTACCCCCAACACTGGAAATACATATACAAAGGAAGGAAAATTCTAATGTGTGTGAATGGCAAATATGACAGCTAAAGCTATTTCAGTGCAATTTAACAAGAAAGACTCATTTTTATCCATGGATGATGCAAACACACTGTCAGACAAAGCTGATTGTGTCGACTGTCACATTGTTGAGGCTCAGAAGAAATCGGAATAAGAATCTTTTTCCAGTTCTGCAGATTGTATTGATTCCTTTTGCATGTTACAGTGCCGACGAGGCGCTTGTCAGTAAACACGAACATGAGAGTGAACAAGAGACAAAAGAGGAAGAGTGAAAGAGGTAAAACGTAGTAAAACAGAATGTGCTCATAGCGTACTTATTGATGTGCCCATTAAAAAGACTTCTTTCCAGCGCTCAAGATTTTCTTGGTTCCCAGCTGATGAAAGGCACAACTACAGCGCTAACAGTGAATCGATTGGTCCAGATTATTTCTCACTTCCAGTGCAGAAGCGGGCAAAATGTCAGCAGGACTCGAGAAAACAGAGAGCAGTATTTGAAGCAGGACCTCACCTATTTACTCTATGGGCTTAGACTTGTCAGCAGCTCTCCTTTTATACTTCAAGATCTGCCTTTCTCTCCTCTAATCAATGCTCATTTGGTCGTTGTGTATCCAAATGCCATCTTAAATCGAATAATTGCTTTTTGCCCTTTTCATTTAAAGCTGTTTGCCCGTGGTCACCAAGGCTTCAATAGGCAATAAAAGCAACCGTGGTTTCGCAAAGAGGCAGACGACGAGTTTCTGCTTCTTTACAACTCTCTGGGCTGGGAGTTGTGGGGAAGATTAGTGCTGTAGGAAACAAGAGGAGAGGTAATGACAAACTCATGCAATTAGTTTTTCATGCAGCTTTTAAATCAAAGATCCAATTATTTCACTTTGCCATGACACATAGTCCCCTGCCTCAGCACCTGATTAGGTTCACCTCAGGATCTGGAGATAAACCAACACTGGGGCCCGAGCAGAACAGCGCATGCTGCGAAAACATGTGAGAAATGAATTACCTAAACTGTTAGCGGCTAAGAAATGGATTACTTCTTCCTCTGAAAATAATAACAGATAGTAGTAATGGAGTCTAACTAATCAGGTTTCGGGATGTATTCTTTTTGTTCGAGTTTTCTGTCCTTCTTTCCAAGAAATGTTGTTTTCTGAAACTTCTAAGTGTGTGAAAGATGTAAAAAGAATCACACAGACCTGAATAAAAGCATTTCCATTTCGATTTTGCACTAGATTTCCCAGAGGTGATGATTCTGTTCTCTTGAACACGTTTGACTCTTTTGATGTCAATTTGATGTCAGTTTGATGTCAATTATTGTTAATAATTTTCGTGGCAATAAAATAGCTACAGGGGTTTTCTAACAGGGTTCTGCTAGGAGGGCTTAGGGGTTTCTGAAAAATTTGAGAGAGGATAAAAAGGTTTTTAGTGCTCTTAACTTGAGGATTTATTTAAATGCTGCATGTTTAACAGTATTTTGAAACATTTACTATTTTTCATTATGCTTTATGAAGGCTGGTTGATATTAATTCCACAACTTAAACTATTAATAATTGTTTTTGGTAATTGAAATAAAGTTAAAATCAAAATGAATAGAAATTCTAGATGAAAAACCTTGACTGAAGCTGAAATAAAGTTACTATGACTAAAATAAATATAAATTATTGGTACATTAAAATAAAAAGTAACATTAAAATGAAAATCTAATTCAAAATATAAAAAATATGAATATTAAAATATATAATCTACTTTTTTTAATTTAAGGATTATACATCTAAGATTACTGTGATAAAGGTTATTAAATAGATGCTTTCAATTTAATGTAAAAGTAAGCATTTTCCGGATATATTTTAATAATTTTCTGTGGTTTTACAGTGACAATATATATAGTTGATATGTATAGTAGACAATATATAGTTGACAAATTATATAGACATTATATATTTTAGGATGGGTTCAATATCCGGTGTCCTTGGGATCAAAACAAGCAATTTATGCTCTCTGGACAAGCAGATGCTCTCTTTCTTTCTCTTTCTGCCATGTTCATGAAATCCAAATGGACTTGACAGTTGGTCCAGGTGATAATGTCAATTAACAATGTTCAAATCGTCCTCACGTTGAGTGGAATTTACTGTACGATAAGTGCCCTGTAGGTCTGCACGGATAGCATGCCCGTGTCTCTTCTCTAAAGAGAATCCATCTGGTTATTGCTTACAGAGAGGCATCCAATCTGGCATGGCCGTGCTTTGGCTGCAGCTCCAAAGGGGACACTGCACAGTGTTTGTGTAGAGTTGTAAAAACATCCTCACGATCCCACAGCCTGGCCATCACTTGGTGTTGATAATAAAATTCTGCATTAAAGCCTCCTCTAATCACGGATTTTGCACTGAACCCTTTGTGCCCTGTCGCACCTGTTCTCGGAATCAGGCAAGCGTGTGGATGGGAGGGGGTTGCATCATTTGAAACCCCCCGGTTGACCCCCCCACTGCAACACCTGCTCCCACCAGACACAACTGTACCTCAGCCAATCTCCATGCCAAGTCTCCCAGCCTCGTGAACCACAGGACCTCATGCGCGGCTGGCGTGCCACAAGCGTGGCATCTGAATTCTCCATGCATTCCATGATGGGATTATTCACAGAGGGCCGGCCAGTCTAGAATGGCACATGACATGACAGCTGGGTATGGCCTCGGGTCCATGGGGCTTCCGTTTCTAGTGCCCCATGTGAGAAGTGTGGGAAGGCTGAAGTGTCGTCATCGACTTTGATATTTTATAGATGTGAGGACAGCTTGTGTGGATTCGTTTGGGGAGGAAGCATGCTTGGAGCTTGGTTTGGGATGAAACTGAGCAGCTGTTTTTGGCATTTAAAACTTTGAACTACTTTAATTGAGCCTGTGGGTTCAGACTTTACGTCTGTTTTGATATCAGCATGAAATTGCTGACCAAAATGTCTCTTGATGAAGCTTTATTTCAGCGTTATCAGATGAGACAAAAAAAAGAGCAATTTTGATTTAAACATTCCTGTGAAAAAATAACACTGCAAGATATCAATAATGCATTACAAATGTTTATATAGAGGTTTAGAAAGAATGGATTTAAATAATACAATCATATCACTTTGCTAAAGGTTTTATCTTTATTATCTTTATTCTAAGGGTTTATGTATTATTATTACATTATGATTATAAATATATTGATACATTTTGTTCAGCATTTGCATTAGTGGTGGGGATGTTTAAGTTAATCTTTCTGCTGGTTACATTGTTTTTCTACATGCTTAATTTCTAAAAATAAGAAATAATACTTTCTATCTCTAGTATAGAGATATTACACTGACAAGTACACTCACCTACATGATTACTGGGAACACCTGTTCAATTTCTCATTAATTAAATTATCTATTCAAACAAACACATGGCGGTTTCAAATCAATTTAGGGGTTGGTCCTGGTCAAGACAATGTGAATGTCAGAATGGGAATGAAAGGTGCTTTAAGCAATTTTGAGCGTGGAATGGTTTTTGGTGCCGGTCTGAGTATTTCACAATCTGCTCACTTACTGGGATTTTCACACACAACAATTTCTAGGGTTTACAAAGAATGGTGTGAAAAGGGAAAAACATCCAGTATGCGGCAGTCCTGTGAGTGAAAATGCCTTGTTGATGCTAGAGGTCAGAGGAGAATGGGCCGACTGATTCAAGCTGATAGAAGAGCAACTTTGACTGAAATAACCACTCGTTACAACCGAGGAATGCAGCAAAGCATTTGTGAAGCCACAACATGAACAACCTTGAGGTGGATGGGCTTCAAAAGAAAGAAGACCCCACCGGGTACCACTCATCTCCACTACGAATAGGAAAAAGAGGCTACAATTAACACAAGCTCACCAAAATTGGACAGTTGAAGACTGGAAAAATGTTTCCTGGTCTGATGAGTCTCAACTTCTGTTGAGACATTCAAATCTTAGAGTCAGAATTTGGCGTAAACAGAATGAGAACATGGATCCATCATGCTTTGTTACCACTGTGCAGGCTGGTGGTGGTGGTGTAATGGTGTGGGGGATGTTTTCTTGGCACACTTTAGGCCCCTTAGTGCCAATCGTTTAAATGCCACGGCCTACCTGAGCATTGTTTCTGACCATGACCAGAAACAATGCAGTTGGGATCAACTGCAAGATGTTATCCTATCAATATGGGCCAACATTTCTAAAGAATGCTTTCAGCTCCTTGTTGAATCAATGCCATGTATTGGTGAGTGTATATTTCAAGTATATTGATATTAGTATAATTACCACATAAAGTATACTTAAAAATATAGACTTGAAATTGTCTTGTTCTTTTGTAAGGGAATCGACTGTCTGTAGTGAGTGAGTGAGTCAATGACTCAGTTCAAACCCTGATTCATTCTTTAATGCTACCACTGATTTTTGCTTGGAGACACAGACTGGGTTTCTTTTGTTTACAAAGAAAAATCCACCAACATAGCTGACAATATTGTGGCTAAATATAACTGACTCAGTATTAAATCCATAACTTAAGAGCTCATTGTGAAAGCGCTTATTGTTACCGTAGCAGCATGCTTCACACAAGGCAATATCCTACAAAATGTGGAGAATTAAATAATAAATAAATATGGGGAAATAAATAAATAATTCAAAATGTTTGAAAATTTGTTTAAACCCTGGTGTGTTTGGTCTGTTTCTTACTGCCTGAAGACTACGAGCTGTGATGAAACTTGTTTGACTATCTCTCCCCTGCAGGCCTCGGCACTACTTAATCATTTTTCCCCGCCGAGCCCCATGTCATCTTTCCCAAAAGGGAAGCAAAACGAGAGGCAATAGGGAGCCAAAGGAGAGTGGGACATTTACTAAGTGGACATTTACTAACCACAGTGTTTCTGTGTAGTATACACATTACAGCCATTTTGTTTATTTTATTATTTTTAGATTTCCAAGTTCACTGAATCACACTAATCTTTTGTTTAATATGTCCAATTAGCTAAAGCTTAACTTAAGGTGATGTTCGCTTGCAGGTTAGACTTCTGCGCCTACGTGTGTTTCACAACAAATAATTATTTTCTTTCTCAGTATTTATGTCTTGTTTTCCAGTACAAATATCTAAACATTCTTAAATTAAGATACATTTACTTGAGAAGCAATATTATGTAAGTTGTTAACGAGGCCATATTATGCCCTTTAACGGAGTCTTGATGTTGTTTTTTAGGTGTAATAGGTTTTCAAAAAACATTATCATCCACATATCTTAGATTGCTGCAGTTCCTCTCTTCCCAGTCTATCTGAAACACTCAGTTTAGATCCCGTCTGTGCTGAAAAGCGCAATGTGCTCTGATTGGTCAGCTGAATGTGGAGGTCAGTGTGTTGTGACTGGTCAAGAGCTTCGAGCGGGTTTTGGAAATGTCATCCCCCTTACCCAAACCATACGTTTTGACACACTACCAAACCAACTCAACCAGGCCTCACCCCCCCTTATTTTGCGAATGCCTTAGGCAGGATTATTTAAATGAGGAATATTGTGACACGTACGTTCCCTGAAGAAAACGCAAGACCACATTCGAGGTGTTTCAGGGAGTTCAGGAACAGTGCTTTTTAAATCAAGATACATTTATTTGAGAAGCAAACTAAATTAAGGTATTAAGTCTTGGTCACTGTAAACAAAACAAAAATAACCATACACTCACTCAATGTTGATACTTTTCCCCCCAGTAAAAAGACTCTTTTCCTTCTTTGTTTTAATTTACAACTTTCTTTAGTGTGTAATTTGAGCTTGAATTAGGTCAGCAAAGTTGCAATGCACAAAGTCCACTGCAATATTTAGATACTTGAGCAGGTAAACAAGACAAAAATACTAAGTAACTAAATATGTTTTAGAAGTGTTGTACTAGTCTGTTTCTGATTTGTTTAATTGGCTTGTATGTTTCCTGATTCTCAAGGCAGTGATCTAATTAATTCCATTTAGTGCAAAGTTGAAGTTGGAATACAACAAAACAGCCACTTAGAGATGCATGTCATCTCGTGTGCCAATCAATCCAGTTTTCCGCTTGTATTATTCACTTGAACTAATTTTCAGTCACAGTGGGACGCAACGCTGAGCCCTCCCCAGTAGACCCCCGCAAATTCTGATTTGGGAACAGGGGCGGAAATGAATGGTTAATATGTGGAGAGCAAGACTGCTTTTATCTCCTTTGATTCAGACTTTTCTTTAATTCCTCCATGTATTTAATCTGCTATTTGCCGGGCTCCACCGAGCAGCATTGAGGTGAGTCAGAGACTAATAAAGGTCTGGCATGGAGTCTGCCTGATGGAACATCCCTCTCATCTTGTTCCATCTGAGGAGCCTTTTATTTGTTTTGATCGAGAGCTTCCGGGCTTCTCCCCTCTGAAGCTTCCAAAATGTGTTCCAATTTTTTGGAACGCTCAGAGAAAATATGTATTGTTTTGTCTGTTTTGTTGCGATTTCTCTCATTACTATAATAAGGAAAACAGGAACCTGCTTGCACAGAAATTTTTGTGGTTAATTAAAGAAGAAATCGAACAAGGATCTATGTTCTGCCTTGTGGAGCTTTACTATTAGTATTAATCATATTTTCGAGATTCAATGAGCTCTTAATCATTACTTTTAACTTCATATGATTCATTTTACTTCTTTGAGAAAGTTATGCAGTCTGATTCATTTTTTTTAACATAGTAAAAATTTACAATTATAACAATTATAAGTAATTAAAACACTTTCATTTAGCAAGGGAACAATACATTGAACTGATAAAATGTGAACGTAAAGACATTTATAATTACAGACAATGCTGTTATTTTGAACATTAAATTAGAATCCTGAGAAAAAGAAAAATCCTGTGGCGGCGCGATCTACCTGTCATCCGAGGGCGGAAGTAGCGAAGTGATCGATCCATATGCAGCCATCAAAAGAGCCATAGGTTCTTTTGAAGCGAGCCATAGGTTCCCGACCCCTGATATAGTGTATCAGAAAACAAGAAGGCTAAAAGCAGTGTTAAAAGCCAAGCGTGCCATATCCAAATAAAATGTTATTTTTATTATAATTCTACCTGCTAAACAAAAAAAAAAAAAAAAAAAAACATGGGTTGATTTTGGTGTATTTTGTAGTCTGAAAAAAAAAAAAAAGATTCCTACCTGCTGCAGGGCATCTTAGTTATGGACAAGCTGAACTGTTGAAAAGATCTTTCAGCCATTATCTGAAGCTTAAATGCTAATCCTGCTTCGAAGAGAACGCTCAAAGAGATTTAAAAGCTACATCTTTCTCATATTCTTCCTCAGATAGGCTATTTCTGCTTTTTTGAATGACCAATCCTTCCAAGTTTAAACTTCTCTTCTCCACAGTTTAGCAGTTTATGTAAAGAAATTCAGTTGAGAAATTCAGTTGTCTGGTAGATGTTAGCTAGATCACAACAGCTGTTACTCATAATGATTTCTGGACATCGATTGACGTGTCAAACTGTTTGCTTTTTGTGTGTGTGTTTTAGGATTTACATGGACCTTGTTGGTAATGCACTTGTTGGTTCATGCTCAAATGTTTTAGCTGACTATTTATGTTCTCTTTAAACCTTCATCCAATGTACAGATGAAACAACTTGTTTGGTTTTCTCCTCTGTTCTCTCGTTTTCTGGCACATTAAGAATGTGCCATTTTGATAAGCCGCTTAAATATTGTAGGTAAAATAAATGTTTTTCTGAAACTTTGTATCATATTAAAAATATTAAATAGCATGTTGACTTTAATGGACTGTCATATGCTTAATCTTTAAGCCCCCAAATGAAGAAAATTGTTTGGAGATTCAGCCTATTTCTATACAGGTGGAGCTGGGGAGGGTGGAGGGTTTGAGAGGAAATCTCAGCTTGTGCCATCTTGTTATTGATGTAAAAGACCTCAGGTTGCATTAAGGACTTTTCAGGCGGTGCCATCTGAAGTTTCATGACAAAACTTGGTATACATGCAATTGTATATTCTACTGACTGCCTGAATAGAGTGTAACACAGTTTGTAGTCCGGGAAGAAGAAGACGGGAACCGGTGAACATTTAACCCTTTTTTATTCAAATAAAACAACAAATGCAAGATGAAAGTAATCATACAAACACAAAACACAACATAAAGTCCAGGCCTGGGTCTCTCTCCTCCTTCGCTGGCGTCGCTCCTCTTTTTATGAGACGCTCATTCTCAATCGTGCCACCGGCCTCGCAACACTCTCACGTCCCTCGTCGGCCCCGCCCCGCTCGCCACATACAGTACAGTGATCCCTCGTATATCGCGGTTAATGTGGACTGGAACCCGCCACAATAGGTGAAAATCCGCGATTTAGGATTGCCCCCACCTAGAAATTTCCATATATGTGTGTGTTATGGTGCTCTACACTCATAAATGACAGAAGTATCTTGAGATCCAGTAATGACGATGATGACAGACCTGTGCAGTTCGATGAATATGATGATGATGATGATGGTGTTACTGCACTGGTATAATGATATCGGCGCTGGATCGTCAACATTTGCTTCTGAGAGAGGCGAAGAGGCTCCCACTCCACTCGTGCTCTCATTGGTCGATCTCGCGCCGGGAACCAATCACGTGTCTTGTCTGAGTGCCGTGGGTGTGTACAAAGCCTCTGAGAGAGTTTCTCTCTTTGGCTGGGATTCTGGAAAACCATCGCATCACGATGAAACAATGCTGCTTTCCGCAATATGGCTGCTGATATGGCGGCATTTTTGAATTTGTATTTTTCGATGAATATTTTTGAAAAATCCAAGATGCACTGAGGCAGCGAAACTTGAACCGTGAAGTGGCGAGGGATTACTGTAATAGTAATAGTTTGAAATTTGAACCCATGTCTTCTTGTACACTAAAGAAGACAAGTAAAGTAATTCCTCTTACTGAGCAACTAACTTATTAATTAGTGTTTTTCTCATTTCTCATACCAAATGACACAGTGTTGTGGTCCCTCTTCCCTCTTATTTTTGTCTTTTTGTGAAGTCCCATGTGTCTCTCACATGTGCTTTCTCCCCCCTCTCCCTCCTCTATCCCTGCTTTCGAGTCTTCCTCTCCTCCATCAGTTGTTTGATGTTTCCTGCATCCATATTGCAGTTATGGCGCTTGTCTCCCACCAACAAGGCTCAAAGCGTTGCGGACTGACTCTTGCATTGATCCAGGGCCCACGCGTCTCCCTCTAACCAACTATCGATCTCAGACACCGGACAGAGATTCTCCACTCTCCTCAAAGGAGAGATGGAAAAACTGAATAACGCCTCCTGAGCTGAATCTCAGGAGAGAAATTAGAGAGAGACGGGGGTGTATGTTTACGTTTGTATGTCTATGCAGGTTTGGAGTGGTCTCGCTTTTCATTTTCATGCTGCTAAAACCACCTTTCACACGTAGAAGGTAAAAAAGTCATTCGAGTTTGTGTTGATGCAAAGTGTGCCTTTAGCAAGTCTCTTGAAACATTTTTTCCCCTTCTCTTTTGCTTTGCTTGCAAGCCACTAACAAGGATGGATCTTAGTTGTGAAATGCTGAAAAGTGTTATTCTTCATCTTCTTTCTGTCTCTCTCTTTCTCTCGTTCTTTATCTGAGCGTAACTGGTGTGTAGGAGCTTGTTTGGTCCCCTCAGGCTTTTGGCTCTGAGTTCTGTGCTGCTGTATTAGTGGAGTGAGAACTGCTTTCATGTTCTGCTCAGTGTCGCTAACAGAAAGCACACACGATTTTGTCTTTCTAAAGTCCCCATGCGATGCACACAAGTCACACACAGCGATATTCAAAGTAAACCCTGTCTAAATGGTTGCCTGAAGTCTTCACTGGCTCAAGAGTTTTTGACAGACCGGCAGCTTTTTTCAGCACTGTTGGAGAGTAAATGGTTCGGGATGAGAGAGATTAGCCTAGTATGAAACCTTAGAAGCACCTGGCAGGTTAGAAAAAATATATATAAAAAATAAAAATAGCAGAAACAGTTTGCTTTTAATAATTAACACTGTTTTCACATTACTTTTTTTTTTTTCAGGAACATTTTCAAAATCCTTGTGTACAGGCCTTGTGTGTTGTATTTTTCCAAATCTTTTGATAGCTTTGCCTATGTAACTGTCTTAAATTTATTTTGTCTATCTGTATAATCTCATTCTCATGTCTCAACTCTCATATCTCATTTCCATGCGTTTGAAAAAATTCTGCATCAGTAAATACACTTACCAAATATTGGGTCATATGGGCTACTTTTATGGTGCGGTGCTTTTTTGACCTTGTTATCACTGCATATTTTCACATTTCACATATTTTCATAACAAATGGACATTCTACAAAATGTCTCTATCTCTTCCACCTATTCAGAAAAATCATACATGTATCAAATGGCGTGAGGGTTAGTACATGATTGTAGATATTTATTTTAACTTGTATTCCCTTAAAGAGAGGTCAATTAGTGCTGAACATCATGGAAATCCCAGCTTTGTGCTATAGATCTGTTCTATCCCCCTGCAGTCGGCACCTTGGAAACAGGCAGCACTACCAGAGTTCATGGAGAAAAAGCCATTTGGCTGCTGTGTGCCAGGCCCTTTGCTCATTCCGCATGCCTCCCAGCGATGGGAGATGCTCCGGCAGCCATGCGAGACAGCTCACGCTGCAGGACAGAGGAGAAATGACAAGGAAAATGTGAAAGAGAGATAGGCAGAGAAAAGAGAGAGCACGTGATATCCTTGTCACCTTGTCTTTCTTTTCCATCTTGTCTTATTTTTGCTTGTGCGATTCCAGTTTTAGGCCCAGCTATCTGTCTGATCTGCATGCCTGGAGAGGAAGGAAGTGAAGTCACACTCACTGCAGAGTTATCTGTCAACACTACACAAACGCCTAGAGAGACGCGATGACATAGTGAGCCTCGGAAAAACGTTCACACATTAACACACATCTTTGATATATCATCAGATTCTACTCTGTGCTTCTTTAGTTACTCTTGCATCTCTTAATCACAATTAGAATCACATTTGCTATTGCAGAATTTTTACTTGGTGGTATGCTAATAGGATATTACAACATATAATAAATGACACAAACAATATAGACTACTGTTCAAAAGTTTGGGGTTAGTATTTTATTTTATTTTTTATGTTTTGGAAAGACGTCTCTTATGCTCACCAATGCTGAATTTATTTGTAAACAAAAAATATGGTAAAAACTGCAATGTTGTGAAATAATATTTAAATTTAAAATAGCTGTTTTCTATTGTAATATATTTTAAAATGCTATGTATTCCTCCAATTACAAACCTGAATTTTAAGCATCATTATTCAGTGTCACATGATCCTTCAGGATTGACGTTATTTTTTCAATTCCCTTTGGTGGTGCCAAAATTACACTTCACCTTTAAAGTGATTCTAATTTATTTGACCATTATTTGTTGAAAAGGTGTGCTATTTGTGTCAAGGTCTTGTCTCGTTGTTCACATCCGGGTGCCTTTTATGTATCTTCCAGGTCCTTCACGCACCTGTCCATGTTTACTAATCACGACCTAAGTCTCGTCAGCTGGTTCCCATCCCGTTTTTGTAATAAATGTCCTCTCGTATTCCCATGTCCTTGTCGAAAGTTGTGAGTGTTGAATGAAACTGCGTGGATGTTTCCTGTGTGTGGATGCCTTCCCCGTTGTCTCCTTCCGTGTTTTTCCGAGTTAGCACTATGAGTGCGGGTTTTTGTTTGATATTTAAATTATTTTGTGCTTCCTTTAAATAGGCAAGGCAAGGCAAGGCAAGTTTATTTGTATAGCACATTTCATACACAATGGTAATTCAAAGTGCTTTACATAAAGAAGAATGATAAAAATAAAACATTAAAAATGATTAAAAGAATAAAAAGATAATACGTATAAAATAAAATGCAAACAGTTCGGACATAGCACAGTGCTCAATCTGCAAATGCATAGGTAAAAAGATGTGTTTTGAGTCTTGATTTGAATGTGGCTACTGTTGGAGCACACCTGATCTCTTCTGGAAGCTGGTTCCAGCTGCGGCTGGCGTAACAGCTAAAAGCAGACTCTCCTTGCTTTGAGTGAACCCTGGGTATTACTAAGTGACTTGATCCTGATGATCTTAGTGATCTGTTAGGTTTATATTCTATGAGCATATCTGCAATGTATAATAATGTATAAATAAAGTATTTCAGCTGGTCTTTACGTCTCATTGTGTCTCTGCATCGCACACCAGCACTTCCTTATAACAAGTTAGCGTATATTTTGATAAAAGATTGAGAAGACCATTTATTTTATTCTTTGAAATAAGATTCACAACTGTGCGCTGTGGAACCATGAGTGTGTGTTAAGGAAGAAAATATGACCAAGTTCATGTTTTCTATAATGTAAGAAAATGTCCCCAGATCATGATATGCATGAGCAAATATTATTTGTTGTAACACATTTGTGCCTGCTCTCCATGACAGGAAGAGTTCATGCTTTGTTTGTGCTTAGAGTGTTCTTTTATGTTCAGTTGTGTACCTTCTTGGAAATCAGCCGGGTGAATGCACAATCAAGGCATGTCTCTCGCTGCCCACATGCCCAGAACATGCCTCTGGGCGTATGGGGGCAGGTTACTCTGGGCTAAGCTGTCAAGTCGACTCAAGCAGGCAGGTGAAGGGCCGACTGCGAGGTCCGGATCAGGCTTTTATGAACCCTAATGGCCACAGCAAGCATAATGGCTTTTATTGTCTGGAGGTTGTCCCACAGAGACATCACCCCGACCAGCCTCTACCATTCCTTTTATTTCCAAAAATCCCTTCTCTGGCTGAGCCAGGGAGTGGGAGGCTTTCATCACTTGAGTTCTCAATTGCCTGCTGATATTTTTCTTTCCAAGGTCTGTTCTGTCATCTAATTCTTTTTTCATTTGTATAATTTTGACATCTTTATTGAGAATAACAATAAGGGATATTGTGGTCACAAAAGCACTGAAGATGACTGAGGCACAGTGAAGCATCTACATTTAGTTTTTGAAGGTTTCATCGGTTGATATGATATTTTCCTGGTGAAAAGTAACCTCATTTATTGTCTCCAGGAAACTAGACCTTGGTGTAATTCTCTCTATAGATTTGGATTGATTGGATGGGAGAACATCCGTCTAAAGGATTCCCTGGCTGTAAACATAAGGGTGAAGGACTGATTCGATTAGACCTGTGGCTTCTCTGTGGGTTATCTTGGACCCTTGAATCACGTCAAGGCTTAAGTTTTTTTTTTTTCTGTTGCCACACTTTGAAAAAGTAACTAGATCCATTCAATGCTCAAAAGAGTTGAGTGCTGAAAAAATGTCAATGACTGTGGCTGCAAGAAACGTCTGATCTCTCTAGAAGAATATTTGAGGTGTGCTCTATCATTTTGAGTCAAAAGTTTGTAATTATAAGCAAAATAACTTGTATGTGTATGTCAATTAATTAATTTTCAAATTTGATGCTTTTTAATCCGCAGCTACATCAATATGAACTGATGTGAATCTAGTGTCTCTTTCTTAACTTTCATTTTAACTTTCTTAAATTCTTAACTTCATAAATATATATAATATCTTATGTAACTCAACCAGTGTCAACCAAGGAAAGACATCATTTCGTAACATTGACCTCAAAAACTAACCTTGTAGATTGTTAGTTCACTAGGAAAAAAGCTGGAGAGGAGCATATATCACTACAATCATAAATATATTATGAATTGTATTATGTTTTATATTTAACCTGTCATTTAAGTCTTCATTATTTAGTATATACTACTGTACACTCACCTAAAGGATTATTAGGAACAGCTGTTCAATTTCTCATTAATACAACTATCTAATCAACCAATCACATGACCGTTGATTCAATGCATTTAGGGGTTGGTCCTGGTCAAGAGAATATACAGAACTCCAAACTGAATGTCAGAATGGGAAAGAAAGGTGATTTAAGCAATTTTGAGCGTGGCATGGTTATTGGTGACAGACGGTGGTGGTGGTGTAATGGTGTGGGGATGTTTTCTTGGCACACTTTAGGCCCCTTAGTGCCAATTGAGCATCGTTTAAATGCCACGGCCTACCTGATCATTGTTTCTGACCATGTCCATCCCTTTATGACCACCATGTACCCATCCTCTGATGGCTACTTCCAGCAGGGTAATGCACCATGTCACAAAGCTTGAATCGTTTCAGATTGGTTTCTTGAACATGACAATGAGTTCACTGCACTAAAATGGCCCCACAGTCACCAGATCTCAACCCAATAGAGCATCTTTGGGATGTGGTGGAACGGGAGCTTCGTGTCCTGGATGTGCATCCCACAAATCTCCAACAACTGCAAGATGCTCGTATCAATATGGGCCAACATTTCTAAAGAATGCTTTCAGCACCTTGTTGAATCAATGCCATGTAGAATTAAGGCAGTTCTGAAGGCTAAAGGGGGTCAAACACAGTATTAGTATGTGTTCCTAATAATCCTTTAGCTGAGTATATATAAAACAGTAATATTGTTATGTTGATGAACAGACAGTTCACAAGAACAGCAATTATTTGAAATATAAATCTTTTGAATCATTAGACATCATTAGACTTACTGTCACTTTCATAAAAATCAAAAAAAAAAAAAAAAATTCTGACCCCAAATGTTTTGAATGGTAGCGTATGCTTGAATGAGTTTCCTAGTTATATCAAAACAAATCTGAAAATTGTCAACCACATGTTTTTCTGTTGTTGTTTTTTTTTTTTTTTTAAGTGAACAATGATTATATCTTAATTTGGAGTAGAAACGTAATACTAATTTCTTTATAAAGCTGAAACTTCTCTTCCTTATTTATTTAGCACATAGTGTAAAACTCAAAATGTTTTTTTGGGTTAAAATGACTGAAAGTGATGGAGCAGGTCACATTTGAAATTCTATCTCTCAAGTACTTGGTCGAGCAGCATCAAAACATGGTGAAAAAACATTTTCATTCTGGTCACCTTGAACCTCATATATTTCTCAAGCAGCATCAGCATCACCTCAATCCTCTCTCTGAGCTCATCAGAAAGGATACTGATAAATCCTTGAGGTGAACATTCTGACCTCATGGACTAGCACACATAGAACTCTCCATTTATAAAGACTCACACTGACCCCAATCACTAGCTCTTCTCCTGCAGGAAAAGAACCTTCAAAGACCCATCTTAAACTTCCAGAGCCCCTTCCTTTAGAGACTCTTCCTCCCTGGACTCAGAAACCCTAGTCTTTTTGACAGCCATTAGTGACCATTCAGCGGAAGGTACAGGGAAGGGAAGATCCGTTGAGAAGTCTGAGAGTGTTGCTTATTTTGCTTTCTGGAATGGCAGAGTGTGGACCTGGAGACCACGAGGGAGTACGTAGACGCTCGCTTGCCTGCTCCTTTTGTTTCATAAAACAACAAAGCACTATTTTCAGGGACTCTGAATCCACTTCGGATCGCAGAGATAGGAAAGGGAGAAACTGATGTGCCATTAAGAAGCTTTATTACTTTTTTATCAGTAGCAGGAGGATAAGCTCGTGGTATGAGAGTAGACCCGATGGGGAAGGAAAAATCGAGAGCGAGAGAGAGAAAGAAGTGTGAGAAAGAGTGGGATGGGTAGGGGTCAAATCCCAGCAGCACATCAGGGCCTCTCTATCAGAGGAGGGGTGACGGCTCAGAGGGGGACGCCGTACTCGGCGGGACAACTCAACGACTGGATTTTACGGGATAAGATCGCTTCATCTATCATTCTGACATGCTATCAACATTTTTCCCACTCCATTTTTCTTTACATCAATCATTTTATATGCCAGTAACAATAGAGGCAACTGTGGAAATAGTGCATTTGATTGGTTATAGCTTCATAGATTTACGCGACTCAGTATCTGAAGGATTGTAGCGGCAACTTGTCCCGGGATGTTTTTTTGTTGTTGTTTGTTTTTTTAATCTGATCCGTATTTGTTTGCTTCCCTCATTTACTTTATTCTAATCTGTTTTTACACATACAACGGACTGCAGCTCCAAATCACCATATCTGACTCTAGCAAAATATGTTTTCCTCTATAAATACGCCAGGGATTAGGAGCCGTCATAAAGCCCACGGCTAAATTTTCTTGGTTGCACGTTAGTAGACTTGTTTGTCAGCTAGTGACATGTCGAATAGTGGCACTTGTAAAGTACATAATTGCGGTGTGAAAATCTGTGTGACAGGCATGAAAATGAAACACTGGGCTGGTTTGTCTAGTTAACATTATCCAGTGATTGATCAGGAGTAGAGAACAAGAGCTGAATTGATTTTTTTAATCAGTAACTTTTTTAAGTTTGTGATTCATCTCATAGGCTTGGTTTGTTTGGTTTATTAAACTCATTCATTTTTATTTATTATAATTATTATTACAGATGCTTATGTACATTTTTTGAATCGTAATGACAGCACTTTTTCAGCAAATGATAGAGACCTGCAATTTTTCCCTGTAAAATAGTCTGCTTCCATCACTACCTTGCTCTCAGAAACAATCTGAAATATTAGTGACATGTGAAGGCCATGTATGGTAAGCCATACTCGGAATTTGTCCTCTGCTTTTAACCCACCCAAATTAGTATGTATTAGGAGTATTGAGTAGCAAACACACACACACACACACACACTGTAAACCATGGACACACACTTGGGGAGCAATTGGGTTTAGGTGCCTTGCTCAAGGGCAGTACCTGCCAGTATTGTGACTTGAACCTTCAGGTTACCAGTCTAACTCCAATCGCTTTCGGTATAGATTTTATGGCCATTCACGATGTTACGTTGCATATCTCCTGAATTAATTTTCCTGCTAAAACACTCTCTTGTGGTCAGACATTTATGTGTTTAGTATGTGGATTAAATGTATGTGTTGTTTGTTAACAGCATGGCTAGAATAGAATTAAACCTTTTTTTTTTACACTTCTGTCTTTTTGCGACCATTGCAATCTCTTCTTCTGAGTGTCATAAAAAAAATCCTCTGTGATGCACTATCCTCATCAATCAATACATAGCACTTATTTGTAGGCAATGTAATAACTACATAAACTGTCATGTCAATTAGTGTGTCATATTTTCTACTGGCTGTCTGTGAGAATTAACTTGCAGGCGTGTGATGCATTGCCTCTCGTTTTTATGAATTGTGTTATACTGCTTTTGTGCATTAAGTTTGTGACACACACACACACACACACACACATACACTCATACATACATATATATGTGTGTGTGTGTGTGCATGCTGCCTCTACACATGAAGTAATGTATGCAATCTTGTTTTAAAACCTCTTCAATCCCAGCACAAAAGCAAAGTTTCTGCAGATATTTAGACTTTATACTTTATAAATAGGAGTGAATTCAAGTTGATTGGGACACTTTTTTTGTGTTGAAATGAAATGAAAAAGTGTGGAGTTCGTAACATAAGAAAAACATCTCTTATGCTCTTCAAATCTGCATTTATTTTATTAAAATACAGTAATATTATGAAATATTTTTACCATTTAAAATAACTTTTTTTTATTTTTAAATATATTTTCAAATGTAATTTATTTCTGTGATGGTAAATCTGAATTTTCAGTTGTTATTACTGCAGTCTTCAGTGTCACATGATCAATCAGAAGTTGATGAATTGGTCTTCAAGACAATTTATTTTATATTATCGCAAATGAAATATTTTTTTGTGGAAATGGTGATATCATTGTTTTCGTCATTGTTTTATAATAGTCTTTACTGTCACTCTAACCAGTTTTTTTATCACTTTGTATATATATATATATATATATATATATATATATATATATATATATATATATATATATATATATATAAAGTTTAAAAGGTAGAAATGTTCCAAGTAGTCTCTTAATAAAACATTGCATGTGAAATAAACAATTAAACCACAATTAGACAATACAGTTGTTGAAAATAATATAAGATGGTGTATATAGAGCTGCTTGAAATGTCAGGTACCCACATACTTTCATATTTTATTTATATCTTCCACTTTTCTTCAGATTCTCTTATTTTTTATCTCAGTAGCCGTGTCCATCAAACACACATTGTGTGCCATACAGTATACACTAAACTGTAGTCATCTTTATGTTAATAATGTTAGCTGGAAGTCAGTGTATAATAGAGGCAATCAAAGTGAGGCCTAGAGTCAGACGCACTTACGGCTCTCTTCTCCTTTCTTTTAATAATGATTTTTAATCAGTTATCCTTCCTCAACAAGTTGAAACATTTAGCACAATAAATAAGGAACTCTAAAATAGCCTCTGGCATCTCTTGTTTTCCTGTACCCTGCGTTTGAAATGAACTAATCGTTGCTGAAATCCCTACAGGCCGTGTTTGCATAAGGTTAAGATGCTAAAAGTTCCTCAGGGCCTTTTTTCTGAAATTTCTTGCATATTAATGGCATCTTGGGGAGGAATTAGATGAATAAATACTTGCTTAGTTTTGCTTTTGTTTGAATCTGCTCTCTCTGATTCACCTTTGATCACAGAACAAAGCAGAGCAGAAGCTGCCCCCTCTGAAGCAATGTGGGAAGAGACAATGTTTAATCTCCCTTTCATTTTCTCGCTCGTTCTTTCCTCTTGGAAAATATGGGGCTAGGCCTCTGCTGTCCCTGTGCGTCCATCCAGGGCTTATTTCAAGGCAATAAAATGTAAGGGATGTCTTGCTAGGCCTGCTCCACTTCCAGCTGTCTGACACGCAGCCCTAAATAGACACAGCGGCCCATCGTTACGCTTGCATTTTGATGTTGGAATTTAGTAGTGATGTGGGACGCACTGGGAGTTGAGGATCTATCTATCTATCTATCTATCTATCTATCTATCTATCTATCTATCTATCTATCTATCTATCTATCTATCTATCTATCTATCTATCTATCTGTCGATCTATCTGTCAATCTATCTGTCTATCTATCTGTCGATCTATCTGTCTATCTATCTATATGTCTATCTGTTGATCTATCTATCTATCTATCTATCTATCTATCTATCTATCTGTCGATCTATCTGTCAATCTATCTGTCTATCTATCTATATGTCTATCTGTTGATCTATCTAGGTTTATCTATATGTATCTATATGTCTATATGTTTATCTATATGTCTCTATCTATATGTCTCTATCTATCTATCTATCTATCTATCTATCTAGGTTTATCTATATGTCTCTATCTATCTCTCTATCTATCTATCTAGGTTTATCTATCTATCTATCTATCTATCTATCTATCTATCTATCTATCTATCTATCTGTCTGTCTGTCTGTCTGTAAAATATTCTGAACTCTAAAAAAGATCTTGCACAAAGCCAATTTTTTTTCAATATAAGTAATGTTTCTTGAGCAGCAAATCTGCTTATTAATATAAATTTTGATGGACAGAGATGAAATAATAATTTCACAATATTATTTTTTTTATGTATTTTAGATTTGAGCATAAAATACTTATTTCAAAAACATAAATAAAACGTGTGAACCCCAAATTAATGCACAAAGAAAGGATTATATAATATTTGTTTTTATTTTTATGTATATGGTATATACAGTTTTTAAACCGTAGTATAACTGCTGTTTTTAAAGCATTTCCCCACCCAAAATTGGCCTCTTTACCACTGGTCAGGCCAATCATTAGCCCCACCATAAACTCACGCCTTTTGTTGGGCCAATGCCGGACAGGATGGGACAAACAGAGGTAGAACTCACCAGGAATTCAACATTCATGACTTACTGTTGTCTCATTTTATGCTGAGAGATAAGAAATTATTTTCCCATATTGAAAGATTACATGACACACATCACCATTAAACATCCTATTAGTTTTGCGTGTAGTGTTTGCTGGAATTTGTGGCGCTTGAAGCCTTGACACTCGACATGACAAGAGAGTAAAAGTGTTCTTCGACAGAGCATGCACAAGCACCCTACAAAACGGCTTATGAGCGAGTCTTTTGTGAAGACAAGACAAAGAATAAAAATAATAAAATGTCAAGAAGTCTGTTGTGTTTGTAATGTACAGGTAAGGACAAATGACTGTTTTTCTTGTTTCTAATAAAACAAGCTCTGACTGTAATGGGAGGGTCTGAAACAAGGAAGGCGGTCTATCCCGTTTTTTGAAATCTAGGGTACTTGACATAAGGTTGTGAATCGTAATGCAGACAACGGTCCTCTGGGAAATACCAGATCAAGAGGATTGGATACGAGAAGTCGGCAAAGGCCGTTTGAAGTAAAAAATAGACCAGCCCTTTCATTTTTTTTTTTTTTTTTTTTACGCAATCTGTAGAAAACAATACGGTCTGATTGACGGTCTCTCTTTGATCCTATAACCATTATGTCTTCTGGAGCATCATGGACTACAGATTCAACTTTTATTTATTTTTTTTTCTTTGTCTTTCTGAGCTTTTAAGCCGGTAGGTTTTAACTCTGGCTCTGATGGAAAATACTCCAGAATTTGTCTGGATCTTTCATTTCTTCCATCAGTTCATGTTGTCTTTGATTTCCCTTCACGACGTTCTAATCGATCGCCTCGCTCTCGCTGTGAGAACACCCAGACTCTCATGCAAGCTGCTTTATGCGCTCTCACGTGACTCATATTTATGATAAAAAAGCACGTCCTATGCTTTTAAGGGAATTTAATCCGTATTGTAGGTTTTGAGCTGGATTTTCACAGCACACTCTCTTGTTCTTGTAAGCAGCCCACCTAACATGTTCTCTCGCTGTGTGAATCAGGCTGTCTGGCGTTTCCTACCACCGTTTCTCCCTGTGTAGATGAGGAAATGAAAGACGATGAAGTAGTAGCTAGCAGAGCTCAGAGTTTAATTCACTTTTCCATGCTGAAATGTCTCTTTTAGGGATTAATTAACATGCACTGTATAGCAATGGTTAGTGCTCTGAGCTGAAAGATATCTCTAGGCTTAAAATATGGCTGAGATCATTTAGGTATGTCCATGCATCAAGCTTTGGATTATAGCATTTTAGCGAGAGTATTGTTCAGCTGATCATAGGAGCTTTTCTTAGACAGGATTTGAGAAAGGTCTGTGTATCAGAGTAAACCATATAATGGGACAGCACACATTGACTGTTTAACTTGACCTCATTTAGTTGGATATAGCCTTAACTGTCTCAAAATCAAGCTCAAATAGAGTGTTTGACTAGTGAATATCAGACTTTTGTCCGCCATTAAAACAGACAGTTAGACAGTAAGTGCATCGCATTATGTTTTCATCAACTTACACTTTATAGCATTTATTATACCTATGTAGGTTCTCAGTTTCTGTAATTTGTCCAAAATCTCAAAACGTGCTACACACATGTAGGTTATTTAACACACTGTCACAGTGGGGTCCGGTGTGCGATGTGGAGAAGGTTAAATCTAGTTGTTACTCACTAGAACACAAACCGCACTCTCTGGGTGCAAAACTCGGAGAACTAGGAAATACTTGAAATACGGAAAGGAGGTACATCCACACACACACGTAACTTCACATAGCTTGAGTCAACATCTGACAAAGACAAGGGAACACAGGAGGGTATAAATACACATGAGGCAAATAGGGAACAGCTTACAAGACTTTAGGTAAGTGATTAGACAGACGGGAGCTTGAAGGACCTGGAAGATATGTATAGGGACCTGGAAGGGAACAATGACAAGACAGGACCATGACACACACAACTAGAACAGGCCTCCGCTAAAAAACAAACAATTGTTGAGATACAAGGTTTCTGCCCAGTACTTTACACTGTGTTAATTTATAGCTTGCACTGTTTTATCAGCAAAGTGAAATAATAAGAATAATTTAAAAATATGTATATAAAATATGTCCGGGAAGAGGGTCCCTTTCAAAGGGGTCATAATATTAAAATTTCATAAAAATTAGTTTAATTTTGTATCAGTAAGTTTGTGCAGTTTGTGCACCACTAGAGTGGTACTTTTTTGCATTGTTTATGACATTTTTTATCTTCAAAGGAAGAAAGTAAGTAGTGAGGGTTTGGAAAATCATGAGGGTGAGTAAATAATGACATCATTTTCATTTCGGGTGAATTTGCTAGTATAATGTGGTTTTGGACACAAGAGGGATTTATTCCTTTGTCTTGAGACTAAGGCAACAATCAGTGCAGATTATTCCACTTCTAAGATCTTATTTCCAGGAACCACTGCTTTGCTTTGCCTTGCCTTGTTTGGATTGAACTGATTTCAAACCGAACCACAAGTGTATTGAGAGAGAGACTGAGACAGACTGAAGTGGAGAAATAGAGATGCGGTGTACTCTTCATTCTCTGGCAGGGTGGATGGGTACGGCCTTGACAGTGATCTTGCCCCAGCATTTCTATGGTCAGTGGTTTTTCTATTTCCATTATCCACTGAAAGTGTTTTTTTCTTATGTGAAAACGAGTCTAGGTTTGCTAAACAGGCCTCATAGGGAAGAAAACATCAACAGTAGTGTGAAAACACCATTTCTTCATGCATGAAGCTGTAATGAAGAACACTGAATTGAGTTTGCAATGTATGACAAGAGCCTTTCCAGACATCCAGAAGCTCCATCTGGAAATGCTATGCTTTTCTCGTTGTTTGTATTTCCCAGCATACACTCTATATCTTCACGTTTGTGTTAATGCAAGTGTCTTTGTGTGCTTTTTCCCCTCATCCCAGATCACATTTCCTCACCTCTGCGGTTTGTCTACGAGAGGTCTCGTAGGGACAGTGGAGTTGATACCAAAAATAGCTTAAAATAAGCCATCAACAGACAGGACACGAAGTAGAGATATTTGGATGAAAAGGCAGGAAATTAGAGGAGAGGAGAGTGGAAAATAGTGTGAGGATCTGACACTCTGACTTTTGGTCTAGTTAAGGAGTAAAAAAGGGCACATCATTAGGGTACTACTGAGTAAATGTTCAAAAGCGGGATGGAGAAGGACGGTAGGGATCAGGAGTTCATGATGAAATAGGTCTAAGCATCCAGACTGTGAGTCAGGTAAAAGTCTTGTCTTTTCATGCTATATGCGTATTACTCATGTCTCTCTTACAATAAATTGTATATTCACAAATTTGCTGATACTTACTTTAATTTATATGGAAATGTAGCCAGTTGTGTGCAATACCCATTTTGTCGTTTGTTGTACTTTGATGTCTTTGTGTTACATTAACAGAGAGGTGTATCAGGGGAAATGTAAACATTGTCAGTAACTAAGGCGAATACGTTTAAATTGGCGCACTTTTGTTATTGAGATGAATGGAAAATATCTGTTTATTTATATTTACCCTATAATTATTCTTATAGAAAACTTTCAGACTATCCTAAAGGGTTGAGTTTGAGTTTTGTATCATACAGAAAGGGTTTATTTTACAATAATAACTAGCGCACTATACATTATCTGGCTTATTATATGGAAGCGTACTCAAATAAATACTTTATACAATTTTTTGTAGGAAACTGGTTACCTAGGACAACATTCAGTTATATTGTTTAGTGGATATAATGACAATAGAGTTCAACAGTAGCCGTCCGATTCTTTCACAATTTTTCCGATTCATTATTCCCATTGGGATGTTTAGTTTGAAAGCATAAGGAGGCTGAATCTATCATGTTGCTTAAATATTTGCAGTGCTTCATGGGAGTTTATCGATTCTCTGATTGGAGATTTCTTTGCAGAATCATTGATTCTGTAGTTTTTCTACTGTTAACCATTATTATTAAGATTTCCAAACTGTTGCACTCTATATTTGGCTGTAGAATGCTATGATTGACCAGTCAGAATCGAGTATTCCAGAAAGCCCAGATAGAGCTGTTTTATTGGATCCTGGAAGCAGACCAAGATCCCTAAACATTGGGTTTCTGGTGTGGTTTGACTGAAATATGAACGGAACATGGACCTACACATTTCTTCAGGATTGGTCTTAAAAATGACAATGTGAACGCAAGTCAAACCGTGCCTAAATGTATTATTATTTAGATATTTTGAAAAATGTTGGTTGACAGACAGTTGACTATAGTCATTGACTTCCATTGTAAGGAGAAAAAACAAAACAATGGAAGTCAATGGTTACCGTCAACCCTCTTGTTACCAACATTCTTTAAATTATCTTCCTTTGTGTTCAACTGAGGAAAGAAACTCATACAGGTTTGGGTGGGTGAGTAAATGATGACAAAATGTATTTTTTGGGTGAACTATCCCTTTAAGATGGCTTTTCAAAACAGCAAAATCTGTTTTACACACACATGCTTGCAACCTCTACTCACCAAAACACAAATTGGCAGGCAACAACCAAATAAAATGGCTACATGTTTATCCTAAATGCACATGCAGCTTAGCAAGCCACTAATGCGTAAAGCCATGCTGCAATAGCTTGTTCCCTCTCTGCTGCTTTAAACATGATTAACATAGTTAAATGGACAATGACCGCTGTGCAAATGACGCTCAATAACATTTAATTCATCGTAATTGCGGACATCATCATTAGCATCGAAAAGGCGTTTGGATTATTAGCATTGTTATTAGCATCAGGGGCAAGTGATTTTGTATTTGCGTTTTGTCAGTATGGTGTCATGGAAGGAGGTCGCATGTAAATATATGCTGTTATTTGTGCAGTTTTATAACCTCATGCTGTACATTCTCAGCGTTGTGTTTGCTTTCTTGCAGCCTGGTCACAGAATTTATCTAACTCATAATGGTTGAACTTAGCCTCCTGGTGTGTGTGTGTGTGTATGTGTGTGTGTGTGTGTGTGCGCGAGCATGTGTGTTACGTGCAAGCGCTTTGATCTCTCCACACACAGATTATCCACAGGGAGAGAATGTATATGCGGCGCTTCCACACAGGCATAATTAAATCGTGTGGATCCTGTAATTGCTGCTTTTAAACAGAACTAGATTAGCAAAGATTTCTCACAGGAATGTTTGACTAGCGGCACAGGAGAAAATATAATTCCCATGCATCATGTGAGTGGCATGCTGAATACCGAAAACGGTTTTAGAGTCTCTCTCCGGCTGAGCTTAAATGCACTGAAGCAGGCATCAAAAATCGTTTGCATGTTTTTGCTCCGCGGTGTTGTGAAAGACACAGCTGTCATCTCTAGGTGCCACTGTTGTCATGGCCGTTCAGTTTCAAGGCGAAGAATGTCATCTCAGAATTCTCTTGAAAGTCACTTTGCATCGTGACAAATTAGCTGTCATAAAAAAAAAAATGTAAAAAAATTCAGTGTAGACCAACGTGAAATTTTTAACGGCTAAAATAATTGAATTAGAAACAAGACAAGTTTTACATTTAAAATGTAAATGTATGTGATTTAAATGTATTGAACTTTCATTTTAATGTATTGAACTTTCATTTTAAGGAAAAGTAAATGTGTTTGCATTAAAATCTACATATTTTGACTAGATTATTATTGTGTTCTATTTTTACATTTATATTGGAACACTAAAGCTGGTTTTGTAACATTTACTGAAAAGGGAGTGAAATTAGAATCAGTCAATTTAATAATACTAATATGAGTAAAAAGGAATTTCAAATGGGCTTTTGGATTTTATATCTTGTTTGACAATCTTTTAAAGAGTAAATGTTTAAAAAGAAGAAAGAAAAAAAACTAAATAACTTGTAAACTTCAGGGAAAAATGCCGATCCCTGTTTTTAATTAATTTTTAATTGATTGAGCTGCTGGTGGAGTCTTTGAAGTTCTGATACCAGCTGGGGGTGACTCTGAATCATTTTTGGGTAAGAAAAAAGAAGAATAAATGAATAAAACTGTTTGTTTTGATGGTTCAGAGAATCAAAGAACCCCCCTCCCCCAAAACGAAAGAAAACATTTGGAAGCATGTTCATGGATACGACGAGATTTGTGTTTGTTGCAAGCGCATGACTGAAACTAGTGCATGGTAGATTGAACTAGCTCCTTCAGATCCGTTTGATATTCCTGACACGTAGTTTCATGTCACAACAGAGCCATGACGACTTTGGGTAGGGTTTGTTTATGATTTA
This sequence comes from Rhodeus uyekii, assembly GCA_037043235.1. Classification (NCBI taxonomy): domain Eukaryota; kingdom Metazoa; phylum Chordata; class Actinopteri; order Cypriniformes; family Acheilognathidae; genus Rhodeus; species Rhodeus uyekii. Next base: position 864,038 of record JAWRVZ010000059.1, read on the forward strand.
CACGTTTTTTTAAAGATTCCAAAAAGGGGGTGTTTCACAGTGATGCCATTGAAGAACACTTTGGGTTCCAAAACGAACATTTAATTGGTCATTGTCTGGAAAATCCACATAAAACATGAAAACACAATATGTGTCAGTGGTCTTGGAAAACCCTACGTAATGGGAACAAAATGTTTATTGTGAAGAATTATTTTGTTTTCCATTTAATGAACAATAAAAAATAATGGCTAATAGCTAAAGATTTTCAGAAACCGTCCACCGCATTTACCTCACCATAAGGCGCACTGGGCTATAAGGTGAACAGCCACATTTTTGAGAAAATGTACATCTTTAGGTGCGCCTTATAGTGTGGAAATACGGTAATTTAGTGAACTGGCAGATTCCGTATGCTTAGAAATATATATATATATACACACACACACACACACACACACACACACACACACAAACACACATCAACAGACCTCGCTGTTACTTCTCACAGCCGCATTTTGAAGCTAAAAAAAAATATCCATACGGAAGACGAACAATCCTCGAATTTTTCCTATGCGATTGAAGCATGACAGATGTTGCACCTCAGAGTCGAGTCAACATGTGGCTTGTGCAGCATATTTCAACAGTTTTTGGTGTATTCTGTGTTGTAGTTGGCATTTAAATGCGTGAATGCCTGTGCCCCACAGGGACAACTAGATGCTAAAGGTTACCTGTCTTCTCCACACATCTCTTTTTCTTCATTTCCCATTGTAATTTTATGTTGCTTTCTTTTCTTTTTTTAAGCAGTTTCTCACCCTGTTGTGGTTCCTTGACTTTCACAGGCAGAAATGCAGTCTGTTCTTCTGCCTCGTGTTTGCCTCCGGGCGACGGCTCTGAAGATCGCGCTAACGCTCACTCTTTTCAGGCCGAAACTTCTTGTTTATGGGGCAGAGATTACATATTGTCATGAGTTTGGCTCTCTCCAGCTTTGAGGGAAATTGGCAACATGTTGATAGGTCAACTGAGGTTATTTCCCATAAGCGCACAGGCATCTGAATGCTGTCAGCCCATGATATGAGCCGTTCACAATCTTTCACGATACCAAGGACACTTTGGCTCAAAATCCATAAAAGCATTTTCGAACCCTCATAACCTCATATTATTTACCTTTCTTTTGGTGGATCTTGTAGGAAGACTTATATGATTTTCCATCTCTCTCTATGTATATCTGTTCGTCATCTATCTGTCTGTAAGTCAGTCAGTCAGTCCCATCCCTCACAAAACAGTTTTTAAATTTGACCAACCATCTGAAAGTAGATAGATGCACTGAAAATGTAGGTTGACTGTTTGGTTTGATCTTTAATCAGGTTACTGGGATGAATATCACAGTCTTACCCCTCGGTTGATCAGCAGATGTATTTTTCAACTCATATAAATCCTGTCACTTTCTTCTTCCATACATCTCTCCATTTCTCATTCCTCAGCCCCTAACTATTCACTAATTAGGAACTAATTACCCAGGCAAGTGTAAACAATCACGGCAGATGGTGCAAATCTTCTAAATTAATGCTAATGACCTTGAATTCTGATAGGTTGAAGTGTATACTTTGCTTTCCGCCTTTAATTATTCGGCCTACTTTTGCAATGACACCATGTTGTTTTCGAACAACCCTAGACAAATATGAGTCTGGGCTTTTCTGTGTCTCGCTGTCTTGTCTGTTTGTGTGTTTGTATGTGTTTTTTCGACTTGTTTACTAATTGGATTAGCATTGCAGATGGTCTTACCTTTGTGCAGAGTGTTCTGCAGGAAAGATCAAATACGTAAATGTTGCTTTATCTCTCCAGAGGAGCTGTCTTTTTTTGCACTCTTTTCTCCAGGTGTCTGCGCATGCTGCCTGTTGTATCTGACTCAAGGTTTTCCACTACAGATAAACCCCATTGCTGTGAATAAACTAAGTCTCTGAATAGCTTGCAGTCAATTTTAAGCCTCCATTAGTGGGGAATAAAAGCTGTTACCTCCGACGAGTCCTTAACAGCTATTAGTCATGTTATAGATTTGCTCTCAAACATACAGGGGTTAAATGCGATTTTAAAGGACTAAAAGTCTGTTGAGGACTTATATATATTGAGAGGTTATGTTTCATGTAAGTGACAGGATGTCCCGCCCTCACGTCATCAGAGATTAGATGTCCTTGCAAGAGGGAGATATTTTGATTAAATGATAATAGGGCACATGACACATTTAATAGAAGCATAATTATTAGTAGAGTTATTTTACTATTAATTATATGCTATTTTAGTTTAATTTCTAATCTTTTTGTTGTTGCAATTTTGTTAGCATTGTTGCTTAACTAACTTTGCCAACTAACTATGTTTAAGTTCTATTTCATTGTTCTATTGAATTTTAGGTTTATTTCAACTTACAATGTTTTTTAGATCTGTAAAATTTCCCATCCTCATTCTTTTTTCTTTTTTCTTTTTTTTTATTTTATAAAAAAGCAAAGAATAAATAATCATCTTTTGGGTTTCTTGGATGCATGAAATCATTTGAAATGACATGATGGTATGTGGATGATGAATATAAGTTTTAGGAGTATAGGAGATTAATCTTTTAATAACTGTTCTTTCACAGAAAAAAAAAAACTGTTCTTTTTTCCCTCCCTCTGAAACAGCTTTGCCATAACTTTGGCTTCACAGGGGAAGAAAATATATATAATATCATAAAAAAAGAATCATATCGTATAGCCTGTGTTTCAAAATCACAAACCAGCTGCTTATCATTATTTCCCAGTATATATTCAGTTTCAGTTGGAAAATCAGTCACATGCGGAGAGAAAAACGGGTATAGAGACAGACAGACAGACACAAAGTAAAGGGTGAATGTTAATGCGTCTCTGGCAGTGCTCCTCAGGTGCTCGTAACTAACAGAGGAGGCCAGCTGCCATTCGCTCCTGTCTTTCTGAATTAATATCTTCATTTGTTGGCTCATTGACGACATTAATTGTTTTCCAGTCGCTTTATCGGTGAACCGCAAATCAACCAAGAGGAAGTAAGTGGTTCGGTGTCACTCTCGGGTCATAATCTCCCTCTCTCTCCTTCTCTGTTCCCTCACCCTTTCTTTTCTCTGTGCATTCATCCTTCTCAGCAATTGATCATCCTGTTCTCTCCCTCTCACCTTTTTTTTCACCCTTCCACCAGATCTGAAAACCAACACCACAAGTTGCTCCAGCCTGTATATATATATATATATATATATATATATATATATATATATGAAGACTGGAGAAACTTGTAGTGTTGGTTTTCAGAGCACAATGGGGGTCTAAGGGTGGTGACCAGCCCATATATATATATCCCAGCATGGGATTCACTCATTCAGTGTTAAAGTCATATTTTTTTGTTTTCTACTCTTAAGAAAGCATGAGAATCACTGATTTAAAGGACACAACTACTTCCTAAATGATTGTGCTCTGTAGTTTTCTTGTTGGAGTCGTCCATCTTGTTCCAGGTCTGGTATTTCTTCAGCCTGGCAGGTGTGCAGGGCGTCGCATTTGCCTCGTACCTACATCCCAGAACATCTGCTTCTCTCCCGTTGCGTCGCTGTCATGTTCTTGCTGCCGTCCCTTCCAGGAGGAAGTGCTTCTTTGAATTCACATTCTCCGTGTACTTAAAAAAGCTACCAGCTCATTAAGTTGATGGATCAGGATTGTCAATTTACATGATTATATAGATAGCACTAGCTACATTTACAGAACATGGACACTTTGTTTCAATTAGAATGAAATCATTCCAACGGATGTTTATGAACATAGTTTTCATGAACATTAAATTAATGACGGGGTTGATTTGTGCATGCGTCGTATGTCATTACGTTATGCCAGTGCACAGGTGCAGAACGTTCCCGTTTCAGTTCAATTCAGTTTTAACACACAAACCAGCCTATTGACATTTGGCATAAGGTCCAACACATTGGTTTATATTGTTGCATTGTGCACGTATTCAAATAACCCCCCCTATGGATGGATGGATGGACATTTACAATTTACAATTCAAATCAAAATGGGTGTTGTTTGGGGGTAAATCTGACATAATGTTGGGGAAAGTGGTATCTGTTTGATTTTAACTCCAGTGATAAACAGTAGAGCATGGAACTTGCATACACTGTTAAAAGGTACACCTTGAAAGCACTATAAGTCACATTTTATAATAAAAGAATCTTCCAAATGTGAAAATGAAAAAAGGTTGAAGTTGGTTGAATGCGGCATCCAAAAACACAATATTTGCCTGTGACCCTTCGTGCAAGTGATTTTGCGCAGGGCTTATATGAGGTTTTTTGAAGTTCATGTCACATAACTGATGATGAATTTCCCTTTCATAGTCTGAGTTTAGACATTTATTGAACATCTGTTCAAGTTTGAAGTTCAGGCGGGTTTGGCTGTTTCACTGAGCAAAGAAATGTTGGGGAAAAAAATGTTGGAAACAAAAAATAAGCATGTGACCACAGTAGTGTGTATGTGTGAATACATCTGTGTTAATACAACTTTGAACAGCGCCTTGTATGTGACCCAAAATCCAAAGACACGCACCAACCTCTTTACTCTTTTCAAAGATTTTCAAGTCATTCTTCCTGTACTCAGTCGCCTGAAACCATTTTGTCCTTTGTCCAAAAAAAATGAAAACCCAGGAGCAGGCAGAATAATGCTTCTGGAAAATCCATCAGGACTTCATCTGCATCAGAAAAGCACCTGAGAACGGAAAGCAATGGGTCATTCATAGGGAGAGTCCCACTGCTTGTCTGGCTTTTAAATTGCTGGCGAATGTTCGTGTAAGAGTTTTTGTGCAGTCGTGTGAGTCTTTATCTGTGCATCACACCTTGTGTGTGTTCAGAATGTATTGAGACTTCTGTTCGTTTCATTGTTACTTCTGTTAGTTCCCAGACTATGTTAGTTACCTCTGTTCGTTTCAGTTGGAGTAACTACTTTGGAAGAAAATTTCACATACTGTAGGAACTGGAAACCATATTTTTTTATTTGCTTATCCATCCATTTATTCATTCATCTGGGTTGTATATTGTATGTAAACTTTGTAGTAATAAAGTAAATAATAATATAATATTTAATGAATGTATTTCTAAAGCTTGAGTTTTATTATTATTACAATAGTTACCGCTCACCAGAACAACCTTTTAACCTTTACAATCAAGCAGACGCCTCTCGTAGGCAAATGACGCTCTGCTGTTGTTATGCATGTCTTGCAGCATCATGCAATACTACACCTTGAGGTAAATGCTGTCTGAATTCATAATATATTGTGTGTTTGTGTTTTTGTGTGTCTTTAATGGCACAGGGCAAGGTGAGGGATAGCCATGACCTTCATCTGTGACAGTTGTTTGAGAAAATGTGCACGTGTGTGTACATGTAGGACTAAAGCTGTCCACACACTCAAAATGACACAGCACAAGTCTGATTTTATTGATCCCTCACCCTAATCTGCCACCAAGGTCAGGGGATCTTAAAACCAGCGTTTAATTCCACTTGCGTAATCCTAATAGCTGACACAGATGTGAACCTGCTGTATTCCTCACACAATTATTATTCATTATGGATCATCACACTTGAGTCCTTGACTTTACTCATTGGCCTCATAGGGGTCATGAATGGAGGTATGAACCGGCCTTACGTCATTCCAAGACAGAGGTGATCGATTGCAGTACATGATGCAAGCAGAGATGTTTTTTGCAACGTCATTAGATGCTTATTTAAGGTGCAGTAAGGAAAAAAGCCTGGTGTCTGGGGCATTTATCATTCAGACTAAAGGCTCATCAGCAACGCAGCATAACGTTCCTCTGTAATTCCTCACCGGATACTGTGATCACGCCAGGCTCTTTGGAGACTCGCTGTGGTGGCGCGTTGCTTTTTAGGTCAGTGGTCATGTTGTAGAGAATAGTATTCTCTATGGATGTGTCTGGCCGGTGTGATAACATAGGGCAGTTTACACAGACACGTGCTTTTATTATGTCTGTTTTGTTGTTGTGTTAGGATTTAGTTAGGATGTAAATGAGGGTTAATTATGGTTAAATAAAATTATTAATAGCATTTATTGTTAATTAAAGCTAAAACTGTTCATTTTATGCAATGCGATGGATGAATGGACGGACGGACGGACGGACGAACGGATAGATAGATAGATGGAAAAGCGAACCGATAGATAGATAGATAGATAGATAGATAGATAGATAGATAGATAGATAGATAGATAGATAGATAGATAGATAGATAGATACATACATAGACACATAGATAGATGGACAAATTAATAGATAGATAGATAGATGGATGGATAGATAGATAGATAGATAGATAGATAGATAGATAGATAGATAGATAGATAGATAGATAGATAGATAGATAGATAGATAGATAGATAGATGGACAAGCAAAAGATAGATAGATGGATGGATGGATGGATGGATGGATAGATAGATGGATGGATAGAGTTTTGCTTTTACATGTTATTTGTACCGCCTAATATTGCAGCGAATATCAAGTCACGGATAACCATTTATTTGTTGTTGAAAACCTAAAAAAAGGAAGTTATCCCACACCCACAGACAATTTTTACACCATTTCACGGCCACCTTAAAATCAAGCCGACTTCAGGGAAAGATAAGAAAAGAATCTGTAAAAGTTCAGTAGTTCACTCACAAGTTTTGCAGCTTGCAAATTGTTGTCTCGCCTCCCGAGAGGTGCATGACTAAGCAGCATTCCCCCCACAGCAGCTGTTTGGCTGTCAAATTTTGTCATTTTCATTAAAGGCACAATACTGCGTGTAATATTTTGGATTACAGTTTTTCTCAATCGCTTTATTCTTTCTCAAAACAATAAATTCACCTCTGAACAGTTCTGAATTCATCTCTGAACAGTTAGTTTCTTGTTCATGTCAGATTTTATGTTCTTATTGATTTAAGAAAACCACATGCATTTTGGCATGTGTGTGCAAAGGAGTAAGTACAATTGTCTACAATTTGCACAATAACGAAATGCCCATGCTTGTTTATCAAACGGATGGGTTGATTCTCAGTGAAACTGCCAACATTTCACAACTTCTAAATATTCTTTCAATGTGTGAGCAAAACAAAATTGTGTAAGCTATTCAGTTATCAAAATCTGTCTGTTCGACATACATGTATATTCCATAAATGTCTGGCAAGGAATGCTTGTAATGTCTGTTGGCAAATAGCCGCAATTTCACTAATCAACCAATCAAGTTTGGAAACACACTGTATTTTCCCACATATAACCCGTGGGTTTTACCAGATTTTACAAACCCGGGTTATATACGAGTGCGGGCTATATAACAAATTTTTTTTTTACACGTAATAATATTTCAATATATTTGTTACGTCCCTAAAGACGTAAGGATTTTTTGTGGTGTTTTCTTTCTGTTTTTCTTTCTTGCGAGGGTTGTTGTCTCTGGCGCTTGTACTGTCACTCTGACAGCTGCGCTGATAGGCTGTCTGACCTGTCAATCATGCAAGAAGACGTGATTGGCTGTGCTGCAAGAGGGCGGGCTCTTCTCATCTCATCCGATGATCAACACCTGTAGAATCGCTTCTTAAGGGACGTGCTGCTGCACAGCGGGAGAGACCGCTCTTTCGTTTTGTTCTGATTCTGACTTGTGTTTGTTCTTATTGTTTGAATTTCGCGCACAAGCGGGAAGAACAGTTATGAATAATTGACGTCATGCAAGCAACATTCGAAATTCGAATGTGAAATGTGAACTTACACAAAAATTGCACTTACACAAAAAAAGTTCATCAATCTATGGGTGCGGGTTATATAAAGGTGCAGGTTATACCGCCAATTTTTTACACAAAACCCTAAAACCTGCGGGCTATATGACGCTGCAGATTGTCTGTGTCTGCGGGTTATATGCAGGCAGATACGGTATATATCATAGACATTCTCTGAAGCATCCAACTTCCAACCTCAGCATCTATTATGTGGACAAAGTGGCCAACATATCACCAACCAGGAAGTCCTTGACAGAGCCAACACAACAAGAATCGAAGCCAAACTAATCCAGGCCTAGCTTTGTTGCCTCCAACCCCACCAGCTCAAGCTGCTGCCTTAGACAGAAGCCATTGGTGAGCACTGACCAGAAAAGCCTGTTCCACCTTTGAGGATGACCTCCGCCAGCGTCTCACCGCAACTCGGGAGAGATTTCACAGAACTGTATCACAAATAGCACCAGCTACTAATATCCCATGCCCCACCTGCAACCACCTGTGTGCATCGGACTTTAGACTCAGGAGCCACCGCGACCAATGTTGAATGAGATTGCACAACTTGTCTTCCTCGACTCGAAAGACTACCATTATTAATATACATTATGTGTTTTATTAGACAGGTGTATAACTGTTTGGATGGCTTTATTGGGTTAGAGTAGTTTCATGTTCTCTCAATATGCTTTTGCTTGCTTCTTGCTGTACGCTTTCATGTGTTTCAAAGGAGGCGTGGCTTTGTAAAGGAGGCGTGGCTTTATAGTGCTCGAAAGAGAGGGTGAGATCTCATGCTTTCAAAGCTAGCTCGCTGTTCCTAACCTCTCTGACAATGACCTACGCTACCTTTAACAAAAGCAAATCTCAGATAAAAACACATTTGGTGAGGAAACTTTGCCTTTGTAGCTTGCTTCCAGAAATCTTGGAGCTCTTTTATCTATACTTATCTTGTGTTTCACTTGGCTCCAAGTGTCCTAGCATCACAAGTGTAATGTTGTACGATGTAAGCTACCGAAAAAGCCATATATGGAGCTGGTTATATGATGCAAACATCATAAACTGTCAGGTTTGATGCTTTATGGAACCACAATCGCAAGAAACAATGCGAAAATAAATCTGTATTAATCAATGACCTACCCTGTAATCATAATTTTTGTGAGAAAAGGAATAAAAGTCATTGCTGTTTTACTGCCTCTATAGTATTCATTTAATCTTGAAACTGCAGTGATTTGATTTGTGTCTATTTGTTTTCAGTTTTGCAAAAATGTTGACAGAGGCTCGTTTTTCCAATGAGCCTGTGTTGTGTGCATTTATTTGAAATCGATCATTTGACATTAATAGGCTGGTGTGAAAATGTGGCCTTTGCCGTCTGCGGCTAATTGGCTTTATTTTTACTCCCTGCTTGAGACAGGCAGTTGTGCTTACACATTCTTCTAAACAAATATGTTTTCGACAGCTTGTTTCAGTGTTCCATCTTTTCAGCTTGTTCAGATTATTGTTCACAAATCATGTTCTATCATTCCTTGCTAAAGCTGTTTCTTTAAGGACATAGGGGGCACTAATTTGTGATTTACCTTCAAATGAAATATGGATTGGAAGTATGAATCATGAAGTATATCTGGCCTTATACATCTGAATGTGTGATATATCCTCCGTCTGATTAGAGTGTGATTCTCTTGTTCATTAACACCACGGCTATTCTCAGGACCTGCTCGTTATCAAGTGGCACAGCACACAAGTTAGATCAGTTTGTGTGGTTATGAAGGGCAGTGTGTGATGTTGTTAAAGTGTTGGTGTGTTGTATATTGGCAACGTGATTCCTGCATGTAAGAAATGGAATAAATGAGCAACAAATGAGTGTATATAAAAAGGGTTTTTTTATGGTTGAAATAAAGGCTTGTTCCTAGTCTGTAGGGAACCATTGCTTTCCTATTAAAGGCTCATGATACCTACTCTTTCAGAACCAGTCAGTTTTCTCCACAGTTTTGAGAAATGCTACGAAAGTGGGCATGGTCGCTCGCATTAAGATAAATGCATCAAAGCTTCCCACAAATGCACACTGCAATTTACCATTACACAACATACACATGTGTTCTATACTCACTGTAAATTACACAAATACACATATATCCTGTGACAGCTGAGACAGATTTTTTTCAACGTTTTTACAAGCTGTTTCATTGGTTACACTCATGATTTGGATGAATCATGCTTTTTTGTAGAAGATTAAGGATCTACGACACAGAAACTCTTACCAAGCCGAAACAAGCATTCGTTTTTGTCCCATTACTGCATTCACTTACTGTATGCAGTCTCATTGTTTGAAGGAAATCAACATAATTAAGCGAATGATACAGACTCAGGATCATGAATAATTATGAGACACGCATGAGTCACTAATGTACCGTAATACAAGAAAACGCCACTAAGACAAATTTAAACCTGGAAGATTAAAATAATGCAAAAAAAATATTAAATTAACTAGTTATCTCTTCATTTAAATCTAATGAATGGTAACATTGTCTTCTATGATGTTCAACTAAACAACATTTAGTCTTCTTTCTGCTTACATGTTTTGTTTTACTTTATTGCATTTTTTAGCCGTTCTTAAATATATTGTGTAATTTAAAAACTATACCTAATAGTAATTTATTATTTGTATTAGTATTTTGAAATAATGATATAAACAAACTATATATAGCTTATTTTTAAGCTAAAAGCTTAAAGCTTTAATTATTTATCACCATGCAGAGTTATAGATATTAACAAACTATATATAGCTTAAATTTTGTAGGATTTTCTACTTTATTTATCATCGGGCAGAGTTATAGATATTTCCAATTGTAATATTGTTGTATAAATATAAAAACCTTATAGTTAATTTGGATTTAAGGACATTTCATGTCCAAGTTCTTTTCAGCCTGTCCTATAGGGGGCAGCAAACAAGCAATAACTCTAAAAAAATGATGACTATCTTTCCTCTCACACTCTTTCCATCTCAGTTGTAGTTCATTTGCAAAGTTCTCTGAGGGAGATGAAGACATCAAATTCTACTGACAAGCCCAGAACGTTCTCTGGTGTCAGAAGCATCTTGAGTGGGAGGAGATCACACATTTATGGAAGTGTGAAATAGAATGATGGGGTCATTGGAGCTGTCAATCACTTCCATGTTGATGGACTGACTGGTTGAGAGAGCTGTCACTCAGCATGCAGTCCGGTAATGACATCGTCACTCAGGTGGAGAGAGTAATCTAAAGGGGCGGGGCGGAGGAAAAGATGGACAGGCCAGTTAATGGAGGTGTCAGTAAAATTGGCCTTTTTGATAAGAGCAGCGGAGCCTAGAGACAAAGAGAGAAACAATGTAAGTTGATTATGTTCAAGTACACTTTGATTACTTTTCGCTATCCTTCTTAAATATCTTTGTTAGTTCTGTCATCTGACCCAACTAATTATTAAGTTAGGGGGCAAACACTTTTTCACACAGGGCCATGTAGGTTTGGATTTTCCTTTAAAAACTGCATTTTACGTTTGGTTGTGTTATCTTTGACTAATATTTAAATTTGTTTGATGATCTGAAACATTTAAGTGGCAAACATGCAAAAAAAGAGAAAAAAATCAGGAAAGAGAATCAGTAAAACACTATTTCAGGCAATATATATAGATTTTTTACAATGTTGTTATATAGATCATAAATAGTAAATTTAACCCCTGCCTATATTTATTATGGATGGATGGATGAATGGATTGTTTGAGAATGCAAAGTGCATTTCTGTAGTAGTGGTACAACAGGTCTGTGTTTATTCCTACCTGTTACTCACACTGATGGATGCTGCTGGACAAAGCAGTTGACTCTGCAGGCGCGTTGGCTGCCGGTGGGCTATTGGGCATAGATTTGGCATAGGGTATAATAAAAAATTATGTGAGGGCCAAAGTAATTCTGATCTCTACTCTGTTGGAGAGAGTTACCTGAGGCTACATTCAGACTAAACAGAGGTCTGTATGCAGAGGCCATGTTGGCTTGGATTGCACAGTGTGTTTGATCTGAATTCACACTGGCAACGAGACACTCGTATCTGGCCTCATCAGTGTACCGTAATGTTGTCTTACAGTCAATAACTGTTCTAATATGAGCCAAAATCAGCAGGCAATCGTTTCTCTTAGACCTTGTGCTTCCTTTTCTGTACATAAACCACACACGGTGTAATGGGAAATGGTTTCTTCATTAGAAGCTCATTAAGGATGAATTAAGGATTAGTCTGACCTGGCTGCTCAAAGTCCTTACAATTCCTCTTCCGAAAACACTCACCGGAAACCCTGGCCTTTGCAAACAGCACCGCTTTATTAGCTCAATAAATTTAGGAACTAAATTATACATTTTAAGGTAAAGGATGAAGAAATATATAAGGCAAGTATGACATATTGATCCTTTTAAGTGAAGAGTCCAACCAGTGACACTTAATTAAATTCACATGCAAACAATTATTACTAGTATTATTATAATTATTAAACAAGCACATATTTTCTAATACTTATTCTGATTTTAAAGCATTTTTTTTTTAAACGAGAAGGCAGGCTGAGTGAGAACCATGTGTGGTTTAGAGTACAAGAGCAGTAAAACATGGTCATAACAGGCAGAGGATCAGGGTAGGCAGTAAACATCAATAGTAGTAGTCAAGGCAAACCCAAATAACGCAGATGAATAATGCAGCTGGACCAAACAAGACTTGGTAAGGTGTGATCATATGTAGGGCTCTTGGGAAATGTAGTCCAAACTAAATGCTAGTACTCAAGTGAGACCTCTGGTGGTCGGCTGAGGAATCTTCACCAGCATTCAAGGACGCCTGCTTCTCTTGCTCACGCTGTCAATTGTGCTGGCGATTGTGCTATATAGGGCTAGAAGAAATGTGTGGTCCATAGCTAGAACGGTGTGGGCGGAAAGGTGGTTGTCCGAGGATGGTATGAAGTAGACTCTTGACCTATGGCAGTGACAAAGTGAAAAATAGCCATGACATTCAGCCGTGAGTCTACTCTCTGAATGCATGGACTTAATATGCTCTTAAAGACACACTACTCCATGGGCTCACAGATCAGGGCATTGCTAAAATCTTTGCATTTGTAATTATGCATATGTATCTGTTTGAGAGATGGTGGTAAATTATTTCTACAATCCCCTTAAACACATGTACGGCCTCACAAACATATAACAATGTAAAATTGAATTCATTGTGGGGGAATGTGATGAAAGACACTGGCCATTGTGCCTTCTCTTAGGTAGAGTTAGTACGTATAATGGTAGAATAATAATACGTATATTAGAGGTAATCTCATTGTTACAACTCTAATGATTTTCATCTGCTCTTAAATTAAAGAAGAACAAAAAGAGTGCTTTGATAATAGCATCTTCCATTTGTCTTCACTGTGCTGCCTTAGTTCCCATGATCCTCCTCTCACCCTGCCTCTCTCTGGGGCTGCAGCAATTAGGACAATTATACCTGAATGATTGTTTCTGCTCTTTGTCTAATAGTAGCAAATTGAGCCGATCCTTAGATTGAATAACTCACTGAGATATGAACAGACATGCTCTTTTGTTCAGTCATCTAAACACAACTGCTGAAGACATCTGCTGCATTTATCTTAGTATTTGGTGTGTGGAAGAAACCTGATCAACATTATTGGCTTCAGAATACGGTCAATAAAATCTTATACACAATTTTACTGGTGGTTCCTGCTTATAAAACAATACAGTTACAAATTCAGATACAATCCAAATTAATTAATCAATCAATCAATCAATCAATCAATAAATAAAACAATTTATTAGCCAATTATTTATTTATTATGTTTTGATTTATAAGTATACTTTTGTCTAAATGTAATTTAATTTTAAATGAAATGCATTTATTTAGAATTATTAACATAAATAGAAGGTGAGTGTATTATTTTGTATTATAATTAAGTGCCCAAAGTATACAGTTTTATGTTATTAATTGTTAAAAGTATGTGTTTTTATTGAGGCACATTGTAAATTATAATGGTATAATATTATATTTATGTACTATATTTGTGTCTATATGTGTATATGTATTGTATGTATGTGTATATATATATATATATATATATATATATATATATATATAGTATATATTATATGTATATATATATATAAATATATATACATATACATATAGAGACATATATTTGTGGATAAATAATGCAGCTGGATATATTTGTGTCTATATGTGTATATATATATATATATATATATATATATATATATATATATATATATATATATATATATATATATATATATATATATATATATATATATATATATATATATATGTATATATATATATATATATATATATATATATATATATATACATACATACATACATACATACATACATACATACATACATACATACATACATACATACATACATACATACATACATACATACATACATACATACATACATACATACATACATACATACATACATACATACATACATACATACATATTTATTTATTTATTCATTCATTTGTTTTGTATGTATATATTTATAAATCAAATATATGATATCTTTATAATAAAAACTAGTCGGAAAAATGTCTTACATTTTACGTCACACTTATTTATACTTATTGTAGTGAACATTCATAGTATATATCACTTGTGAACGGAATATTTTATTCCAGTAATGTTTAAAATTTCATTCTTTGACTCTAGTTGCATTAAGATCATTTCTCAAGCACACAATCGTCAGTTTGAGCATGTCCCATAGACAATGAAGTGGAAACACCCACAAAGCTCTGCTCACTGCACCAGACCGTAGATGCCTTTAAACATAAAAGACTGGTCAGGTCGGCCCTCAAGGACCCCCAGAGCGCTTCAAATTTAAAGCAATCAGTGTCCTTCACCTTTTAATAATACCTAATATAATAATAATAATAAGACACATACACACACACACACGCATACTCAAAAATACAGTAATGCACAGAATATAGGTCATATTGGTCTGTTTAGGCCCTGAGTTGTGTGTGATGATTTCCATGCACATCTTTTAGTAACAAACTCATGCAATAAAGTCAAGTCACCTTTATTTATACCGCGCTTTTTACAATAGAGATGGTTTCAAAGCAGCTTTACAGTGATCACAGGAAAACATTGCAACAGAGTTTGTGTTGGCTGTACAGCACTAGAAGAGCAAGCGATCAATAATATCAATGAATATTGAGTGTTAAGTGTCCCCAACTAAGCATGCCAAAGGTGAGAGTGGCAAGAAACTAAAACTCTAGCAGTGACAGAATGAATGAAGAACAGAATGAAGAAAAGTTTTGTTCAGTTTGACTTCACACCTTAGCAATTCAACTGCTGAGTTGAAATGGTAATGCAGTGTAATTACACCTACGTCAAGCCGTAAAGTAACAAACCATACTTGGAAATCTTACGCTGTGTTCTCTATTCGCTGACTATTTCAGGTGTGTTTGTGTCATAAGCCCATCGCAAATGTATTCTTCATTACTTTAATATGTTTTTGCAAGCTTTATCGAGACATATTCCATGCTCCATATGTGATGGAACCGTCTCTGGCACGCTCTTGAAGATGCCACCGCCGCACCGTCTGCTGTAGTGTGGGATTAGATTTGCTTTCCATAATCATAATGCCATAATTTGCTTAGTGCAGCCAGTCCACTGGAGAGATTTTATTCCAGCTACTGTGGGGAAATGAAAGCAGTTCGCCCACACACACTGACGTACGCAGACAGACAGAGTCATGTGTTATCAGCCTTTGTGAAGCGCGTGTGTGTGTGTGTGTGGAAAAGTTCAATCAAGCCATCTGGACTATAATTTATTTTCAAGACGTTACCTACTTCGATCACACACTTTTCTGTGACAATCTATTACAAGGTTCAGTTGTTTTGACTGAATCCCTGCAGACGTTCTCCAGAGACCTGGATAAAGTACACATTTTACAGACATAGAAAGAGTGTGTGAGTCTGTGTTTGTTTATGCTGCTCATTTTCAAGTACAGTGCAGGTGTTCATGGAATTGTATTTTATAGATACTGTTGCCGTACATCAACTCAATTGCAGCAAAGACATTGTTTAGTTAGAAATTCAGCCTAACACGTTCTTGCTGTGTTTTGTAATTCTTTGTCTTTGTCCACGCCAGACAGCAGCTGTGTCATGTCTCGTTGTTGTATCAGAACCTAATTTTTAAGACGCTCAAAAGTGTTTTAAAAATGGGTCTACGTTTCATTCAGTTGTGCTTTTTAATGTAAGAATGTGTCCTTTGTGAACAGCCTCATATTCGTCTGCATTTCCTCAGGCACTGTGTTGAATCCTCGCTCAGTAGACATGCATGTCATACTTTAGAGTAGAACCCCGATTTACGAAAATAATCCGTTCCAGAGGTTGGCTTCGTAAATTGATTTTTTCGTAAGTCGGTCAGGCTTTTACATGTAAATTGCCTAATCTGTTCCAAGCCCTACGAAAACACCACACCTTTGAAAACACTCACCATACTGTACACTGTTTATACTATCCATCTGCTGAAACAAAAACCCATATAGCAAGTAGCAGCCTCTCCATTTCTTTGTGGATGTGGGTTCTCCTCTTTGATAATATGATCACTCCCTTTGAGGGTTTCGTTGCTTTAATGGCTTCCTTTTGCTTCAGTATGGTCCTTATAGTTGAAGGGTTATGGCCATATTATTTCGCTATGGCGGACAAGCGTATCCCAGTTTCATACTTTAGCGAACTTTAGCATTAGCGTAGCACGGACGAAATGGGAGAGGAACGCCGCTACGCAGAGGCTGGTGGGAGCGATGCTGACCAATAGGAGAGCAGGATGCTGCAGCGAAAGCTAGCGTCCGAGCCAGGAGACAGCCAATGGGAGAGCGGGATGATTGGTGTGAGTTTACGGGTCAGTGGCGCGCAAATTCCAAAACAAAACTCGGAAATCGTCGCTTTGGCCGAGATTTTGTTTTTCACATCTCGATCATATTGTCGTTACTCGTTACTGAAATCTTTTATCGTACGTCGAACTTTTCGTACGTGGAGCAAGTCGGGGTTCCACTGTACTTTGTAATATTTTAGAGTGTATTTTTTTTTCACAAATTGAAATTTTGATTAACTTATAAAACAATGAAATTCTTATTCACAGTGAAACTGTAATGCAAGACACACTCTGCGACCCACCCGTTGAGAAAGATTGCTTCAGGAGGTCTGTTAAAACTCAATGGGCTGAGAGATGCTTCTTCCCGCTGTACATTCAACTAGTGGTGTTGCTGTTGGACATTATACATTGTAGGAGAGCAAGGCATTGGAAATGTTGGATAAGTCATTTTCGTGTTTGGTTTAGGCTGTAGTGTGATTCTTGCAGTATGTGTGAAAAATCCCAAATAAGATTGCTTCCACATCTTAATTACTTTCTTTTGCAATGACATTAAAAAGAGAGCAAACTCAGGATTTTGCCTAATATCCGGCTTTTCAAATGTTTCTTTGTCTTCTGTGTCTCACATGGTACTGCTTACATCGGTACCATAGTTTGCAATCGAAATCTCAGTGTGAATTTCAACACCAAATGATCTGATCTGTTATCCACATTCATTTTATAGCTCTAAAGTCCCCCTGGATCTTCTCATTTTGATCCGTTTTCTGCTTTCTGACACATCTGAGACAAAGTTGATATTTAAGAAATGGAGAGCTCCATTAAGTCATCTGTCCAATGAAAGAGCAACTCTGTGTGTGTGAATGTTGGCCTTGTATTGCGTGCGTTTCTGGGAAGAGGTTAGAGACTGTCATGGCGCCACACGCACACAGGCTAAATAAAGACAAACTGCGGTTCAGCCACCAGTGACTCTTTCCAGATGACACGCCGGTTAAAGATGTGTGGGTAAATGGGTCAGAGATGGAGTCTGTAAAAAATATACAATCTCGATATTGTACAGTTTTTCATAATAATATTATCTAGGATTTTTTGTGCACAGTACTTTTTTTGCATGTCCAACTGACTTTACCCACCTGTCATTCCTTGTTTCTGAGTCTATATGGATGATTCGCCCTCAAGCTACACAGAATATATGAAATATACATATGCATGTGAAGAGAAGACATGCGGATAGGAGGAAGCTGAGGGAAACACAAAAGGCGCAAAAGAAATCTCGATCTCACTGTGGTTGAGTGGAAATCATGAGACTGTTTTTTCTTATATGGACCATAGAACATAGCCCATACAGGCCCAAGTTTGTTTGTTTGGTGTGAAAGTGGTTTTCCTGAAATTAAGGGGGGATTAATGCAGTTTATGTGACTTTCTGTTTCTAATAATGCTTATTCGATGATCAAGAAACTTTTTTACAGATGAAAAGGGTTTTGCTGCTTAATATTTTTTTGGAAATTGCGATACATTTAAAAAAAAATTATATATATATATATATATATATATATATATATATATATATATATATATATATTTATATATATATAAATAGGTTATTTATAGATAATATATTATAGCCATAGAACATTCAAAATATATATATTTTTTTTAAATCATGTAATATTGTTACCATTAACATTTACAAAATCTACTTCATGACCTCACACAAAAGTTCTTAAATTAAATAAATATTATTATAAATATTATATCATAATAATATTTTAGGATATTATTGTAACGCTTTTTGGGGAATTTTACTTTGTTACATTAAAAAAAATATTTTAAATGTTTTATTTTATTACATTTCACACCTTTTGATAAATTGTATTAATTTAATATTTTATAGCTTGAAGAAGTTGTTTAATGTCAATTGATGACGCTTTTTAGTTGATTACAAATACTTCAATAACACAGTGAAACTGGAGCTGTTACCTGGCTACAGTGGTACTCATGCTTCAGATCCAAAAGTACAATGTGAAAAGAAACCATTAAATCCTTAGATTCCTTTCTCACGAAAAGTTAAATACGGAAGAATGTGTGTGTCCATAAACGCATCACACCTTCGGTTCTCTTTAATGAGTCCGAAGCATAATCACCCATAATGAGAGAGAGCTAGGGAGTACCAAAGGTGCCCGTACTTTTAATAGAAACCACATAGCTTGTGTTTAATTATGGATGTTAACCCCTGGGCAGCGTGTACGCGCATATGTGTGCGTGAGATACTCACTAATGAGTTAAGAACCGTAATTCTCGCTTGTGCTTTTTTGTGACACCAGCCAACAGACCCCTCTTTTGGCTCCTCGACCACCTGTCGACAAAACAACTACCACGGCCCCCCGGGAAACCCCGTCTGACCCCTCTCGTACTTCTGCACACTCACGATAACAAGCACAGGAGAAGCAAAGAGATCATAATTGCAGTGTGTCTTCTGAGAGCGTACAACCTCCTGTCTTGAACCCCTCCAACAGGCTTTGTTAAAACAATCTCTAGAATTTACAGCTTTTCACTGAACGTCTAGCGTCAGCGCCCATTAGGATAGCTTTTCTCTGAAGACTTGCAGTGGTAAGCTGATACTTTTTTTTTCAAAAGCCTCTCTTAAAACGTTGTCTTTCTCCACGCTGACTCTTTCGTATCTGTCAATTAACTTATGCGTCCCATAAGCCCCTGTACAATTTACACAATTTGGTCCCAGAGCACTTGTTACTGGTCTGCTCATGTAAGGTTACAGGAGGGCATAATGCCCTCTTTGCTGCCATTTACTGCATCAGTAATAGAGACTCTGTGATCTTACTGTTGTATCTCTGCTGCGCTCTGCCCCTCGGAGGCCTATCAGGGTGTTTGTTAGCTCCATTGACGGATCATTAAGGCTTTTAGTCGACCAGATCATTTGTTCTGTAATGAGAGGGAGAAACGTGAGCCCTGATACTCATCGATGATCAATGTCTTCTGCCTGTTTTAACTGTATCACTCGTTCTCAGTCTCTCTCTCTCTCCCTGTCTGTCTGCATCTTTATCTCTCTATCTGAGATAAAAGTGTAGTTCGAAACGCTTGGGAACAATTAGCCTCACCCGTCTAATCAGATCTCTTGCGCGCGGCTCCTTCCACCTCATTTTCATGAAACTTTGTGAATATCCCAAACGTGCATCAAATTAATGCCCGCTCCTCTTCTTCTTGCCCATGTCTTTCTCTCACATCTAATGCTCTTGTATTTAAGACTTTACAGTGGCTGAATCCTAATTTGCATGCCATCCACCATAAATAGTATAAAAGACTAGGATTAATTCATCCCAAATCATACTATATGTGAAATAGTAGGTCTATCTCAAAGCTCCACAGATGGAGGAATATTTCCAGTGGATTTGCAAAGTATGTGTATTTTTTGTTTAAATTATTATTTTTGGGGCTTATCTGTATGCGCTTTTTGGGGTATTATGGCCCATTTGGCGTGGCATTGTGTTAAGGAAGACAAGAAGTTTATGATGGTTCTCAAAACTTGTTCAATAAATGTATGAACTTAAAAGATAAAGCTGCACATTTTCTTGTATTTAAAAAGTTTTATGCATAAAATGTGTAGTAATACTTATTATAACTTATTTGTAACATTTGATAGGTCTGGGGATCTCATTTGTTCATTTGGATAAACTGTATTTCAATATCCATTTTCCATGAAAGAAATTGACTCCAAGCTAAGTTACTATTGTGCTGCACGCAATCCAGAAGTCTTCACATTTAGTAGAATATGAAAATATTATTTTTTTATAACCAAGAGATAATAACTACATGGTCTACATGATTTCAGTCGATATTTATTCAACAGATACGATAATCAAAAAACTAAAAATATAAATTAAACTTTAATGTCTGAAAATTGTATTATTGTTATACTAAATTTTTCAATATTTATTATACGTGATGTATCCGTGCATAAAACAATGCATATGATTCTGCTCTTTTTTTAATACATATTTTAGTTATGTTAAGTTAAGTTAATATTCAACATGTTTTAACGCGTAGATAGCATTTATTTCTATATTACCGTATTTATTCGAGTATATCGCGCACACGTGTATAACGCGCACCCCTAATTTTCGATTAAAAATCGGTATAAAATTTTGTTTCACACCAAGCATTGTAATTGACAAAAAACGTTGTTGAACACGTGCAGCCATGATAAAAAACATTTATTTATTGTATAACATATACTTATATAACATATATAACTTATATAACATATATTTATTGACAACATAAACTAATGAACACAATACCGAAAGAGAATTATCGGTAAAAATATTTATTTAAAATCCTTCGATGTCAGATTCCTCATCAGAGACACTAAAGAGTTGCTCCCATTCTTCTGGAGTTAATTTTTCATCAGTGTCCGTCCATTTTATTGCTGATGCCTGTCTTCACAAAAAACACAAAATGCCTGTCTTCTCCGTAACGTGTGGGTGAGGAAATGAAGCGGCGAGGGGACGTTTTTTTTTTCTTCGCCCTTACGTACAGTGAGAGGCTGCAGCCTGTGTTACGGGATGTAATGTATCATGCAATCGGCAATCGATTGCTTTGGGCTATGTTGCGGTTGTTGCCGCGGTTTATGTTTGAATACAGTTGCTGAATTGCACTCACGAGTCTGCCTTTTATTTTATGCATATATTGCTACTTAAACAGCCTGTAAAATGCGCAGCGCGAGCTCACAATTCGCCGGTGCCCTCAAAGGACCGGCCGTCAAAACAAACCCCACCCCAGCCCTCGTGCATAACGCGCATCCCTAACTTTGATTTATTTTTTTGGTAGAAAATTTTGCGCGTTATACTCGAATAAATACGGTATATAACATTTATTTGTATTAATACATTTTGCAGTGTACCCCAAATTCAACAGGATACATATCTAATCACCAGTGTATGAAGAACACTGTAGAAATATGGAAAAAGCTACTGTATTCCAATTCCTTTTTGCTTTTATTCTCAATCGAGGAGCTAAAACTTGCTTCTTTAGATTAATGAAAGCAGAGAGATACTGCAAACCGCCTGCCTAATAGATCATTCTGACAGTTTAATTTTAATGCTTGATTATCATTCAATCTTATAATTGTATTATCCAACCGTTCAATTAATTTGGTCTATATTTACACCGATGATTAGGATCAGAATCGAAATTGTAGTTGCTGACTCTGCGTGTGGAAAGTAACTGGGCTATCGGTTGAGGTAGCTCTGCTGATATTCCTCCTCCTACAGGAATGGAGTATCAGCTCCATCTGCTCCCGGCATCTTTCCATTAGATGAACGAGCACTCTTAGATGAGATTGAGTACATGGACCCACTTTAAATGACTGGACACAACTGTTACAAAATGAGCTTACACATACAGACATGACTAGAATTCAAATAGATGCTTCTACTTAAGTCTGAGGAAATCTAGATTCAGCCTCAGAGAGACCGTTGGCTGAACGTCTGATGCGTTTGGCAGTGAAAAAAGTTAAAACCGAGGTGATGCCAAACCCCCTCATGGAAGACGAAATCCATCATGTTTGCAACTATCATAATGAGTATGCTAAATTTTCTAAAGTGCAGTAATCCCTCTTCCTGAACTGATTTAAAGGCCTCATTATACCAGTGCAGTAACACCATCATCATAACCGGTCCACATTAACCGCGATAAACGAGGGTTCACTGTATGTGAATTACATGACACTTTTTAAGAGTTTTACACACCGGCCTGTTATTGTAGGGATGTCGACTTGTGACGTTGAAGAAAATAAACTCTGATTGGTTGCTTTACTCGTTGATCAGATGTCCTCTTGGGCGGTCCTTGGCCAACAAAAGCTGCCACGGAGTTCAGACGTCAGTCTTACTATAGAAAACGAGATGAAATCAAGCTTGTGAGTCAGACATCAAAAATGCCAATCAAAATTTTTTCTTCCTCATGGAATAAAAGAAAAATCCCCTCTCTTTGGCAGCAACAATCTTTCTTCTCTGATGACGTTGGTGTCAGGGTGAGACAACCTGTCATTTACACGAGATCACAGCAATAGCAAGCCACAACAATTCAATCCATTACTGATGGAAAAATATCAAGTCCCACCCTACATGTTGTGTACGAGAAGCTGTTTCACTAGAAGATACAACTTCCGTTTCATGCCAATTAAAATTTTAAAGGGAAACTATTATGCCCCTTTTTACACTATGTAATAGTCTTAGGCGTCCCTTGATCATTTGTTATACCTTGCCCAAAAAGCCCCATGTGTTTTTTTCTTTTTCAAACTTGCATGTTAAATGCAACTGAGCTGCTGCTCCCCACCTCTCTTTCCAGAATAGGGCTTTGCCTTTACATCTGTGCCTTCAATACTCCGGCATTAACAGAACAGGTGTTATGATTACGAGCTCCGCGCTTCCCCCCTCTGGCCGCCGGAGGGAGCTCTCACACGTATACTGACACACACACACTACATTTCCCATGATATCGTTCATTGGACTGATTACCGCACCAGCTGTGAACCATAACACAAACTATATAAGACTGTCAAACGCACTGTTAGCGCGAAGTCTTGTTTTTGCTGTAGCTAACATTACTGAGCATTTATTCCTGTGCCTGATTACCTGTTATCGACCATGTTGTTTTCCTGTTTTTGATTCTGTCTGCCTGTCCTGATCTCTCCGCTTGGTATTATCGCTCATGATTGTTATCTGCCTGTCCTGACTTCCCCGCCTGTACTACCACTCTGATTCTGTCTGTCTGCCTTTTTGACCGTTTTTGATGCTCTCTGCCTGTACTGACTATCCGTCTGTACGACCATTCTTATTAAAGACACGCTATTGGATCTCTGCCTGTGAGTCCATTTCGGTACAACAGGATTGCATTCCACTGCGTTGCTTTTCCATTATTTTCCATGTAAAGGCACTAGACAGATCCTATGTCTTTTCTCTCCCATTTGGGACCCCACAAACACATCTCTTTGCATCTAAAAATGTTAGACATGTGCAGCGGAAAACGCAAGATGTCGAGATTTTTCTCTACCTTCTTGCAATACAGAAAGGTGTAAGTATTTCTTATAATATAAATGCTTGAGGTTATGTATATTCATCCTCATATTCAGTCTGGAGTGGCTCGGGTTTGTTGAACGGCACACAAGACAATAGGTCATGTTTGAAATTCCATGTGCAAATAACTGCAGCAGGCTGACGGCCCGATACAGCAAGGGTCTGTGAGCATTAGCTGGTCTTGTTTACCTCCGGCACCGATTCCTTCTTTCTCACATTCTCTCTCTCTTCCTTTGTATCTCTCTGCAGATGACGTCCCTCCATACTTTAAAACAGAACCGGTACCGAGTCAGTTGCACCTGGAGAGGAACCGGTTGGTTCTGACCTGTATGGCCGAAGGGAGCTGGCCTTTGGAATTTAAATGGATCCACAACGACACAGAGATCACGCGCTTCTCGCTGGAGTACAGGTCAGTGTGTGTTTTCATAACTGTTTTAAATATAACTGATTTCCATTACAGCTGAGGTTTTTTTGTTGGGTTCTTTTTGCGAATGTGTAAAGCTGTTTCATATTATGTGTGGCATGTATCAACTAGATCGCTAGAACAATCTGCAACAAAATTGCATTAACCTTAATTTGACAGGAGTTTGGACTTTATTTAGCGGCTGCCTTGACCACGTTATTTTCCTTGCCTCAAATAATGCTATTTTATTTCTAAATACCTTTTTTTGTATTATATTATGTATAATTTATCCATTTATTTTAGTCCTTTCGTTAAGTTTTTTTTTCTTTTCGCTGCCTGTTTTTCACTAAAACTGAGCGTAATTTCAATGTTTTCTGGTATTCTAATTCAGAATATATATTGGGTTTCAAACTCTTCAAATAGGAAGCATAATAATTTTAAGATGTACGTAAATAACCAATAGTGGATTTTTGTACCAATGGATTCCAGTTTTATTTTTATTTTACTTAAAGAGATAGTTCACTCTCATTTCATTCCAAATGATTGGGATTTTTTCCTACAGAACAAAAAATAAAATACAATTCTTTGATGCTATGAATGTTATTGGAGTCCACTTTTGTTTTGTTTTTGTTTTTACTTATATAAAGTTGACAAAAAACATTGACTTTCATTATATGAATAATCTCATACAGGTTTGAAATGACTTAAGGATGAGTAAATGATGACTGAATTGTAAGTCAGTATATCATTTAATTGGCACTGTGTAGAGCAGTACAACTGTGTAGAACATGTATATATATATTTTAATCATTTATTTTCTGATATACTGAAAAGATCAATGTTTGTTTTTTCACAAAAAGTTCTAAACGTAACTTCAAAGTTTGCTCTTGATCTGTTTTGGTCTCTGGTCTTATTGATTTTCAAACCCTTCAAATATGCATTTGTTGTAATACTGAGAGAAACATAAATGATAAAATATACATACAAAGTCAAGATTCATACCAGTGTATTCCTGTTGAGAATAATGTGGAAAGAAAATAAAGAACACTGTTCATTTACTCCCCACACCCATGACCTTTGGGTTGCTAGTCCAACTTTCATACCATTAGGGTAGAACTACACAATACTTTATAGATACAAATATGTGACTTTCATTACATGAACATAATCATACTGGTTTGAAATGATGTGAGAGTAAGTAAAGGATGGCAGAATCTTCATTAATGGATGAACTAACCCTTTAAGTCAGGGGTTCTCATCTCTGGCCCTCGAGGTCCACTTTCCCACACAGTTTTGATCCAACTCAAATCAATCATATCTGAACAAGTTAATCAAGGTCTTCAGGATTACTAGAAACCTACTGGCAGGTGATCAAGGTTGGAGCTAAAATCTGCAGTAAAGTGGACCTTGAAGGCCAGAGTTGAGAACCTCTACTTTAAGTGCAGCATTGAGTCGACACACGTGTAGAACAGAATAAAGTTGTTATTCGGGCTATTTTGAAGCTATATTTTCCTGTCTCATCAAAAAGTGAGAAAATATCTCCCTAGCCATGGACGTAATAGATATGATGAATTTTAATTTTATTAGGTTATAATCCTTATAATAGTGATTGTGATTAGAACAGAACGAATGTGATAACGCATAAATTGTTCCATCTTTACTTGGTAAGGTGATAATTCAAAGAAACAATTATTCAATGTTTGAAAACTGGAATTCACTTTTAAAGATGATTGTATCTGCCTCCCAATGTGCTCAGGTCATTCGATTCAGACTTTTTTTTAATTAACTATCCTCTGAATATAATGTAAACTCTGGAGCTGTGGTGAATGGAGTTTTAATTAAAAAGATAAAACTGGCTGATTAAACTGAAGGACAGGACAGTGTACAGATGGCATGCTGGTCACTGTGCTGTTCTAAGGTTTCCCTTAAACTCAATCGCTTCTCGCTTTTACCTTATTATGACTAAAATCCAGTTACAGTTGAGCTCTTTCTTACAATGACTATGTTTATATGCATATAAATATTCCGATTAAAATGTATTAATTTACTCACCCTCATGTTGTTTCAAACCTGTATGACTTTTTCTCTTTTGTGGAAAATAAAAGAAGGTGCTTTAAATCAAGTGCTGTGTTTTTATATCCATATAGTGAAAGTAATTGTTGTTTGGAACCCAACTTGCTTCTTTTGTGTTCCATAGAACAAAGAAAGTCACACAGGTTTGGAACGACGTGAACGTGAATAAATCATGACGGATTTTCTTTTTTACTTCAAACACATCTAGATATCAAAGAGATCATTTAAGGTCAGTCTTGAAGAAATACATAAGCTTGTGTTTATGTGGGATGTCTCCTGTGTCATTGGCGTCTTTCCGTATGGCATGTGAAGGCATGCGAAAGCAAGTGGGTCAGCAAAGACAAATGGTAATTTGGCCATGATTGCTCTTCTATGCAGAGAGTGATGAATCGTCATTTAAGAGCATCCCAGCTCTCACAATGACCTTTCCTTTCCAAGTCCCCAGACACAAGTGTTGTGTGTGTGTGTGTGTGTGTGTATGTGTGTGCTTTTCTCGTACACAAAGAAGACTTCTCCAAATGAGCTCAATCAATTGTTGTCTGGCAATAGTGTCGTTCTCTAATGCCAGCTCAGCTGACTCTGCTACTGTGGCACTAATGACATCAGCTTGCCTGGGCATCCGATGAGATCAGGCATATTCTGTGTCTGTTTAACACTACCAAGTGCTTTGTGGAATTAAATGGAAAATTTAAATGTGATTGTGCCATTACAGTATTATTAATAGTAGCATAAGCTTAAAATGCAGTGACAATTAGGATTCTCCTGATAAAGTTGTTTTCTTTGAGCATCCTGACCTTGTGTCTTGTCCAGTTTTTTGTGTTTTGTCTAATACAACAGATTGGTTTAAAACAAAAAGGTTTTTAACTGCTACCATTCAAAAGTGTGGGGTCAATAGGAATTATTATTATTATTTTTTTACCTCTTCAACTATGTGAAATTCTGCATCGCCCCCGCGGACCCATCGGTGGGTTTAATATTCCATTATCATAATTTTTTTTTTTATATCAACAAGTTGTGGAGCACAAAACGAGACAAATATGCTATCTTTTAAAAAGCTTAACATATTTGTCTAGAACGTGTAGCTTTAATTTAAATAACTATGATGATGCATCGGTGGGTCCAATATTGTTAAAATTTGTGTTAAAATACATTATTCAAATTGATGAAACATGTAATAACAGTAATAATAATAATAAATAAATAAAAACTTCAGTTAAATGCTGTTCTTTTAGACTCCTGTTGCAGTTTCCAGAAAAATACACAGCAAATCATCATATTAGAATAATTTCTGAAGGATCATGTGACACTGAAGACTGGAGCAATGATGCTGAAAATGATAGAAAGAATGAAATGACTCTTTAAAATATAGAAAACTTTTATTGTAAATTGTAATGTCACATTAATTAAATTCAGACTTGGTGAGCATGATAAATGAAATATCTTAGCACCTCCAAACATTTAAACGGTAGTGTGAATTAAGTAATTGTCTTATGACTCTTTTATTACTGTACTTTACTACATACTCTTATATTACTGATTTCTTGTTTTTCTGTTGAACGCAGAATTCTGCCCAGAAAATTAATAGTCTTGCCTCTTCAATAATTCCTTCCACTCAAATCATAAGACAACGACAGCCATAGGATTGAATGTGCAGATAATAGTATAATTTTCATTTTTGAAAGAACTAAATATTTAAAATAAATATTGTATCCATTTAACTGCTATTTCATAACAATACTTCTTTAAGAGAAAGTTGAAAAAAGAAAACAAAAAGAAAGGCAGAAAAGCAACCTAGCCTTTCTCTTATCACCAGATAAATGTCTTGCAGAAATGTGCTTTTTGTTCCGTTGTCCCTTGGTTTAGTTTGATTTCCAGTTTTCACTGTACGGATTTCTTTTCGTGTTGAAATCTCAGCAAACAATTTCTCACACAGCTGATGCTCAGACCATATTTTCACATTAACAGGGACAATTTCACGCTGGATCTGCACAAATTAACTAGAGTTCAGTGCAATAATGTGCCTCGTCTGGAGGATGGCAGATGAAATGCTGTGAAACATCCTTCACTATACCATTGGCACTTCTTGGTTTTGGTTTTTCACTCCATTTACACTTTCATATACCTGTAGAGATGCATGTCAATCTAAATTAAATATAGGTGTGCAGTTGAAATGTTTTACAGTTCAGTTTTTATCACAGTTCTGTAGTCACAGTTTTTTTGTTTGTTCAATTCGATAAAGACTTAAAGACTTGTAGTGAGTGTATGATTGGCAAATTTGAAGATTGGTATCAACTGGTTTCAATTTTTATTTTAACACAGATAATAACTGTACATTATGTATAAAAGCTCCACTTTTCAAAGGCAGTGAATAAATATTTCACCTGAAAAACTATTTATTTTCATTATTTACTCACCCTTGTGTTGTGGGTGACTGAACAATACCTCTTTTTTATGGAAGTTAGGTCTTATGGACTTTTGTTTTTGGCCATTGCAAACACAAGTAGTCACCATGTGACTGTAAGTAGATACTGTTGAATATGGTAAGTTTTAATCTAAATTCTCATTATTTCACATTTTGCTTCATAATTTTGGATCCTTTACAATAGTTTAAAAGTCATTGACTCCTGGTTAAATAAACAAATAATCTGAGTTCAGTTGTTCCCCAGTGCTGAAACAAACAGAGCTTCACTGGTATTTCTTATATAAGGAAACAGCCTTTTCTTATTTCAACATAACCACCATTAGTGTCACCATAACAGCAAGTACCACTGTTGTTTGGTTACTGAAAGCCTGTGCCATTCATCAACTATATGCACTGATACTGATTCTATAGGCAGCAGATGTTATCAGTGCTTCCCGTAACAGCGCCTGCAGGCTGAGCCGATGTTGCGTTTCGCTCCCAGCAAATTGAATCACCTGCAGCGTAGGCCTGTACAAGAAAGAGCAGCTTTCTTCCTTTCATTCTCTTTGCCTGAAACCACGCAATGTCAAAGACAGCACTGGAGCAGAAAAAGCGTTCTGTTTCATGTAAACATTAGCGTGGTCTGTTGTGATGCTTTCTGAATGTCTGTTACCGGATACCAACACACTTACTGAAGGGCTTTCCGTCCAGACAATGCTAATGGTTTCTATTCCGCACCTGAAATATGAGACTTCCAATCAGCATTCTTTCAGTGTATCTGTGTGTGTGCGTGTCTGGTGGTGTATCTGAATGTGCATGAGTGCATCTATAATCTGGTCTCCAGGAACCTCCCTATGGAATTGTTGCAGTCTGACCTTACATACATTGTTGAATATGATCATAAGCATGCAATTCATGCCAGGGTCGTGCGCCATTCAGAAGTGAATTGAGAATGGGTTTTAGAATTCAATAGCTCAATTTGGACAGAATTTGGTAGCAAACTGAATACTGAATTATAAGCGAGCAGTTCTCAGTAGCCATGGATGAATATAAAGCTATTGTTTTAAAGATGTTATTATTCGTATATTTATGCAAATGTTTAATCATGTTGAGAGCATAGGGAGATTGGCATCATTTAGTGTTTTATGCAAATGGAGGGGCGCTAAAGAGTTCTTCAATTCCTTCAATTCTCTGATTGGTCAAGATTTGTTTACTGAATCTTGATAATTTAGTTTTTTACCAGGAATTAACAACCTTGTAGCTCACAGTAGGTGTCTTTAAAATTGTTTACAAATCAATTCCCCTATGAAAGAGAGAAAAATTAATATATACAAATGTATATAAATAGCATTATTTAATAAACAATAAGTAATTATGTAATTTCATTGTTTCATAAAATGAAAGCTAAATTATTAAATATAAAGAACTATTGTATTATAGTGAGTAAACTACTTAGTTGTATGGAATCAACAGGGATGTTTAAATAATAGTCTATAATAATAGAGTTTAAATAATAGAGGAAACTTTAATAAAACTAATCTAACAAGATAACTTATGTCCAAAAATGAAACAAAATATGACTAATCGTGGAGATTTCTGTGGTCGTTGCTTCTAAGCGTTGTTCCTACGACGTACAGTGAGAGAGGTTCAAAGACGGATGTTGTCACAGGCTTGCAACCAAAGATAGCCTGCGATCGTTTTCATGATGATTCATCTTGCTGATGTTGTTTTATTCTTCTATACTAACTTGCATCATGGCCTACGATTCAATGGGTGTCATCATCGTACAGATTACATACCTACGTTTATTAGATCCATGTCATACAGTGTGATTTGTAATAATCTTATAGGATTGTCTGCGTACATAAGACATGCTAAACAGGAGCAGAAGACAGTGGCTGCATCCAAAACGTGAAAAAGACTGCCTTCGGAAAACGTATTCCAAGGTAGCAAGGCATCAAGGCACGTCCAAATCCAAAGTTAACTTCACTTCCTGTCTCCTGAGATACCTTCATCTGATAAATTTTTGAAGGCAGCATAGATGTGTCCTTCGCTGCCTTTGATATCCCACAATCCTGTGCTTTCCATTCTGTGACAGCTGAGCTAAAAACATAAAGATGGTGTCAGGGTTGGTGGTCAGTTTGTGTATAAATATAGTTATCTATAGTGAGAAATGACTATTGTAGTAATTAAATATTTAATTATCACCAAAGCTCAATCATTAAAATGTTACAGTGCCTCAGAAGTCTGTTCAAAATCTGTTTCTTAAATCTGTTTGCAAAATCATTACCTAATAAGGCATAGAGGCAACAGTTTTAGCAACAAGTATGACATTTTTTGTTAATGAGAAGTGAAAGTGGGAAAATTGACTAATCAGAGATGAAGTATTTGAGCTTCAGTTATGCTGGAATACATCCAAACCTTTTCAGTATTTCCCTCTACATATTGATGTCCGATGAGTTCTTTAACCTCTCCAATATCATTGATGCCCTGATGAAAATCTGTTTAATTAAATAAATGCAGTCTAAGAATCTCAAGAACTAAAGAAATGCTGGCTAATTCTTCAATTATTTAAGTCTAGATCGTGTTGTATAAGCATGTTTGTGAGCATAAATAGCTTTCTGTGGGCAGGAGTCAGACTTGAACCGAACTAGTTCAATGTTCAAGTTCTTTGCATGGAATTTTCTTTGAGTTCTTTGAGTTCTTTCTCACTGCGAATAGGTTAAAGTCACAGAGAGGCTGACCACCACTTCATCCAACAGCGACGGGTTGCCAAGGCAACATCAGCACAGACGGGTGTCTGTTTGTCAGCCGTCTCAGCCAGGAGCATTTGAACTTTGTCTGCTACTTTTTACTCCGGTGCTTTCTCACTCTATCTCGCTCTTTTCTCTTCTCCGTTAAAGGGAGGCTAATTAAAGGGGACCTGA
This sequence comes from Rhodeus uyekii, assembly GCA_037043235.1. NCBI lineage: Eukaryota > Metazoa > Chordata > Actinopteri > Cypriniformes > Acheilognathidae > Rhodeus > Rhodeus uyekii. The sequence continues at coordinate 895,594 of JAWRVZ010000059.1, forward strand.
TATTACACTCTGTTGGCTGGAACATCAATCAATCAATGTCTGAAGCCCCGGCCCCCACTGACTCTCTCAACCTGCTGCACAAGCTCACAGCTCTTTAAAGGTTAATTATATTCATTAGAGAAAGACGGAATGGGAGAGAGGAAGATAGAGAGGAAGTCACCCTGAATATATGCCGCTCGTGGCCGGATTGTATTCTTCATGAGATTCTGCAAGGTTAAATTCAGAGCCACAGCACCATCTGTCAGAATAAGGGTGCGTCCAGCGACTGATAACGCTCATGCAACAATACTTTACAGGATGTTTGGCCATTTAAAGTGAGATTCTAAGTTGTGGGGAGCAAGAGGACATTGATATATATAACAAAATATGGAAAGGGAAATTTACCCACAAATCATTAGACACTTTTATGAAGTTTGGATTAAATAAATCATCATTCTTATTCAGTTTTTCATAGTTTACCTTTCTTAACAGGTGTAAGGTTATAAGTATGAACTAGAGGATAAAGTTTGTCGAGTTGTCTTGAGAACGTCGGACCAGAAACTTTAATTTAGCATGTTGGTAGCACGGTTTAATAATGATATAAACCGACCACAACGCCTCTACAACATTCAGAACTGAAGATATCTCACTTTGGATTTGGTTGCTAGGGTTATCTGTTTGGTTGCTAGGGAGTGGTGTGGCAGCCGCCAGTGATTTAATTCCAAAGGCTGCTTGTTAGTATGAATAATATAAACCGACCACAACGCCTCTACGACATTCAGAACTGAAGATATCTTGCTTTGCATTTGGTTGCTAGGATGCTCTGTTTGGTTGCTAGGGCTTCATAGTGACCACGAGACACTCATTGGTTGCCTGAGTAAAAAGAGCCTTTCTTCCTTGAGTGTACAATATTGTGATGCAGAGTTATGTTCAATACAAACTCCCTATGCAAGTTACCATGAAATATGAAGGGAATGAAACAGGAAGCACTTCCTGTTTCCTGTCCTTTGCCATATAAGGTAGAATGTCAGCATCACTGATTCCCATTGGATTAGAAACTGTTGATAGAACCGCCCCTGCACTGACTCTCATGAGCTTCAGTGTTTAGATTTGAATTTTGACAGTTGGTCTTTGAACGCTCTTGGCTCATTTTGAACATTCCCCAATGAAAGTCAATGGGATATTTCCGGGCTTTGATCCACACAAATATTAAGAAGCACAACTCTTTTCAAAATTACAATTATTTCTGAAGGATCATGTGACATTCAAGACCATGATGCTGGAAATTCAGCTTTGTCATCACAGGAATAGATATATTAAAATAGACAAATGAATACAGCGGTAAACCTGCGATATAGCATTGGTAATTACCTACTAGCACCAGCAGGGGGTAAACCGGTAAGTAATAACAATAAAATAGGCCCAAAACAGTTTTAATAACATGAAAAGACACCCAACAAAAGCTGTTTTTAACATAGTTTCAAGTTTACACACCACTGTAATGCCGAATCAGGTTGTTGCAAGTATGGTGAAAGCGTTGACACTTCATTTAACATGTCGTTTTTACTCAGTATTTCGTTCGGTGGTACAATAGTCATTGACGCTGGTGGTCTTCCTGCCATTGTGGATTTAAATTTCCGATTTAAATTTATTTTAATTAAAAAAAGTTGTCTGCTAAAGTATTTCCAGTATGATAGTGGGTGCCCATCTAATAACCGACGCTATATCACAGGTTTACTAATGCAGCCTTGGTGAGCATAAGAAAAAAAATCTACCCCAAACGTTTGAATCAGTTAATTAACAGTCTGTCAATAAGTATGTATTTAAAATATGATTTTATACGTTTAATATTTGGGAGCGTAGAACTGTATTAACCAGAACACAGCCTCTCTCTTTATCTAGTAGCTCAAGTAGCATGTGCAGCTTGCAAGGCAGCCCAATGTTTCAGGACATGTCGGAAGCTTTGTCTCGCTATCACCCTGAAAAGTATACATCCCCCCCACACTAGCCCCCCAAACTTCCTAATTAGTCCATTAGCACTAATATACTTCACACAAGAAGCAATTTACCATGCTTGGCAGGATCTGCAACCTGCTAACCTCATAGCTAATATCGTTTGATATTTCATTATAGTCTGTTAATAACAGCTCTCTTCAACTCTTGCCTTTTAACAAGACACCCGTCATTCAAGCCCTGCCGCTTTAGCACTCTCCCTTTCGAAACTCCAGCCGTTTTCCTCCACACCCACACCCAGTCTTTCATTTCTCACATTTAAACGACAGGTCTGGAACCAGTGTGGTACCAGATAATAGCCACTAACAGCTATTTCTATTCTTATGGACTGTAGTCTGAGGCTGCATTCGAAATCTCATACTTCCCTAATATATAGTAAGTGAAAAACAGTATGTGACAAAAGAAGTATGTCTGGATTCACAGTACTCATAGAAGAATAGGCAAAAAGTGCTTGCTTCTTCCGGCAAAATTCTGAACTGCGAATACAATGGACAATTTACTATCCCATGATACCATGGGAGATCATTTCTGAATGGCAGTGAAATGACACAACTGAAGCTGAACTGAGTGTTGTACATTCATACCACACACATTCATGCTATATAGTACATGCTCTTTTAGCGGTTGTGAAGTAATTACTTATTCAAAATAAGAACATATGCGACAGAGCATGTAATTTTGAATGCTGAGAGTTGATTTGGTGCTCATTTTGATAGAGCCCATTTTTTTATTTATTCAAAAGTAAATTTATTTTTTTTTAAAATGGCATTCCTTTTGAAAGTCACTTTAATATTTCATTTTGTATGATAACCATATTTTCATTTGGCATATTTTGATAGGCATTAGGTGAAAATGCAAGGGTGGAAAAATAAAGTCAAGAATACTCTTTTTATTTTACTGTAGTTTCATAAAAATCATCATTGAAGCAGTTTTGTTATAATTGATAATATTTATAATGGTAAAACCCCAAACGTTTTGTGTCACAATAGTTACAAAAATAGTAAAACAAAAAAATAAAAAAATGTGTGTGTGTGTATATATATATATATATATATATATATATATATATATATATATATATATATATATATATATATATATATATACTGTATATAGTTTAAAATATTTTAGCAAATATTTATATATTTATAAATATATGTAATAATAATTATATATATAATAATATATAATTTCAAAATACAATTATATTCTTTGTCACAATTATATTTTTTGGATTTACTTTACTTTAATTTATATTATATTACATTATATTTATTATATTTATTACATTACATTATATTATATTACAATATTGAGTTTATTTTCATGTTTCCCCATGTGTCTCTTTGTTTTGATTCGTCACCTGTGTCCTGTCAATCCGCTCATTAATGATCTCTTTCACCTGCCCCTCGTTAATTACCTCATTAGTTCTCTTTGTTTGCTCCATGTATTTACACCATCCTTCTCCGTCTGTTCTCATCAGTGTAATATTTATGGTAAGATGTGTTTATGATGTGATGATATCTCCCTAACTGCTTTCATTTTGTTGCTTCATCTTCATGTTGTTTCCACACACTTACTGTGACTATTATATTATACATTGTATTTCGTCAAGTACAGCTCTTATTTTACCAAAAGACAGTTTGGTTTTTAAAAGATGTCACATTTTTACTTGTAGTCACCTTATTTAGCTTGGCAACAGTGCATTTTCCCTCTTTGCTGTACATTGGGTGTAAATAGATCGGATTAAGGGTTAAATCATTTACAATGGAAATTAAATTAATTTCAGAAGCTGACAAAATGCGGCTATATTGGAAATAGGAAGCCATATCAGACAGCAGTACTTTGAGTGACAGATAATGTTGACGCCTTGACTGAACACAACTGACCTTCTAACAGTGTCTGGCTGATCAATCACTGTCCTGTTGTCTTCCTGTTTGCATGTTTTTCTATGTCCATCTCTCTATCATCTTCGTTTCTTTTTTGCTATTTTTCGCATTATGTTCTCCCTTTACTCTCATTCTCTTTCTTTCTCTCTCCATCTCATTCTCTGCATCTGAGCAGATCTCTTTACTGTCTCCACTCCATTGTTTGTATTGATTGCCATCTGAGGTCAATGGCTTTTTAAAGCATCTAGATCGAAGCGCAGAGTGTCTTCCTCATCTCCCTCTCCCGCTCGCATTCCTTCCCTCTATCCCGCTCATTTCTGTGTAGTTTCATTCTTTTATCCCTCCTCCATCATTGATTCAGGAGGTCGGAGAGCATTCCGGTCCGGTAATGTGTGGCCCATTGGCCTTCAGGTCATTTTAATTTGAGTTCAGGTCAGTCGGGCTGAGAGAAAATGTGGTTTGTCTGAATTAAAATGTCTGGAAGATGATCCGATTTCCTCCCCTTCACAAGAAGAGGTGAATTAAAGCAATAAAGTTTTAGTTGGTGTATACAAAAGAGAAAAGTTGAAAACTTTTGTTTTGCTTATTATGTTTTATGGTTTTATATTGTGTTTTTTTTTTCTTCCAGATTCTTTGGTAAAGAGACAGGGACAGCATTTATTTCAAATGTAAATATTTTATAATAATGAAAAAGTGTAATATTTTGGTTAATTTAATGTTCCCTTGCTAAAAGAAAAAGTTAATTTAATTTCTTTTTTTTTTAAAGCTTAATGAAAATAAATTATTGGACGGTAGTTTTTTGCTTTCAAAATGTTTAGTATTTTCCTTTTTTTATAGTAGATTTTTTTTTCTTTGTTACCAAAGCAATTAAATTGTATGTATATACCAGTTATATAACATATAACAAGAGTTATATAATTGTATGTATATAACAACGTATAAAACGTGGCTGTACAGCAACAAGTATTTTCTCTTTTATCCTTTTAGAAAGAAAAGGACAAAACCTAGTTATACCCATTTAGAATATAATTTATGTTCAGTAGAAATGCAAATCTTGACCAGTGAAATGTGTGTTTTCTGGAGCGACCTCCATGTATTTCATATAACAAAATATGTGGACTTTTACTGCCAGGCTCAAAAAGCATCACTAAAGTATCATAAAAGTCCACATGACTTGTTCTCTATACTGGAGATATTGAGAGATATGATTATTTATACTTAAAAATGGCAGATATGCATTGCTCTGATGTTTATCAGTCAAATAGGAGAAACTTTGTTTCATCTCGTGGCTGTTAATTCATTCCCTGTATGATTCAGTCTTTTACAAATGAACAACTGAAGCGAGTAATTAACAGTTCTGTGTTCTCAGTTGGTTTTCTGCCATATTGGCCATAATGAAAGTAACAAGGGACTCGTGCAGATGAACATAACACTGTTGAGACATGGTCTAATCATGTGCTATTTACTCACTCATAGGCCTCACTAAAACCCAGGGCAGCTTGTTCCTTCCATATAGTCATTGTGTATGTTAGAGCGCCACCTACTGAGGGGAAGATGGTAATGTGAGGATATTTACATTCTGCACTGAAAAAGAGGAATTCAAGGTCATCCCAATATATTTTATAGCTGTATTTATATTCTCTCAGGAGTGCCTCCATAAAAGATAAGGAACATGCATTGAAATGAAAAGGAAATGTTCTCTGCTGTGCTTGCTGAGCCTGACTGTTTTGACAGATTACAGAGACGTTTGGTTTGCGAAGGATGGCAGTGACAGAATGAAGGAGAGCCAATTGTGCATATGAAATATACATAAACCACTTACGAAAGGCACTCTGACAGTTTGGCATTACATTATGCTTGATACACAGTCATTATTGTGGAGAGTAAACCCGCTATGTTTCATCTCTCACAGGTATTTGATACCATCTCTGGACAGATCGCATGCTGGCTTCTATCGGTGTATTGTGAGGAACAGAGTCGGAGCGTTATTACAGAGGAGAACTGAAGTACAAGTGGCATGTGAGTAACCATAGTAACTCTCCACCAAATTTGTGTTTGTTGGTCCTTGTGTGTGTGATTTTTACCAGCTGGTCATCTCGTGCCCTAGTGTGTGTGTGTGTGTGTGTGTGTGTGTGTGTGTGTGTGCCACAGGAATGGCAGCTGTTGGTGAGGTGACGTACCTGTGTTTCATTAAAAGCTCCTATCCAGTGCCACAGCTGGTCTACTCTAACTTCCTCATTAGATTGATGAGGTTTGCGGACCAATCGCTTCGCTCTCTCAGAATTTAATTCATTCCTCCGTTTTATAATCTGTTTAGCATGAGGCACAGCTGCTGAGCATGAACCAAGTGGCAAGTCTCAAGCCAGATTCAAATTTCACTGCCTACCGTCCACTCGCCGGTCATTATTGAAGATCTCGCTCATAGTATGTGAGTGAAGCTACTTCCTGTCCCTGCTGAAACATCCAGCATAAATCAGCATGTGTTCCATGCTGGTCCAGGCTGGTTTATATATGTATAGTACTGGTCTAGCTAGTGGACCAGGATAATCATGCCGTTCTCAAGCAAAAAGTGGTTCACCGACTTGGTCTTGGTGGGCTGAGTGTGAGTAGACCAGCTGTATATTGGGGACAAGCATTGCTTTTGCTCGCATATTTCTATATTTATGATCACATTAACAATGTAAAGGAAACAACTTATTATATGATTATAGCTTTGTCATTTATTTTGCTCCTTCTGCTGAAAGTAATCATCACATTATTAATCAAAGTCACTGCGAAAACCTTTCAAAAGATCTGTACACAAATCAGTTTTAATAAAAACTAATAAAAGCCTAATAATTTTTTTGTTCAATTACAGGGGCTATGAGTAAAAACAACTTGATAATGAACATTCAAAACTGAAAGTTGCTGTTTTTGAAGACTTTGTATACTTATTTGAGCACAAAGGTCAAAATCAAGATATAATTCAGCTTTCCTGTAGCTCAATCAGTAGAGCATTGGTGTTTACAACGCCACAGTCATGGGTTTGATTCCCAGGGAAAGCAAGAACTGATTAGAATGCCAATGTTTTTCTTGAATGCAATGCAAGTCGCTTTGGATAAAAGCGTCTGTCAAATGCATAAATGTAAATCATTCTCTGATTCCATAAAGTACACATAGTAAAATGTATGTTACTGTAGTCAGGTGTCACGGAACAAGTAGTGAGGACTCAGGTGTGTGATGAGATGGAAATTTATTACAATGAAAAATAAAACAAAACATAAACCAAAACTAAAAAGATAACTAACTAAACAGACTCAACCCGGATCAGACACGGCAGAAAATAACAAACGACAGGCAACCACAGAGAAAAGACATAACCCAGGAAAGACAACGACGCAACACTGGACAACAAACAGAAAGGGATTAAATAGGGAACACATGAGGAAGGTAACGAGCAGAAAACAGCTGAGAACAATCGAGGGAAACAAGGGAATAAGATGGGCGGGGTTACACAATAACAAGACACAAACGCCCAGCCAATAGAGACGTGCATTGCCGCATGTTCACATGAACTTGACGAGACAGCACACAGTTAGTAAACACACCAACTGCGCGCGACACGAACGACATGAGAGCACACAGACAAGAGAGTGCGTGGCTTCACAAAGATGCGACAAAGTGGCCGTCAAAGCTCTGTCAACTAAAACACTATAAAGCCATAAAGTAACACATAAAGTAACAGACACCTGACATTAGAGGCATTAAATGTTGTTAAAAATGGTGATATCATCCAACTTCAACAACTGTTGAAAGAGAATTAATTCAGCCATAGTCAATGGCCAATTGCCCAACTAAAGGAAACACTAATCACCATAAGGATGACAACCTTTGTACATGTACAAGCCAAAATGGTTTGTGATGCATGAATATGATAATGCTGTTTTAATCATCCTCTAGCGAATGATTTCAGAAGGATCATGTGACCCTAAATACAGAATAAATTGAGCTTTACTATCATAGGAATACAATTTTTTCCTAAAATTACAAATTTTATTTATTTTTACTATATTTGTTGATCAAATACATGCACATTCATATTGGAAGTAATGCATCTGTGGATGGCCATTTGCTCACAGTTAGAAGCCCATGCATGCTAAAAAGCTTAAAATGGCCGACTGTTGTCAAATTAATTAGCCTGGTTAATGTATCGGTCCATCGCTTCTTGTTATCGGCTTTCATTTCAGGATATGGAGAGGTGCTTCACTTCTGGTCAAGATGGAAGTACTTAGACCTTATTTGCTTTTCTCATTTCCCTTTCAAGCACCTGTGCAATAATTGACATCCAGTTAGCTTTCGTTTCGTTTGAAGGATGAAGTGAGAGCAATCAAATACAGGAGTCAATACACAGGAAACAACATTGTGATATCAAAGGCAGGACATTGCCATGCCGGATATTGTATTATTTTTTAAGTGGTTTTACTTAATTAGCTTTTTTGATGAATAATGCTCTTGATATTAAAGATGCTGCCTTTGATTTTTAAATCTCTTCCACACCGTGTAGTTCAAATTGCTGTCTGTTTCTATTTTTCTTTGCTAGCAAAAGGAATAGTTCATCCAACAATTTTGTCATTTATTCATCCTCATGTCATCCCAACCTCATATTACTTTCCTTCAGCCTCAGACCTCCAATATTAGAGGGCTGGAATGACATGAGGGTGAGTGAATGATGAGAAAAAGTCGAGAGTAAAAGTGACAGTAAAGACTTTTAATCTAACAGCTATTGCAAATGATTTCAATTTCAAATTAATGCCGTTCTATTCATCAATGAAATTGTTTCTTGATTACCAATCAGCATATTAGAATGATTTCAGAAGGATTGTGTGACATTGGAGCAATGCCATCACAGGTATAATAATATTTCATAATATTATAGTATTTTTGATCAAATAAATGAAGCTTTTTTGAGCATAAGATACATAATTGAAACAGACTCTAAATCTTTGAACGTTTTTTGTTTGCTTGATCATTTGCTTTTTATTTTATAGTAAGTAAATGATGATAGAATGATCATTTTTGTTTGTACTACCCTTACAAAAACACAAAAACATTGCTCTACAAACCTTCTTTTCCAGTGATTGTCATTGCCGTTTGCAAATTGTTAAGATTTTAACCGATGGTCGTCCAGAAGTGTTAACTAAATTTTTTCAGGATGTTTAGCTACTCGTGTCCGTGTTAAAGCAACAAGGACGTTTATTCTGCTGAGTCAAATAGGGGTGTAAATAAGAATGACTTGTGATTTAACGCATGGTGAATGTCCGTCCGGATGAGTCAGTTCTGGTCACTGTCATGGCCGCTAGCTAGCTGGCACATATCATCCCCAGTCCGACGGCAGCCGTGACGATGTCTGGCGCTGTGTCAGAGCACGTCTGTCTAACGCTGCCCAACTGAAGCAGATGGTGAAAGACACTAGAAAACACTGGACAATTCTGCACTGTGTGTCTGGCAAAACAACACATGTTAATAACACTGCAACTGTTTTTATCCACTGATGTAGATTTTATCCACTGAAAGAAATTAAAGTCCTGTTTGTATTTGGAGTGGTGTTGTGAGTCAGTATGTAAACAGATGTTAAGTGGTAAATGCAAACATATGCACAAAATAACAGATTAACACATGTATGTTGTGTAATCTTCTCACTCTTCCCGCTTGTTTTGTGTTTGTCTGTAGATATGGGAAGTTTTGAGGAAGGGGAACGGGCCCAAGCCATATCCCAAGGAGAAGGAGCCATTATACCGGCACCTCACATTCGCTGTTTCCCTCAACCACAGGTTACTTGGTTCAGAGACGGACGTAAAATCCCTCCCAGCAGTCGAATGTAAGTTTCTGAATCGGTTGGGTTCCTTTTTCCTATTCCATCTTTATTTTGTCTTTATCGTTTTTTCCTCTGCCAGCAGTTTGATTGTATGTGATTGTTTTTGATGGATTTTTGTAGCTATACATCTAGTCCAGAGACATGCACACTGTTATATTGCCTCCAGGCGTGTTTCTGAAAGAAATATGAACGTATGAACTTGTGGAGGTGTTTGTTTGTTGTCATATATGCATTTATTGACTTGCTAGTGTGAGTGCTCTCAAAACATCTATCTATCTATCTATCTATCTATCTATCTCTCAATGTATCTCAAACTATCTATCTATCTATCTCTCTCTGTCCATCCATCTGTCTAGTGACTTTGTCAGTTGAAACAATATTTAGGGTGATTATAGAGCGAGTTTTCACTTAATGAAAGGCCCTGACATACTTGCAAAAGTCATTTTTTGCTCTTTATTTAGGGGTAAAAAGAAGGTTGAAATACCTTTGCAGCGATACGCTGTTAACAAACATCCTGACGCCGCCATGCTGCTGAGAGTTACGTTTAGATGAATATGTAGATATGAGCTGAAACAAAATAAACAGCAGTGAGAGAGCATCTGATCACTGAGATGTGGATGTTTGCACAATCTTTGCAAAGTCACCTCACATTTATTTATATAGCCCTTCATACAATAGATTGCTTTAAAATGAATCGCTTTACAGTATTAAGCTTGAAAAATGCAGACTTGTTATTGTTTTCAATCTCTACTATAAAGCAGTTCTCCAGTGTGTTCATGTTTTCACTCTTGGAAGTCTGACTTTGATGGACTAGACGGAGGAAATTAACTGGTGAATATTTCCATGTCAAAGAGGGCGGAGCCTTAGAGCCACACCTACCCTTTTACATCATCGCCATGGACCAATGGTAGTTTGAAAGTGTTTACCAGCTGATTGAACGTTCCAGACAGTTTTCTTTGGCAATCTGTTTCAACCTCCCGAAGCGAACTTCGTTTGATTTTGTTTCGAAATGACGTCACACCTGATCGTTCTTCGAATTTATCTGGACCTTAACCGTTTAATCACCTTTTCTAACTGGCATTCCAAAGCCTCTGAATAATTATTGAAGTATTTCCATTTTCTCTCATTTTTTCTCTCTTCCTTTGCTCCTTCCCGTGCTCTTATATGCTTCGCTCGCATACGAACGTCTGTTTCTAGCTCTGAGCCAAGGTTACCTCGTGCAAATGAGCGGAGCTGATAACATTTATTCCAGGAAAATCATTTAATTGAATTTTAATCAGGCCATTGGCACCTCCGTTGCAGTTTCAAAGACTCTGTGAAAAATGGAAATAAGCGTAACATTGACCGAGACGCCCATGGAGGACTGCTAGTCTGTCTGAGAGCACCCTGCCCCTTCTGACTCCGTCTGCTCTAGATTGGTGAATTCTAATCTCTCACTCTTTATTTTCGCTAGATTGTACTCATTTTTGTGGCACTCGTTTCGCCGAAAACTAGCTGTGCGGCCAAAGGGTCACGAAATGGAGAGTTTTCAGGAGCACAAAGCTTTCTCCCTCACCTCTCATCCACTCTGTGTCTCTTTTTCCTCTAATCATGCAATCACACAGCCCAGAAAAGAGCAGGATAATCAATGCCTGAGAGAGGGAGAGAGAGCCGCGTTTCTCCATTTTCATTCACTCCCTTCAGCCACTTTGAGATTCTAGCACACAGGAGCGCTGCTGTGGATGATAAAACGACATTTTCCAGCACTTTTCTTTTGAGTCGCCTACAGTGCTAATTTGTGTTAACAGTGCTGTTGACATTTTGCCAAATTATGTTAAGTTTATGTTACACGGAAAGTATGAATTATAGAAGAGCATTATTCTTTTAAAAGACAACATGACAGTATTTGCCTTTAATGTGCCCACTGATTAAATCAGGCGAGGGTGAAGTATCTTAGACTATTATATTATTACAGCACTTGCATAGCAGCACTACTGTACAGATATTTTGATTATGGTTTATTCCAATCTTCTAACATTAAGTATTAAGCATCTGTAATTACTTTGGCATGAGTTTTCACCCACAAATGAACATTTTGTCATCATTTACTCGCACTCATGTTGTCCCAAACCTTTATGACAGTGGTCAATTATAATTTCATGTTGTTTTTAAGCATGCCTTTTCTTACTAAACCGTACATGAACTAAACTAATGTTTATATGGAGACACAATCGCTGAAAATGATTTGATGCAGCTGATAGCATCGTTTTTATACCTGGCTTAGTAAAGGGAATTATGCAAATCAGCAGACACTGCATAATAATTTGTGCTTAATGTAATTTGCACACCACAATTCCCTTTTTTGCGCGGTGTTTCAGAGTGCTAGGTTGTGAAAGATTTAATACTTCCTCAATCTAGTATATTATGCCGGGACTGTACAGCGTCGCTCCATCAATGCAGTGCAGGCAATGTGGATGTATGCCCAATTAAAATGCTTTTCTACATCATTTGATCATCATTAAGTGAATTACTGCTGCCATAATCAATGAAATATGTAAACAAACCATTTATCTTAAATTAAATTACACTTATTGCTTTTCGTGGAAGGTAATAGTGTAATGTAATTTGCCCCAGGCTTTTTTAATCTGACCCAAGAAACACTTTTTTCGTATTATTTTGTAACGTTTGTATAGACGCAGCGAGGTTGGTTTAATGAATGTGCGAGAGCTGAAAACAGTTATAGGAACTCAAAAAGCTGTTTAACTCACCCAGAATGCTTCGTCTTGTGTGTGCGCTTCCACTGAAGCCTGACCAACGTTCGCCCATTAACCAAATTATTATTATTTTTCTTTTCTCGTGTTGGGCGAGAAGAAAATGAACAGATTTTGTTGTAAATTGAGCTGTAGATTGGTAAAGCTTGTCCAGCAGAAGTAGCATTTTTTTCTCTCTCCACGGTCCCCTGACTCTAGTTTCCCCTTGATGAGACAATTTCGTGCTGAGATGCTGCAACTGGGACTCTCTCCTCCATCCCGGCTCCACAGCTGCTCCTGTTGGCTGTACTGCTCTCAGGGAAGCTTGATGCCATTGTTAACTCATTTTTTTTTGCCATTTCTATAGTGATATATTTTTTTTTTTATTTACCGATTGTCTGTTTGTTCATGCGGTCATTCATTTGAGCATATCCATCCATCCATCTGTGATGTATCATTCTATCCTTGTCTAATTTATTGATTTATTGTATAGTGATTCTAAAATATTAAATCCATAAAGATACACATCTGATGCCTCCCATGTCCAGTGGTATCCAGTGGTGTTTTAACATGAGAAGCTATATATATATATATATATATATATATATATATAAATGTATGCCTCTGCTACGCTTAATTTTCCTGGTTAAATAAGCATTACACAAAACAGAGAGACTAAAGTCTTCATTCAGGACAATTCAAGAGCACATAAGAAAGCAAGAGGCAGGATTTATTGCGCAAACCAATCATAGTGCGATTGCCTCCTCTCAGGTGACTTTCCCCATTCATTCTCAATTACCCTCATCAAACTCAACGCACGCTTTGGAGAGTCTATTAAAAGTCATTGTCCTCAGGGGAGGCAACCCTCCCACTGTAACTATGCCTGCGGGTGTCGCTGTTGAACAGTTACTTTATAAAACAAGTGACTTTTACGCTTTTTAATGTCACGTTTTGAAATATTTGCATTGCATTATTTTCGCATCCACTTTTTGAGGAGACGCTACATATCTTGCCTCCTCTGAGGTAACGCCCCAGCATCCGTCAGTGTGTCCCACAGCAGTCTTGCGTGGCAGAGACGCCACCCTTCCTTCATTACCTTCCTGCCTACAGGGAGCGAGAGAGCGGCTTGAAAGCAGTCATTTAACTGCAATAGCCATTAGTCTTTCATTATTGAATAGGAATGCAATTGAAAGGCCCTTTTCCACCGACTGCATTTGATTTGTTGTGTTATTTGGGAGGGCTAATGTTGTGTATAATCAGAACCTCGGATGGTAAACACATTCCAGGAGCTGCTCCACTCCAAATGAGAGTTAAAGGAAAGGTGCTGCTCTGTTTTTCCATTTAGTTTTTGTCCCTTTCGTTCTGACCTATTCCACTAAAGAATTCGATTTAGATAAGAGGCCAGTCGTCCTTGACGTTTGGATGACTGTTTCTCATTTGACACTCTCCTCTTCAAGTTTCTCTTTTCTAAAACATCATTTCTAACAGGATACCCTTAAATGCATTGTAGTTGAGGTTTACGGCAGCTCTTTTGACACACGCCGACACAAACCAGTCCCTCTAATGACTCTCGTTTCCAGGGCAAAGTGTCTATTATTAATGACAGGAGTAATGACGTTGTATTATATATTTGTCATGACTCATTTTAGTATGATTACATATCTGCATTTCTCTTAGTATATAATCACAGATGTTTTACCCACCATTTATTCATTTATATACAGTATATATAGATATGTGTGTGTGTGTGTGTGGGTGTATTGTGCATTCAGTGTGTTCATATTTTAGTTCAAGCTTTAATCTGAAAAAATAAAGTTTTTTACATGTTTTCCAGCTATTATGTTATTCCTGTAATCCTCATATTCTGAATAAATTCGCATTCTATTCTGGGAATATAGGAAGTGCTTACTGATAATTCATTTAAAGTCTTCCAGACTGTAATTTAATAAACCAACAATAGCACACGGGAGCACAAAATGCAGGTCATGAGTCTCTTTACTCCCCTATATATAGATTTATGTGCATTTCTAAAAATAATCTGTTTTCTCCTTCAAAAAACGCAACCCCTTAGTTATGCATCTGCACAAAATGTGTAAGTGTAATGTAAAATCAACCATCTGCATCTGCAAACGCAATGTGGTGATGTTAGCAAAATGCTGTGAAAAGTCTTTGGTGCTAAAAAATGCAGACACAATCAGAATATGTATGCAGAACGTTTGTGTGCTTAAACCATCAGTGAGGAGTTATTTGACTGAATCATATGTAAATAGTGTAATATTCCTGCTATCATTCCCGATGTCAAAGATCATAGAGCCCTTGCAGATTTGAACGAACCTAGCACTGCATCTATGTTTGATTGACATGTAGGGCTTACAGCAGTTTAGCGAGGATGGTTATGCTAAACATTTAAGACAGATGGGCTGGCTCAGGATCCTGTTAGTGGGTGGTAAAATTGAGGTTTGATTTGAGGCCTGAATATATTTGACTAGTGTCCGAAAAGATTTCCTTTCAACAGATGCTGATGGCACCAGAGGGGCTACTTCTGTTTTTCTGCATCACTAAACCTGAGATATTGGTTGTAGCAATAGCATTAGCTTTTGTTTGTTAGACAGGTGTTGCTCACATATGTGTGCACAACATGTTTCTTTACTCCTGGCTTCCCATTCCTGGGCATTTCCCTGGAAAATTCAGGCATATTTTTATTGTCAGTTTTATTTGACCACCTGTGTGTGTGTGTGTGTGTGTTCTGTCAGTTTTTGTAAGTGTTCTCAGATATATTTACCATGCCTGTGTGCGTGTGATATTCACTCGAGATCCTTTTCCCTCCAAAGGGACTGTGGCTTGTGCCGTGCGTATTTGTCTAAGTGTAATAGAGGTCATCGACTGCAGACCCTGCTGCTCCCCGGAGAGTGCCAAAAGAGCGCTGCACTGACAAATGCCATTCCACTCGCCATTGTGTACATATAACTGTTATAGTGGGTCAGCAGACACACACACACACCAACACTGGCCATAAAACCTAGTCAGCTGTCTTAGTTTCTACTTGCTAGGTGGCTCCCTTCTGACTGATCTGACTCATTTGAAATGTTTTCATAAGCATCAGGCTCGATAAAATGTGACATTAGCATTTTGCAACTATATCGTCCTCTGATAAGTGAGGCATCATCTACTGCTGGTCTGAATGAGGATGTTTTGCAATAAAAATCATTACGCACCTATTACAAGGACATTTTTGTAAGTTATGTTATAGACGTGAAATATTGATTAAGGTTCAAATTATTGTATTATCTGACAATAAAAAGAACACAAGAGTCTACGAGGTCCATGGTCGAGGTTGATGGTCGTTTATGCAGTTTTGCGGTCATTGTACAAAAATATTTGACTATATAATCCCATGATTTAACAATCAGAATCAAGTTTTCCAGAGAGCCTTGTAATAAGCATAAACATGCTTGCATATATAGAATATTTGGTGACACATTTTAATTAATTATTTTTTGTTATCTGTAGCTGTCAGTTTTAAATGAAATAAAAGTGCTCTAATGTTCAATGTTAAAGAAATTAATCATTTTTATTCAGAAAGAACACATTAAATTGATCAAAGGTTAGAGTAAAGACTTTTTATAAGTTCTGAATAAGTCTGTTAATCAAAGAATCAAAAGCATCATTCATCATGGCTTTCATAACAATTCAAAGTTATTTTAAACTGTAATATTATTTCTCAACATTACTTCAGTGCAGCCTTGAAGAGCATAGTAGACTTCAGTCTAAATCACAGTGACCCCAAACTTGTTATCAACTTTTCTCTTTCTGTGCATTCTGGGATTGCCTTCTCCTCTAATGTTTAATAAAGATTTTGGTCAAAAGATGGATTTATGCTACCAACTTTTTGGAACAGCCATTGCAGTGAGAGTGAATCTGTGTTGCATTGTAACTAAGTTGGCAGCTCACTTTGGAACTGACCTACAGACACTTTGATTTATGCACACACACTGAATGAATTCTCTCAGAACAGCATTCTTGTAATGTGGGATTGCAGTAAGTGAATGTGGTAAATACCTTTGATGAGAAAACACTACTCAACAGTGATTCTAATTTCTCAGCTCTGTGATTCGATGAGAAACAGTCACTGATCACTGATTCCATGAAATGTTTTGACAAACACACGTGGGAATACACACGAACACACAGAGAGAGAACGACAGGAAAATAATGATATTGGTGCAAAAATAAATAAGTAACTGCTTTTTTTTATTATTGACAATAAAATGTGTGCAAAACTATGATACTAGCGTATTATTGTTGTTTGCTACATTATGCTGCTGCTAAGGTGCTTTATAGAGTGATTTGTGTTTGGTTGCTAAGGTGGTTTCTAGGCAGTTGCTTACTGTCCATATTATGTTCTGATATCATAGAATCAATCAGAAGAGTAAAAACAATTTTCCTCAATTAGCCACTCACATGATTTGTTTCATCATTCTTGTCCGTAGAACAATTGTTTGTTGAGATCGCCCAAACATTTGAGAAAAATATGACAAATTGCACCATTCTGTTTTAATTTTATCACCGTTCCCAGTATATGCACGCTTCATATATTTTTATTATATTGTCAAAATTTCATATGGGTGTCTGGGTTACATGTCCTTTGGCATTTATATAAATTTACAATAATTTACCTTTGTCATGTGTTACCACCACATAAAACGTGCTCATAGGCTTCCTCTACTTTTATATTAATCTGTGCCTTTCAGAAATATGTATGTGTGAAATATTTATGAGTATTGTGGGATGTATGATAATGTTTATGCATGCCCTTTATCATGTGTGCACTGTCAGCCAGGAATTTGGAGCTTGCATGTAGATCATATATTAGTGTGTGTGTGTGTGTGCACGTGACAATACGAAAATAACAATGAATGTGCATATATAAATGTGTATGTGATGTGTGTGTGTTCTTCACTGCCTCATTAGATGCTCTGTCTGCTAGCTGTGTCTTTATTCTCGTTTTATGTGCTCAGGTTTAGGGAATCACCTGAGATTAATTTGCAGTCTTGGGCCGCTTGCTTCAATCCATAATTCAGCAGCAGTGTGGCTCTCTCCCTGACACCTGCCGCACCAGGACCCAGGCAGAGTGAAATATTCACTACAGATCATCACACCACAGCCGTTCGCCCTTATTAACCGGCCCCTTATCCGTCTGGAACGATGCATAGTGGGCCGAAAACGGCAGAAATTTGAGACCAAGTGTGTGCATGAGGAGATATTAAAATCAATCATCCGCTCTTATGTCATCCCTCTATGTTGAGCTGCTCTAATCATACAGCAGTCATTAATCATTTCAGGAGGTTGATGTAATATCCTGTGACAGCCAGCTGCGCTCGAGCGTAATGTCTTTATCATGCTGTTGTTAGGTTTATCTTCAGGCAATATGTAGGAATAGGATGAGGCTTTTTGCTTTTTAATAAACCAAACTGTGCTATTGAAATCTTCAGAGTAATATCGCTTATCAAAGCAGTAAATGCAGTAATCAGTCATTTCAATATTTATGTGTTTTATCTTTATTGAAAGCGCTGAAGTATTTGGATTGTTGTAATCAGGGCTTTAGGTATTTTTATCTTCTTTGAATATGCAAATACTCATGAATGTTTGTTTTTGAGTTGTTTTGTTGATGATTTCGTTTGATAAAAGCTGTTCTGCAACACTTCTTGGCTACTTGTATTGCCATACTAGCAGCTTTTATTGGTAGGAAAGGAAAGAACAGATAATAAATAATGGAAAAACATGATCCAGACATGAGCCGAACTGCACTCAAACAGTCAACCGCATTGTGTTTCAGGGTTGTTATGGTTTACATCCATTAAAAATAGTTAGAAAATCATTATAATTTGAAGAAGTAAAATTATAAATAAGCTACATAGAAACATAAAACAGAATTTAAATAAAAACGGTAAATAAACTGCTAAATCGGAATGTTGTAATGTTGCTATTTGGGCATGAAAAAGGTCTATAAATTTGCAAAGCACAAAGTCCCATCCAAAGGGAGATATTCTCTTTATCAATATATATATATATATATATATATATATATATATATATATATATATATATATATATATATATATATATAAATATAAATATATTATATATATATAAATGTCCATGAAAAATAATCCCTGAAATCCTTTGACTGAAATATTTTTTAGCCAGTTTTATTATTGTACGCCTCACAATGTTACTCATTTAAAATGTTTTTTTTATTATTATTTAAAAAAAAAACATGAAAACATATTCTAGTAGATTCCAAACATAAAATCAAGACTTTGATAAAATAATTGAATAGCTCTATACTAGGCTATGGCTCCAACATTAGCAGATTAGCTTATATCACATTTAAAAATGAACATGAATTCCTTCTTCTTCTTTCTTTAAGTCATTGAATATCCATTTCACTTGCAAACACAGTTTCTTGTTGACCACGTCTACATTGGTGGCCTCATGGATAGATAGAGGTTTGAACCTAAAGTTATTTCTGACTGTGCCACCGCCAACTACAAAAGCTTGATGGAAAGGATAAGATGGAAAATATAAACCACATTTATTTTTAATCACATTAATTCTCCAGAACTCCAGGTTGAAGTAAATTACGAGGCAAGGAAGACATGGTGTCTTGTGAAGGGCACACCAAAGTATAAAAAAAAGACTTTCATAACAGTTACAGTTATGTTATAGTTATTGCATGCTGTTTGTTAAGGTTTATATATACAGATCCAATAGATTTAAGGATGTGGTATACGAATTTGTACATTTGCAGGCCCTTCAATTGTTCTCTTAGAGCAATAAAACCAACAGAGAATGAAAGATGAGTGAAAGATCTGTCAGCTTTGCCTCAAAATATGCTGACTTTATCAGTAAGCATTTGCAGCCTTGTGCGATAGCAGCTCTGGGACTCCGGCACACATTTGGTATTCCTACAGTGAGATGGACAGATTCCTATTAGCATTCCTTACCCCGGAGGACTCGGGCAGGGGAACGTGGGTGCCAGTTCAGAGACTGTGGGTGTGTGAGATGGGTCGAGGGCAGCCACGCAGAACGAACAATTCTTCCTCAATTGTCCAGCACATAGTCATAATGAGAAAACATTGATTGTAAACAAAGGAGGCACAGTAATTGGGACTCCATGGGGTAAGTGTCAGGACTCGGCCCGGTGGACAGCAGTGGGGGCGGGCGATGGCTGCTTATTCAGAGTGAGATGCATGAACGTACTGTGGTAGAATATGTAATACAAATTGTTTTATTTTAAAGGTATTTTATAAGTTTACTAAAGGTTAAATGGTTTTGTTAATTTGCTGTACAGTAATGCCTTGAGATTTGAGTGTCCCGACATACGAGTGTTTCGAGATACGAGCAAGCCTTCGAGCTATGTTTTGCTTTGAAATAGGAGTAAAGATTTGAGATATGAGCGGCTTAGAGACACGGAAGCTAGGTGGTCGAGCACTCGGAGCCTTCACTTCACGTGTTTGTTGACTTTTTTTCTGCACATTTCCCGCGAGTCTTCCTGTGGTGTGTGTTATATACATTTATGGGGTAATTGCATATGATCTCCACTAGAGGGCCACCTTGGTTTTACAGCGGTGGTTACCGGGGTCGACGAGTGATTCACGAGTATTATTTCTGGGCGCAGCACGAGTTATGTATGTTCAACAATAATAAATATGAGGTTCTGAGGAATACATTATTGTGTGTGTAGTCTATCCAATACACTACATGTGAAGAAACACTACACTTCCATATTGTGTTTGCGTTATCTACATAATTTACTTAAATTACGTTATCCCTCCCTCCTCCTCCTCTGCACATAATGCTACTGTATCGTCTGTCTCGAACATAAGAGCTCATAATTAAGAACACATTTTGTTTTATATCACAGGAATCCTTATATACTATAATTTTTGTGTGTGTGTGTGTGTGTGTGTGTGTGTCTCTATAGCAATTAGCATTAATAAGGGAGTTTTTAGAGGGTCGGAATGGATAAAATTATTTCTTATTGGGAAAAATTATTTGATGATTTGCAATTCGAGTTACGAGTGCGGTCCTGGAACAGAGTATGCTCGTATCTCAAAGTATTACTGTACGGTATATGTTTTTTGAAAGAAGTCTTTTATGCTTAAGGGAATACTTAATAGAAACCAGAAATGTTCTAAATAAACTATAACTATATTAGATTTATAATATTTCTGGTTCCCATTAAATATTCCCTATGCTTGTTAAGTCTTTATTTAGCATGTATATTTCAAAATGTGCTTCAACTTTTCAAGGACTTAATGAAAAATGAAAAAGATGTAATATAATGGTATTAATATTTCTGTTTTTATGTTTCTATCACAGCAACTCTTCCTGACGCCAGAAGAGGTTTATGTGATATTTATGGAGCAAAGTCATTTTATAGGGTTGTTAATCTGGAGGAGAAATGACAGATGGAGAAATTATGTTTCTTTGTTCATTATATCCGAATGATTCATAGTGTCAATGATTATGAAAAACAACAACATCAAAAAAAGAAACATTCAGAATTCTGTCTTGTTTTTTATAAGGCATTTGTCTTTGTGTATATGAATAGGCATAACTAGATGACAGTGAATTAGTACTCTACAGTATTTCGGAAACATCCGTTGGGAAATTTTCATGTAAATGCTAGCTTTTCAAGCGCAGCACTGAACATTTGGTGTGTAGTTTGCGGTGATATTACTTATGCAGTGTTATAAATCAGTGCTTGAGTGTGATGTCTGAAAGCTGGAGATTTTTGACCATGATTCTGCTTGTTTTTTTCTCACAGAGCCATTACTCTAGACAATACACTGGTCATCCTGTCCACCGTGGCTCCAGATGCTGGAAGATACTATGTGCAAGCTGTAAATGACAAGAACGGCGAAAACAAGACCGGCCAGCCCATAACACTGTCTGTAGAAAGTAAGTAGAAATTTGGACATGCACAAAAAGTCCATGTGTCTTTGTATATATTTATATAAATAGTGACGAAAAACCTACTAAAATATTAATTTAAAAAACCGCATATGGAGTTGTCATCCATCCATGACCTTTATTATACAATGAAAGATGAAATATAGATGCACACATCTCAATCTTCCCTGTTCTTATGTTACAAAAAAGCAAGTAAATGAAAAAAAAAGTGTTTCTACTCCATAAGCCGTGGCTTTCCATTTTAGATAACATGCTGGCTTATATGAACATATAAACCTGTGAACAACAGGCTATAGAAAAATAAGTATTTGTCTTCTGTGACAGCGCTTTGTTTTCACTCTCAAAGCTTCTCCGAGTTCCAGAGCGAGAATATTGACAGTTATGGATTGTACTTTGTAAGAGTTTTGGTGTATCAGATTCTCTTTGCATCTGATATTTCTGAATCTGGTTCAGGAGGAACTAAAAATTGGTGCGGCAACAGCGAGGAGATTAAAGATATAGTGGGAGGTTTGTGTGTGTGTGTGTGTGTGTGTGTGTGTCGAGAGGACAGTCCTTCCCAGAAGCTGTAGTTGAGTATCAGTACTTTACAGAAGACTGTCTCTGACAGAAGTCTGCACACACACACACACACACACACATACTCAAGTGTAGCTGGCAGGAGAGCAGAGATATAAGTTCCTGTTCCAAACACAAACCTGTCACACTTGCTGTAACACGTACAATACATTGGCTGGCACTTTCTACATCTGGACACACTCACACCTGAAGATGACAGATCAGAGTTCTATTAAAAACACTCACTCGATAATGTCTTTTACCTGTGTGTCATAACACACTTGTTCAAGCTCTCATCGTTTTCTCATTTTCACATTTCTCTTCTGCTGTAGATGTTGGTGGTCCTGCAGACCCCATCGCTCCCACCATTGTCATTCCGCCGAGGAACACCAGCGTCATCTCCGGCACCTCTGAGGTCACCATGGAGTGTGTGGCCAATGCTAGGTGATGACCTCTGATTACAGGAAAATTATTTTAATGACGGCGATTACAAGATGAGCAGTGGGTTGAAGTCTGTAATAATTTCCTCAACACTTTTCTGTAATCATTTCTTGAGAAGTACAGACACTTTTGAATCTTGTAAAAAAAAAAAAAAGGTCTTAATTGTAATGGTAAGTTCCTTTATTCTATATGGTGAATAACTCTAATAGCTCTAACTGGGTGAAATACTACAGCATAGTGAAATAGTATAGTAAAAAAAAATAGAATAGTAAGTATAGTAGAGTAAAATACTCTTCATCTCATAGTCATCTCATAATTTGCAGCGAAAACCCATAAATTGACTTGCAGAATTCCCTGTGTGGTAAATATGACATATGACCAATTTTTTTATTAGATTTTATATTACATAATATGTTGTTAGATATGTGTTTTGTTGTTACCATGACATGTCTTGTGTTTGTTTGTATGACACTATTTATATATATATTAATATTTTGCTCAGCAGTGAAAAAGCTTGTGATGACCTCTGTTTCTCCACACAGCTTGCTCATTCTTATTTTTGAATATGACAAATATTGTTATTTTTCATGGCCTTGGAAGCATCAGTATTTCTTTTAGCAAATGCAAGCCTACTAAAAGAATGAGTGAAACTATTGACAGAAAAAAAAAAATTTCTCAGAATTGCGAGACATAAAGTCGAAATACCTTTTTTTTTTCAGTGGTTTACATAGCTTTTACCTAATTACTTTAAATGTATTTCAAGATTATAAATGTTTTATTGCCCCTTTTAGTATATTTTGTAATATATTGTAGCATTTGAAGGTTTAAACATTTACTTAAGCTATTTATAATATATAGTTAGTATATATTTTTAATATATGGCGAGAGAAAAAAAAAGACAAATAACGTTTTGCATACTTTTTTTTTAAAGCCAGTATTCACTGTCTATTGTACAATATGGAAGTTATCATTGCGTTTTAGGTGGATAACATGTTGGATTTTCAATCTATGTAAACTCTTTTTCTATCCTCACTTGTATCATTCAGAAGTTGTAATGTTTACAGTCTTTAAATGATCTTTGCGTGAATAGATGTTCAGTTCTTGTAGCTCTACTTTCATAGAAACGTGTATTTTAATCATGTGAAATGTCTTACCCCATATACTTTCAATGTAAATGCTTTATTATAATGACATTTCCTTTAGGCACTAGACAAAAGTATTTTCCAGGATTATCAAAAAAATATCATAGACAGTGCTTTGATAGTGCAGAACATGTCTTTAACTGTATTAAGGAAGAAAGGCCAAAGATTTAATGGTTGACAGTTAACCTCGCTGACTCTTTCCCTCCTGTTTTAATTATCTATCAGGCCATTAATAAAACTGAGCATCAGTTGGAAGAAGGACGGCGTTCCAGTGAGGAGTGGACTGAGTGATTTTAACCGTAGACTGACGGTGTTGAGTCCAGTGGTCAGTGACTCTGGCTTCTACGAGTGTGAAGCTGTCCTCCGAAGCAGCAGCGTTCCCTCTGTCAGCGCTGGAGCGTTCCTGCATGTGCTCGGTAATTTACACACATTGGACTCTACACAGCTTTGTGTGATAATCTCCAATGCACCAGTGAACTTACACTGAAGTTTATTTATTAAATAACACAACATGTTAAGTGCCATATTCTATTCATAGTTTGTTCCCCCCTGAAGTCCACTTCTATTGTTAATCAAGATCTCTTGCACCAAAAACAGTTTAACTTCTTTCTAACCCTTCATTTCATCCACATTTACATTTATGCATTTGGCAGACGCTTTTATCCAAAGTGACTTACATTGCATTCAAGATACACATTGACAATCTAATCAGCTCTTGCTTTCCCTGGGAATCGAACCCATGACCATGACGTTGTAAACACCAATGATTGAGCTATATTACATTACATTCAAACAATCTATTTTTGCAGCTGTAGCTGTAAGCATAGCCTCAGCATACCATTGTATTGCATGCAGGACAATGCATACTAAAGTGCTGATTTGCAAAAAAATTTCTTCATCGGTTATGTATTATTTTTTTGCCATTTTATTAATTTTCAGTTCATTATAATCAGTGTGCTGAGTCAACATCTTAAATTCAGCAAAGAAATCTATATTGACATGTTGATGCTAACGAGTACAACCTTCACTGATTCGCTCTACAAAGCCAACTGAACAGAAAGTCCCTAAAAAGACAACGCAGAAAAATTTGACTTTGGTGACATTTCAGTCCTAGAATTTCACAATATTACCGCTGCTACTGTATTATTATTTTTAAATGCAGTCTTTGTGAGCATATTGGAATTCTTTCATTAAGAAAACAGTAACACTTTAGAATACTATTCTGTCAATAATAAATAACTACATAGGAAGAAATGAGTAACACACTTAACATTCTAGGCAAGGCAGGTTTATTTATATAGCACATGTCATACACAATGGTAGATCAAAGTGCTTTCCATAGAAGGAATTAAAATAATCAAAATAAATAAAATCATTAATAAAGGTGAGAATAAAAAATATACTTGCACTCACAATGACTTCAGTCACTACTAGGGAGTCATTATGTTTAGGTTTTTCAATTTAGAATACTGATACAAAGAATTAGTAATTCTTTCTGAAGGATTCGATGATATTTGACTAAGGAATTACCATGACTTTCACTTTAGAAGTAATTATCCATTATTTACTATTCATGTTAATTATTAACCTGTATATAATACAATAGCAATTCTTAGTAATCCTCTGGGACGTATGAAACAATAGTAGTTACTGATTACCACTACCAACTTCGACTAAGCAGTTTTACTTTATTCTTTAATCAGAGTTTCTTGTTAGTTAATAATTGTTACTAGAGTTTTAATAATGTGTTGCTCAATTGTGCCAGTGTAGTCATTAATTCATGACGGACCAGTATTTTAAAGAGATATTTATCTTATAAATAAGTTGTTTTGGTAAGACCAAAGCTGTTCTGTTGACTTTAAGTATTTTCGTATCTACATATCAACTAATTGTCATTAGAGTATTAGTAGAATGTCTGTGTAATATTTTCTACTTATTGGTGATGGTCCTTCAACTACATGTCAACTTATTCTAAGCCTAACCCTTACCACTCTACTAATACTCCACTAACACTCTGAAGGGAGTTAATAGACATGTAGGTGCAACATTACCTACAGTCAACGGAATGTGTTAAAGGGAACAACAAAATTAAGACAAACACATTTGAACATATAGTATTGTTGTCACAATTACAAAGTTTTTTGATAAAACTTTTATCAAAGCAAATAGTCATTTTAAATGCAAGTAGTCACTGTTGACAATGTGTGCCTCCTTTCAGGCCTTTTTTTATTTCTGTCTCCATCATAATGTTCTGTTTCTAGAGTAAAACCAAAAAGCCTGAACAGGATGTTCTCAAAAATTCAACAGCAGTCCTATTTATTTGAAAATTTTCAATCTTGCTTCCTGTGCTGTTTGTCTGTTGTGTTTTTTTCCCCAAGCAAACTTCACGTGTGGAGGTCACAACCCTATCTCTCTCTCTCTCTCTCTCTCTCTCTCTCTCTCTCTCTCTCTCTCTCTCTCTCTCTCTCTCTCCTGCAGAACCACCTCAGTTTGTGAAAGAACCAGAGAAACACATCACAGCTGAGATGGAGAAAGTGGTGGATATTCCCTGCCAGGCCAGAGGTGAGACATCTGACATCTCATCCTAATGAGGTTTCATCCAAGTAACTTTTCTGTCCTTGACAGCAGCATGCTACACAAAGCACACACAGCCAATCAGAACATGAGGTTTAATGTTCAGCTGTATGGAACACAGTTTTGGATCAGTGTGATTCTACTGTGGGCTGAGCTGTTCAATAAAGTAGTTTAAATTGTAGATAGTTTAAACAAAATAGATTAATAATTATATACACTCAGCTAAAGGATTATTAGGAACACCACACTAATACTGTGTTTGAACAACTTTCACCTTCAGAACTGCTTTAATTCTACGTGGCATTGATTCAACAAGGAGCTGAAAGCATTCTTTAGAAATGTTGGCCCATATTGATACGAGCATCTTGCAGTTGATGGACGAAGCTCCCGTTCCACCACATCCCAAAGATGCTCTATTGGGTTGAGATCTGGTGACTGTGGGGCCATTTTGGTACAGTGAACTCATTGTCATGTTCAAGAAACCAATTTGAAATGATTCGAGCTTTGTGACACGGTGCATTATCCTGCTGGAAGCAGCATTAGAGGATGGGTACATGGTGGTCATAAAGGGATGGACATGGTCAGAAACAAGGGGCCTAAAGTGTGCCAAGAAAACATCCCCCACACCATTACACCACCACCACCAGCCTGCACAGTAGTAACAAGGCATGATAGATCCATGTTCTCATTCTGTTTACGCCAAATT
Source organism: Rhodeus uyekii (assembly GCA_037043235.1). NCBI lineage: Eukaryota > Metazoa > Chordata > Actinopteri > Cypriniformes > Acheilognathidae > Rhodeus > Rhodeus uyekii. Next base: position 922,455 of record JAWRVZ010000059.1, read on the forward strand.
CTGACTCTATCATCTGAATGTCTCAAAAGAAATCGAGACTCATCAGACCAGGCAACATTTTTCCAGTCTTCAACTGTCCAATTTTGGTGAGCTCGTGCAAATTGTGCCTCTTTTTCCTATTTGTAGTGTAGATGAGTGGTACCCGGTGGGGTCTTCTGCTGTTGAAGCCCATCCACCTCAAGGTTGTGCGCGTTGTTGCTTCACAAATGCTTTGCTGCATTCCTCGGTTGTAACGAGTGGTTATTTCAGTCAAAGTTGCTCTTCTATCAGCTTGAATCAGTCGGATTCTCCTCTGATCGGACTTTCTCCTCTGACCTCTAGCATCAACAAGGCATTTTCTCCCACAGGACTGCCACATACTGGATGTTTTTTCCCTTTTCACACCATTCTTTGTAAACTCTAGAACAGATTGTGAAATACTCAGACCGGCCCGTCTGTCACCAATAACCATGCCACGCTCAAAATTGCTTAAATCTCCTTTCTTTCCCATTCTGACATTCAGTTTGGAGTTCAGGAGATTTTCTTGACCAGGACCAACCCCTAAATGCAGTGAAGCAACTGCCATGTGATTGGTTGATTAGATAATTGCATTAATGAGAATTGAAAAGGTGTTCCTAATAATCCTGTAGGCGAGTGTATTACGATATTATATAAGTATTACGTTTTTTTTTTTTGTATCTAATCATTCAGCTTTTCCTATTGATCTCAGGTGTCCCTCAGCCTGATATTGTGTGGTATAAGGACGCAGTACCCATAAGCCCCGTGAAGACCCCACGTTACAGAGTGCTGGCAGGGGGGAGTCTCCAGGTTAACGGCCTTCTGCCTGACGACACTGGAATGTTCCAGTGCTTTGCCCGCAACCAGGCCGGAGAAGTGCAGACCAACACCTACCTTGCTGTTACGAGTGAGTTCAGCCATCCGCCCCTCTCTCTGGCTTACACCTGTCCTCTTTCTGCCTCTCTTGCTCTCATACACTGATGCACAAATACATGTGGACATTTATTTCCTCTGCTTCTCTCTCTGTCTGTCTCTTTCTCTTGTGATCAGAAAGGCTTTAAATGCCATACCAACAATGCTTTTCTTTCTTCCAGTCTTCATTCTCTCTTGTGCCGCTGATGTGCTTTTTTGTCGCTTTGCTAAGGCTGTGATTAATACCCTGTTGTGAGGAAGAGTTAGTGAGAGAGAGAGAGAGAGACGGGGAGAGATAAAAAGGGTTTTATAGAGGACTGACTGAGCTTATCTTGCCGCTTGGAGACCCATAGAGCTTGCTGAAATGCTAAACACCAAATCTAGCTGATATTTACTTCTGCTAACAATGAACCCAGATATTGGGTATGGACGGTGCTGAAGTTAAAGGGATTGCTTATCCGAAATGAAAATCTTTATCATTTACCTCACATTTATCTTGTCCCAAATCTGTATGACTTTCTCATGTGGAGAACAAAATATGATTATTTAAGAAGAAAACAAAGAAAAGTCTCAGTGTTGTTTTGGACTTTGTTTGAACAAAACAGATCTTCAAATGTATTCCACAGAAGAAAATAAGTCGTACAGGTTTAGGAGCGACATGAGGTTAAGTAAACTTTTGGGTGAACTATCGCTTAATGTATTAGCTCTCCTTTTCCCTTAACTACAGATAGTCTGGAAGTTGTAAGGAACTGTTTGTTCACCCACCTCCAAAATCCCAATTCATCATGGCTGTCTACATTTCCCAGTGAATTGTTTTTCTTCTGTTGTTCAACTTTTCCTTTCATACCTACTTTCATTCCGTTGTTTTCTTTACTTGTTTGGTTTCTAAGCCACGCTTTGATCCGCGTGAATCGAGTTTTGTGTGATTTTCCCAGCGCTTACGAAAGTGAGGATGTGTTTGAAGGTGTGTGTGTGTGGTTGTACGTCTTTGTTCCTCATGCAGTTGGTGTGCTCCTCTCACAGGTATAGCACCGAACATCACGGCAGGGCCTTCTGACAGCACTGTGATTGACGGCATGTCAGTTATTCTGCACTGTGAGACCTCAGGAGCGCCCCGTCCTGCCATCACCTGGCAGAAAGGTGAAGAACACATCCCTCATTGTCTACACTCACGCATTTCCAAAGAACAACTACAAAGTGTCAGTTCCCAGGCTGCACTTCACCTCGGTGCATCTCTGTTCCTCTGTTTTATCTCCTCTACCTGGTTTCTTTTTTGCCACTATATTGCACTCTTTTACTGCAATGCTGCCTTCACATATTATACTATAGCGATATCATCAGGCATGAAAATAAATGTGTGATTCGACAGGCTACAATTATGTAAATGTATGTTTTTTTTATGCACACAATGCATTTTCAAATTTTTATGCATTTTTCTATTTTTTTTTATAATATGGTGAAATATTACCACAATTTTAATAACCGTTTTTTTATTTTATAATGTAATTTACTGCTTTGATGTCTGATCATTACTCCAGTCTTTACAGTTAAATAATCCTTCAGAAATCATTCTAATATGTTGATTTGATAGTCAACTATTATTAGTATTGGTGCTCTTTTATTAATAATGGGTTTTATTATTTTAATGTCAAAAATATATTTTAGTTTTTTGCTGCTTAACATTTTTGTGTCAACCGCGGGTTTATATATTGAGGAATAAAACCTTTTTTAATAAATAGAAATTCTAGGAACTGCATTAATTTGAAATACTATAAATATTATAAATGTCTTTACTGTCACTAAAATTATAATTAAGTTTAGTAGTATTAAGGTAGTATGGTAAGGTAACACTGAAGACTGGAGTAATGATGCTGAAAATGCAGCTTTGCATCAGAGGAATAAACTAAATTTTAAAATATATTAAAATAGAAAAAGTTGTTTAAACGTAATACATTTTAACAATATGGCTTTATTGTATTTTTGATCAAATAAATGCAAATAATTGGTAAGCCCAAGAAAATCGCAACTATTTCAAACGTTTGTACATTAAAGAAATAATCCACTCTTGGTTGTTCTTTACTGTGATTTTACCACAGTAAAAGGCTGTTGTTAGGCATGGCAGAAAGCAGAGTGACTAAATCACCCTTAAGCAAGGTAACAACAACTTACTTAATTAGCCAAACTACTCATTATAAATCATTGTAGAAGCAACAAGCACATCTTAAATAAATGGAGTGATTCCAAGAGTTCTAACCAGAACCATCTGAAATGTTAGCTATTAATTGCCACAAAATTATGATTTAGTAAGGAAACAAATGTATTGAAGACCAAAAATTAGAGGAGCATGCTTTTCATTTAATGCCATAGCAGGAGGATAGCAAACAAGCATGCTTGTGGCTTGAAAGGATTAGTTCACCCAAAAATCAAAACTCTGTCATTGTTTACTCACCCTTCTGTTGTTCCAAACCCATATGACTTTTTCTGTGGAATGCAAAATACGTTTTAAAGAATTGTTTTGGTCCCTCTTATATTGTCCCCCAATTATAATGAATGGGAACCAAAGCTGTCAAGCTTCAAAAAGGATGCAAAAGCAGCATAAAATGTAGTCTATATGACTCTCACGCTTAACATTTGCCTTGGTTGTATTGGGCTACTACAATAATCTGGATGCAAAACGCATATTTAGTCCATCCACTCTAGTGTAGTCCAAAAGTTTCTCGTCCACACTGAAACATCGGAAAACACATGATCATATTTAGCTGAATATCCCACCATTCACTGATGCATCCAGGTCGCTCTCACTCACCATTATGGTCTAAAACAAAACTGCTCTCATGTTTTGCCGCAGGACAGGAAAAGGCATGTTAATTTGTTGTCATCTTTGCTGGACTGTGATATGAAGAGTGTATAGAGTATGTGATGGAATATTATAAATGATATGTATTATTTTCCTCCTTAAATATGGTTATATTTTATTTCTTGACATTATTGATTATTCTGTGACATTAATTGTATTTTCTATTTTTGTAGAACTAGTAGGTAAGATATAATAAGTTGGAAGAAATACGTTTGAGGTATAGAGAGGGTAATGTGTTCCTGATAAGGAATGGAAAATGACAACTGAGCCTTTAGCCTTGAATAGAGATATACATGTTGAAGCAGCCCTCCCTTCTTTATCACACTCTGCAGATCAGCTTCGGATGTCTGCATGACTGTTGTATAACTTTTCTTGCAAGAAAATATACCTTTATAAATTACAATTGGGATATCTGTCTCTTATTCAGAATTCATAAAAGATTTTGCCACCACAAGTAACATATTTTAGCATCTGATTCACTGAATAGCACATAACAGGCACAGTACCGGTATAAACATGAATATCTACCCACACAAAATGTGTAAAATGACTAAACGTGCGTCATAATTTTCAAATACCACCGTTTTCACAGTCCACACTATATCCACTTTGGTTTTCAAAAAGCTTTGTTTTCATTATGAAAAAAAGCCGTCTCTGTGTGAAAAGAAGGCCAAAAGGATTGAAAAAGATCTGTTTTCTAACGAAAACTTATTAGTGTGGACAAGGCCTTTGCGTGTTGATGAAAGAGCAGCAATGTCTGATATCTTTTTTTCTCTTGAGTCTTATCTTTTCGATGAAGGAAGCATTTGACTTCAGAAGACTATATGAAATACAAAAATTCATATTAGCCACCTTTATAATACTTCTATGGTGCTTTTCTGCATTTTTGAAGTTTGAAACATTTAGTCCCCATGTGGACCTATTGCATGGAAAGAAAGAGCCAGTATAATACTTTAGCAATACAATTTGAGTGTCAGAGTGTTCTTTCATAACAAATCCCTACATCTTTTTTATGTGTAATACAGAGCTGTATTTGGGTTATAATAACCTGGATAACTAACAGCAGAATTTTTATCATAAATACAGTTAAATAAAGTTAAATATGATTACTAAAATAATATAATATAATAATATTAAAATCATATTCATTCATGCTATAGGCTTGATGTTAATAATGCAACTTGGTTCATTAATATAGAGCAGATGCCAAATGTTGGGCAGTTATCATTTGACTTTGGCTACTTTATAACACGTATGTGTGTGACCTCTGCAGGAGAACGAGTGCTGGCGAGCGGGTCGGTACAGCTACCCCGGTTCACTCTGCTGGAGTCAGGAAGCTTACTCATAAGCCCCTCCCACATATCAGACGCCGGCACCTACACCTGCATGGCCAGCAACTCCCGTGGCATAGACGAGGCCTCAGCCGACCTCGTGGTCTGGGGTGAGTGTGTTTTGAAGTGTATAGATCAAAGGCTATCTTTTTACTTTATGACGTCCATGTTCAAGTGCGTTTGCATGTTTGTGGCAAACAGCTGTGTATATTCTGATGTGCATTTGCTTGGTTCCACATTACAGCCCGTACACGCATCACTAATCCTCCTCAGGATCAGAGCGTCATTAAAGGAACAAAAGCCACCATGACCTGCGGTGTTACACATGACCCCAGCGTCTCAGTCAGGTAGGCAATTGACAACAAAAAATGTTGTGTAAAAAGAACATTTAGCATACTATTATGATATTTACGATTATGATATTATTTAATGATAATGATATGATGTAACTAAAGCCATGTGAGTACGTGAAAAATTAAAGGACATAAACTTGTTAAGTGGTACTAAATGCATTTTTTTGTGTTGCGATGAAATTGTTAGGCTATTACTAGGATGCTATAATGTTCTGGGTTACTAGGTGGATGATCAAATGTTTTGGGTGGTTGCTAGGCATTAGTAGATGGAGGCTAGAGTGTTTTGGGTATTCACTAGGGTGTTACTATGTGAATGCTAGAGTTTTCTTGTGGTTGCTAGGGTGTTACTAGGTTAATTTTAGAGTGTTCTGGTGGTTGTTAGGCCATGACTAGGTGGATGATAAAATGTTTTGGGTGGTTGCTAGGCATTAGTAGATGGACACTAGAGTGTTTTGGGTATTCACTAGGGTGTTACTAGGTGAGTGCTAGAGTTTTTCTTGTGGTTGCTAGGGTGTTACTAGGTTAATGCTAGAGTGTTCTAGTGGCTGTTAGGCCGTGGCTAGGGGGATGATAAAATGTTTTGAGTGGTTGCTAGGCATTAGTAGATGGACACTAGAGTGTTTTTGGGTAGTCACTAGGGTGTTACTAGGTGAATGATAGTGTTCCTTGTGGTTGCTAGGGTGTTACTAGGTTAATGCTAGAGTGTTCTGGTGGTTGTTAGGCCACGATTGGGTGGATGGTAAAATGTTTTGGGTGGTTGCTAGGACGCTATTAGGTGGATGACCACATTTTTTGGGTGGTTGCTAGGACATTACTTGATGGATTGTAGAGCGGTATGGGTGGTTTTTGTTGCAAAATATCTTCCCAACAAATTTCAGTAGATAAAACACTCCAGACAACATGAGCTGTGGAAAACTATAAGTGATCTAGGAGCTTTATACAGTGAAAGCCATTGAAGAAACTGTAAGTCTATCCCTCACAGCCATACCCATCATGCCGCTGCTATGCTACTATGCTTAGGAATATCCTAGTAGGATTATCCCAGTGCTGACTTTGAGCAGAATGTAGGGGTTGTTAAAATTCCTTTCACTGAGTATGAGCAATAGTGATGGAGATGCATGCCTAATGTTTCACACCATTCAATTCCCAGTGGATACAATCGTCTGGTGTTAATGATGTCTCACCAGCGTGAAATCATGAGCCATTACATTATCTCAAAATGTACAATCCCCATATAGTTCCTCAGAATCCTTGGAATCGCCGTTGAATCTCACTGAGCTCAATTGGAAGTCAGCAGCCTCACCCATCCTCCATCATCCTCCCTTACAGTAGGCCTGCATCTGCAGCGTGATTTGAAAGCAAGATTCAGACTGTCATTGAAAAACCTGCAAACTCTCCAAAGAGTTCCTCTCAATGAGAACCTGAACTTCAATTAGTGACGACTTTTAAGAGTTGTTTTTCAGCCGATTCAGTCATGTCAGGCTCCCTCAGTCTTCTTTTTTCATTTCTTTCTGTCCTCCGTAACCTCCTCCCGAACACCCGTGGAGGCTTCTCGCTTATTTCGTAAAGAATGAGGAATGAGAAGGAGGGGTAATTGTGTTGGATGGAACCAGTAATTGATAGCAGCAGTAAAAGGATTTCCAACAAGCCAGGCCATGATGCAATTAATCACGACTGTTTGTAAATGCGTATCTGTTTCCAGCATGTGTGTGAGACTCTTATCGATTACACAGAGGTTGGACACATCTGTGAGACGCTTCTGATGACCTTGGATGTTCCCTGAATACTGTAGTGTCTTTGTGATGAATGTAATATGGAGATCCACTCAGTTAAATCCATTGTTTCATACTCACAAATGTCATACGGTAACTACGTTTGCCAGACAAGTGGCACAAAGGAACGAATGCTTTGGTGACAATGAAGTAATGCAAGAAATCATTGTTATTCTCTCTCTCTCTCTCTCTCTCTCTCTCTCTCTCTTCTAATCTATTTTTTAGTTTAATTAGCTGTTTAATATAAGATTTTAGTTTCATTTTAAAGGATATTTAAAATATATTTGTGTGTCTGCAGTGTGTTTACACAAATTCATCCCCTTCATTTTCCCAATAAATCTGAAACAGTGTCTCAAAATGAGCGACTGAGGAATGTGCTCCAATGTGACATCACATTGAAACAAGCCCCGCCCATGACTGGCAACGAAATCTATTAGCTTAGCTCCTCCCCTGAATAAAGTCCCACATTTTATCTCCTCGCCAGATAATTTAACAGCAGCATTCAAGTAAGAAATGTATTCTAATTAATGATACTAAAATTATTCACTCAAAGGCAGTGGGTGATTGTTTTTTTGTCTTTTGTTGTTTGATTTATGCTGTGGTTTGATTCATGTCTTCTGTCACTTTAATACACAGATCTAATATACAATTTCTTCCTCTGCTGTTAAACTTCACAGACAAAACCCATTGTGTTAATGTGAATTTTGTTTGTGACTGCACGCAAAGCCGTCTCTGATTGGTTGCTAGGCCATAATTTGGTATGTGTTCTGATGTCACCAACCTCTATATATGTGTTCTGTTACTAAGCCAGCAATAGGTGGATGCTAGAGTGTTCTGAGTGATGCTAGAACTAGTTCTGGGTGGTTGTTAAGCTGTAACTAGGTGGACACTACAGTGTTTTGGGTGGTTGCCAGGCCGTTACTAGGTAGATGCTAGAGTGTTCTAGGTCAGTGGTCAGTGACGCTGCCGCATTGGCGGTGAGGAGGTGTGTTTCAACAATCTCGCACGGCCACCGGTCCGCGGGAAAATTATCACACGTTTACCGGTCCGCGGCACAAAAAAAGGTTTGGGACCACTGTTCTAGGTGGTTTCTTGACTGTTAATAGGTGGATGCTTGAATATTCTGGGTGGTTGCAAGGGTTGTACTAAATTGCTGCTAGTGTGTTGTGGTTTCTAGGTCATTATTATGTGTTTGCTAGGGTGGTTCTAGTGGTTTCTAAGCTGTTTCCAGAACTTCAAAAGAAGGTTTTAGGATGCAACACTGTTTGCATTAAAATACAATTTTTTTCACTTCATTTAGTACTTAACTGAGAAATGTCACATTATGAAAACACTGTATTTGATGCTATCTGTATTTTAATGACAATAAAAAGAGCTGCGCATACACAGCAAAGGTTTTGAAATGAACTGATATTTGTAGACGTGTAGCATTGGTCTTGTATGTTGTTTGTGTGTGCATACAGGTTTGTTTGGGAGAAGGATGGTCAGGTGATCATCACTCAGTCTCTGCCTCGACTGCGACTGGATGTCAATGGAACGCTGCACATCTCTCAGACCTGGTCAGGTGACATCGGCACATACACCTGCAGAGTGACATCAGTGGGCGGCAATGATTCCCGCAGCGCACACTTACGCGTGAGGTCAGAGATGAAAACACACTACCATCATCCTCTCTGTTCTGTTCCCCATCTACGCCATCCTTCATCTCTTCTGATCATTTCTTTTTGATTTGTGCTCTCTCCTGCTCTCCGAATCGTACCTCATTCAGTTTTTCAATATCCCTGTTCACCACCCACACTCATTCTGTCTCTTTTTCGGTCTCGTTGCCTTCATTTTATAATGTAATAGCAAAGTAGTTATTGTCTGCTCTAATTTTTTTCTTGAAGTTCTATCTTTTATCTTTTTTCTATCTTGTTTTTAATCAACATGTTTTAATTCACCCTGTCTTTTTCTTTTTTGTTTTCTTTTTGTGATTGATTGATATTCTTATAGTCGTTTTAATCTCACGTTCTCGTTTTAATAACGTGTTAATTTCCACGTTTCTCCACTGTCAAACATTGCCATTGTCTTTTTAAACACTTTTTTTGTTCTGTCATGTATAAATAAATAAAATAAATAAAAATGCTATTTTATATTTAAAGTATATGATACAGATGCAGCCGCTTGATGCTATAATAAATTTTGTTAGATAGCATGTAACTTGAATAGTTTGTAGAATGACGTGTTGTATTTAGACATTAGATTGAGTGCTCATTAATTGGCTCTGAAAATTAAAATCTCACACTCTCCTCTTCTTAAATATCATATTACCCACAGGCAGTTGCCTCATGCCCCCGAGAACCCCAGCGCCGTGTTAAGCACCACAGAGAAGAGAGCCATAAACCTTACATGGGCCAAACCTTTTGACGGGAACAGCCCTCTTATTCGATACATTCTGGAAGTGTCTGAAAACAGTGAGTAAAGACCTCATATGTGGATTATTAATCTTGGGCAAATTGTGTGACATTGATATGGTTACCTTGTTATGAATTTAACTGGTGATGTTCTGAAACTCATAATGATGTTAAATAAAGTTAATAATAATAATAATTATTATTATTAGTTGTTGTAGTATTTAAATAACATAAACAAAATATGTTTTTCATATTGTTGTTAATGTTATTATTATTATTATTATTATTATTATTGTATGATCAAATTAATTTTGTCAATAATAATAATTAGTAGTAGTAGTAGTATTAAAATATTATAAACAAAAGTAATTTGTTTATATTATTGTTGTTAATGTTATTATATTTTAAAATATTATAAACAAAAAGTATTATTATTATTCAAATAATTTATTAAAACAGTATTATTTAATTTAAAGATTAAATAATAATGTAAAGAAAAAACAAACAACAATAATATTTAATATAATTTTTAATAGTATTATTTAACATTGGTTTTAAGGTTTAGCAAATAATATCACAAGCGATTGTTAAAAAATATTGTAATAATATTCATTTTTAATAACATTTTAATAATGTTATTTATGCTACATATTAGGTTCATTTTTGTGTTCTTGGTATCATGTTCTGGGTTTTCTAAAGAACTCGAAAGGCTCTTCAGTGGCTTCATAGGAGCTGACGAACATTTTCCAATGCAGAACATGTTTTTTAACCTTTAAGGATGTTGGTTCAGGTCTACACACAACTCATTATGTGTCCTTCATTATCTGCTCAACACAGACGCTCCTTGGACGGTCCTGTTGGCTAACATCGAGCCAGAGTCAATCGCGGTAACAGTCAATGGGTTGATCCCGGCACGCTCATACCAGTTCCGCCTGTGTGCCGTCAACGACGTTGGCAAGGGCCAGTTCAGCAAGGAGACTGACCGGTGAGCTGATCACAGTGACTTAAAGCTTGCCAAGTATCATAGCTGTGCCCTGTTTGACCATAAAGATAACTCCATCACTCTGTCTCGGCATGTGAAAATTGCTTGCTCTCTCGTGGGACGGTGTCTCCAGAAAGATTTATCTGTCTAAACGCTTTGTGTATACAGCTGTATTTTTCATGGATGTGTTTATGTGTGTCAGTGTATCTTCCAAGGATCAGTGTAATCAAAGCCCTCATCATGTCGAACAATCATTTTAACACTTAAATTAAACATTCAGCAAATGCCCTCATCGGAACAGACACAAATAACACTGGTTCTTCTGAGGTTTGAGGAAAATCTTTTCTAGCCATGATAATCCCCAACTCAGAATATAAAGGATGAAACCAATCTATATAAAAGAGAGATTCATATTACAGCTATATTACTCAGACTGTATATAGCAGAGACACGTCATTTGCATTTAGGGGAAATTGTCAGTCAGTAATGGTGTTTACAACAGTTCTAGACTGGACCAACCTGACAAAAAATTAGTTTTACTGTTATTTTACCATCATCTTTACATTTACCTGCCAGTCCTTTTACAAAATTGTCCATGCTCAGTGTAGAACCATGCATAATTTATTTATATTTTTGCATGGCTCTCGCACCATCTAGCCGTCTGTTATTACACGACAACAAAGGCCAACGCTACAGCGGATACTTTGTGTCATTTTGAAGTAATAAAAAGTCAAATTAATATTTTTTGCTCAATTATTGGTAAAAATAAAGGTTCTTTATTGGTATCAGTGGTTCTTTGAATAACCTTAAACATTCATGGAATTTTCCCATTCCACAAAAGGTTCTTTATGGTGGAAAAGTAAGGGGACAAAAAGGTTCTTTAGGGAACCGAAAATTGTTAGTCTATGGCTTTGATGCTAAAACACCCATTTGTGGTGACATAATAAGCCAAATCATTTCTCCCTGAGGTCTTGAAGATGTCAAGAGAAGAGGTTTCTTTTACATAACTATCTGGCTGTACTATCCCAAGACTATTCCTTAGTCTTGCCGCTCCTCCTTTTTATTTGGAAACCACTGGTCTAAGATAGCGGCATTAGCCATCAAAAATGTCCTATTGGTTGACCATTACTAATGTTTACCTTCACTCCTCCAGCGTCTCTCTTCCAGAGGAGCCACCCAGTGCTCCCCCTCAGAACGTCATCGCCAGTGGCCGCACCAACCAGTCCATCATGATTCAGTGGCAGCCACCACCAGAAAGCCACCAAAATGGCATCCTGAGAGGATACATCATCCGGTGAGACATGTTTACTCATGTCTGGGGTCTTATTGCAAATTTAACCTTTAGTTTTTTTCTCTGCTTTACTTTTATTTCACTCTCAATCTTTTGTAGTGTTTTTTCAAGTCAACGTCAATATGATTCTCTTCCAGCTGGTCTAAATTCTCTTTCTCCACAGCAGGTTTGTGGGTAAATTTGATTGTATTGTATTATTTCAAGGCTACTCCAGGATTTGAGCACTTCAGGGCATTTTCCTTTCTGTCAGTGATGACAGTGAAATGGACTTTTTGTTCATTTATTTATATATTTTCTCTATTCGTCATTGAGGAAAGCTGAAGGCCGTCTTTGATATTGCAAACGTTGATCGCCCCATATGGTCCTTGGTCCAGTTCAAGGAAAACGCAGAATGAAATTTCTAGAGTGGTTCATTGTCTCCCTCTGTTGCTCATAGATGGTACTGTGGTACAAACACCAACAGACAGATCTAATCCTGAAGAGTAGATGACGACTAGGTGTATTTTTAGAGATGCTTCTCAGAGCCGTTCAGAGGGTTATCTTGGGGAATTGATGTGGTCTGTCAAAGCTCTCTGTCCGTTAAGATCAAAAAATCTTTGCATCTGTCCTTGCCGGTAACAATGTAGCCCTCTGCTAATCTCAGGTATCGCCTGACCGGTCTGCCTGTGGATATCCAGTATAAAAATATCTCTAACCCTGATGTCACCAACCTGCTTCTGGAGGACCTCATCATCTGGACTAATTATGAAATTGAGGTGGCGGCCTACAATGGGGCTGGACTGGGGGTTTACTGCCATAAGGTTACAGAGTGGACACTCCAGGGAGGTGAGGGTGTAGAATCAATTCATTCATTCATACACTAGAGGCTTCACATCTCCTCTCTATTCAAAAGTGAAAATAGTGTGCACTAAATTCAGTCACACGACAGAGCAAACCGAAATATATGATATATGTATTTATTTACACAAAATCAAAGTTTGAGGTCAGTGTGAACCGAAAAAGAGCTATACATTCTTTAAAAAAATGATATTTTGGATAATCGTATCTTTAAAACACTATTGTTTCGTTGTCTGTAATCTGTCATTTGTGAAGATAGAACTAATGAATCTTTTCCATCCGTTTTCTGGGGTTTAGCAACTGAAATCTGTTGCTAAAAAAAGAAGTCTCATTTGTATCCGTCTCTGTCTTTTTCCATTTTACCCGTCAACCAGTTCCCACCATCGCTCCAGGCAATGTGAAAGCAGAGCCCGTCAACTCCACCACAATACGCTTCACCTGGACAGCCCCGAACCCGCAGTTCATCAACGGCATCAACCAGGGCTACAAGGTAAACGCTGAAGGAATGAGAATAAATCTGCACTCAGACCTGAGCTGCTGAAAATGCATTAAACGCAGCTTCCATTTTTAGGTTTTTAGATTGTTGAAGAGGTTTCATGCAAGGGTAGCCAAAGGTCTCTTTCATACTCCCTGCTGTCATTTCTTTGTTTTTGTTTTTGCTGAGAGATCTGGAATTGATCCTCCTGTTACTCTGGTTCTTTATAGCCAGACTGCTCTGGAAAGAATTGTTGAAGACAATTACTAAATGGAGACAGTCAGCCGGACACATTAGTCTTAATAGCTTATTAACCAGGTTTAGGCTCGGCCTCAGACAACAACAGCTGGGATTGGAGGGAATATTTGTTGGCAGGCTTTTTTTCTTTCTCTCTGTGGACTCGTTCAAGAGCAATCTCATTCCCTGTTTAGTGCCCTCAGAGGAGAGTTTCAAGTGTCTATAAACTTTGAAATGCCAAATAATCTACCGTAGTATTGGGACAAGAGAGGAATTTGTGACTATTCAGCCATTCTCAGAGGGAATTCACTTAGAATGAATCGGATGGTGTTATTTCAACACCATTATGCAAATTAGGTAATGGTGCAAACACACCCAAAACGTGTTTCTTTGAAAATGCTAAACATTAAAAAGAGCTTGGCTGAACCTTTAAATTGCTCTTTCCCGACTTTTTATGAATTAATGCTCCATGGTGACTAGTCAATGTACAAAACAATAAGTAGATAAATTAAAGATTTGTTTAAATGATAAAAAGCATATTTACTGAATGCTGATGGTAAATTAAAAAGTATAATAGTGTTTGCCTTTCTGTTTTTTTTTTTTTTTTGTATTTATTTAACAGCTCTATCTAGTAACATAGTAGACAAAACAGAGACCATAACTCATGAAGACCATCACATTGGTTGTGATATTTAAAAAATGTCAAATATCAGCCAATATATCAGCCTTGGCGACATATTGATCAACCACTACTAAAAATCTGGATCATTTATCCTACTCCCTCATTTTTCTTAGCTATTAGCATGGGAGCCAGGAAAGGAAGATGAGATGACCGTCGTGACAGTTCGCCCGAACTTCCAGGACAGTGTGCATGTGGGTCACATCACTGGCTTGAAGAAGTTCTCTGATTACTTCACCTCTGTGCTCTGCTTCACCACACCTGGAGATGGTCCTCGCAGCCCTCCACGACGCCTGCGCACACATGAAGACAGTGAGTGCTGCTCCTACACACTTCTCACTTCATCAGGGCTCTGGAGTAAGGAACGACAAAAACAGCAAACTAATGAAATTTGAACAGAAACAAAACCGAAATCGATATCCAGTTTAATTGTTCTGACAGAAGCACTTGATCAAACATCGGTTAACAGTGTTATTTTGTCATTCCTTTTAATATTTTAATTTGGCAGTTAACCAATCATGATTTCATATTTGTACGGCCTATTCAAATGTGATGCTGATTTATCCAACATGAGTAAAATGCCCGCGCTCAGTTGTGCTCATCCTTATTTTGGTGAGTTATGCGCATTCCTGTGTCAACATATTTTGTTGATCCTGGAACAATATTCCTTACTCATAATATCTCCCTTACTCATAACCTTACTCATAACATATCCATACATTATAGGTGAATAACACTGATGTAGAAGCTTGGTTGTAAGCCCAATCTTGACATAAACTGTAAAGTTTATGTAACTGGCCCTTTCGTTTTTAAGCCCTGCTTTACATGGTTGTTGTTCAGTGCTTTCAATCCCATGAATCCATGGGAGCAGGACATCCGCTGACCTTGCTTTAATGGAAACCACACTCACATCTCTAGGTATATTGTAACTGTGAAGGTCTCACAGTCTGATTCCTGTCCCGTGTTTTCAGCTCCTGGTGCTGTGGGTCACCTGAGTTTCACTGAGATTCTAGACACTTCTCTCAAAGTCAGCTGGAGAGAACCCAATGAGAAGAATGGCGTTCTGACTGGTGAGATTTTTACATGTTTTTAACAAATGTTTTTATTGCAGTAATAATCACTTGGAGATTATTATATATATAATTAAATAAATACAATTATTATTATTATTATTATTATTATTATTATTATTATTATTATTATTATTATTATTATTATTATATTATATTATATATATTATATTATAGATATTATTATAGATATTTTTTTAATGAAATAAATATCATAATCTCTAAGCAGTCTCCAATTTAAATGTTTGTATTCATTTACAACACAGACTCATTGGAAAAAAAACCTGCCTTTGGCAACATGTTTGGAAAACGCAAAATACGTACCAATGCACACACATCACTGAACAGAAATGAACACTAGAGGCAGTACAACTGCAAGTACTTTAATCTTTTCCATACAAAAATATGATTACCGGGGCAGATAATGTATTAATAAGGAGTTAAAATTAATAAGGAGTTAATTTCACACGGCTCCTAGCAAAATATTATATTATGACCTCAAAACACTTTTTACCATAGTACATGAATACATAGTAAAACTAATACATTTTGGAGTTTGCATCACATAACCAGCTCCATATATTTGGATTTTCTGACATACTGAGTTTGCTCAATAGCTCAGCTGATATAGAATTGTACTTGCTATGCGGAGCACTTCTAGAAACAAGCTAAAAGGCTTTGGTTGCTTAAGCAATTGTGTTTTGTCACATTTGCTTTTTTTAACACGATCGGGTTTTAAAGCAAAGTAATAAACTGTGAACAGTGGATAACTTTCCTGTTCTAAATGTGACACTAAGTCACATATTGTTCACAAGCTGTTTATCGTAAACCTTACCTTTCTTATCAGAAGTAGGAAGCTCTTTGTGAGTTTTGGATGGGAGGCACACCTCAAATTATGTTTAATATAGAGAAAAAACGTGGACCTGGCAACCTTGGCCAGCTTTTCCGTCACATCTTTTTAATTATTGTTTAATGTGTTGTTGTCATATAATCTTGCCCTAAATTCAACCCAAGAAAGATTTCCTTCAGACAGTGTAATTTGCATTCTGAGCATGTTTTTCAGTCTCTTTTTGATTGACAGGATATAATCAGCCCTGGCTGTTTTTAAACAATCAATTAAATGCAGATAGTGAAAATGCTTGCTTTTATCGCCCGATACTGATTATTGGCAGAGACATGACTCTGTAATATTTACATTTAATATTTGTTTCCTAGGGTATCGTATATCATGGGAGGAGTATAACCGTACTAACACTCGGGTTACACACTACCTGCCTAATGTTACTCTGGAATACAGAGTCACTGGACTAACCGCTCTCACCACATACACCATTGAAGTGGCCGGAATGACCTCCAAGGGTCAGGGTCAGTTGTCCTCTTCAACGATCTCTTCAGGAGTACCTCCAGGTAAAGCAGTCCCACATCAATGCACACACATGCAGAAACCAGTCAAAACAGTTATGGCAAATTGCTCATTAAAACCAGAACGGGGAAAAAGTCCCACACACAAACACTCTTCCCTTTCTATGAGTTCCCCTGAACCAGCTTTAGACCACCACTGGTTTTAGAGCTCCCATTAAAAGCACTACAGAGGGTTATAAAGTTAAACGTCTGAGCTCTCGTTATTACATCTCCGCAGTACAAACGCACGGATGCCCTGGCTGCGTGGAGTTCACTATTATGACTCCCGGGGCAGATATCGTTTCTGCTTTATTGCTTCATTAGACGGTCTATGGATTCCAGACTCAAACCATGTATGAACTGTACACATTGAAGAGTAAATGTAGAGGTTTAAAGATGTATGAATCCTGAACAGTCGTAGTGTTGAACCATGTTACCCTTATTAAGTTATACAGACCCTGCTGCTTTCATGACATTCCCACAGTGTTTTATTGGAGGCATATTTCATCTTCTCATAATAAGCCGGGTAACAGCTGTGAGTGTAGAATGATTTGTACCACTGTTCTCATTCATTTTTGCCTTTCACACAGACAGGCAAAAACTGTGGGAAAACTACAGAAACTGTTGGTTATTAAAGTACATTTAGTGCTGCTTGCTATTATTTTGGTGTAGCAATTAGCTCTAACAACTATGTAGCCATGCTTGTGCTGCAACTCTGAACATCCTAGAACGACCTAGGAGCCACACTAGAACCACTCAGATCGCCATAGCAATTTATTTATTTTTTATTATATATATATATATTTTTTTTTTTTTTTTTTTTTTTTTTTTTTTTTACATAGCGTCTCATCTTACCAAAAGAGGGTGCCATAACACAGCTAAAAATTTTCACTCAACATCCCTTTAATGTTTCGTTGATGACTTTTTTTGTGTGTCTAATTAGGATTTATTGCAAAATTATATTCTTTTAACAAACAAAGTTAAATAGCTTCATGCACTGTAAATTCGAACCCTCTTTTCACTATTCTGATACAGAGCTTCCCGGGCCTCCCTCAAACTTGGCCATATCAAACATTGGACCTCGATCAGTAACCTTACAGTTCAAGCCAGGATACGACGGCAAGACTTCAATTTCTCGTTGGCAGGTGGAGGCCCAGGTGGGTCATTCTTTATTAAAGAGGGTGAAGCTTTCGCTATCCAGACTTGATCTTTATCTGAACGCTTGCATAAATCTTTCTCTTTTCTCTTCTGCTTTCAGGTCGGTGTCATTGGAGAGAATGAGGATTGGGTGATGGTCCATCAGCTGGCCAACGAGCCTGATGCTCGATCTCTGGAGGTCTCCGGACTCAACCCCTACACCTTTTATAGGTGACTTTTATGATTAAACTTCAGTGTATTATCAAATAAGGTGTAAAAGAACAGTTGTTTCCATTATGACAGGTCTCCTTGAAATCAAATGACAAATGTTAATCTTATTCTCTTATAAACAATGATTGGTCTTGCTTGATCACTTGTGTTATTTTTATACTTTTTATATACTATTATAGCATTTATTCTTTTGAATTAGCATTTATTTGATACATTTTTGTAGGTTTCATTTTAATTTTTGTTTGTTTTAGTAATTTTGTCAAACACTTTTGGCATATTTATCAATGTTTTAATTTAGTTACTTTTTAATTATTTTAGTACTGCAAATTAAGCTTTATTTGTTTTAATATTTCATTTCAGTTAACGAAAATAGTTTTTAATGGTTTTAATTTTACTTTAAAGGTTAGTTCACCCAGAAAATGAACATTCTTCATCTTCACATCTTCAGAACACAAATGAAGATATTTTTTAATGAAATCTGAGACCTTGCTGCAAAAAGGTTAACAAAAAGATCATAAAATTGATTGGTTTAGTCCAGATTTTCTGATGAAATTTAGGCTTTTATTCACATATTGATCAATGAATATAAACAGAACTGTAACACACAAGAATGAACCTCATTGGTTCTCGAGGAAGCTCAAATAAGCTACGTAACACAATAATGAACCTCATTGGTTCTTGCTGAAGCTCAAACGTGCTGTGTAATGCGAGAATGAACCTCATTGGTTCTTGTGGAAGCTCAAACGTACTGCGTAACACACGAGAATGAATGGTTCTCACACGTCACACAAGCATGGTTGAGCTTCCATTTACTACAACTGATCTGAGAATTGATGCAAATAAAAGCCTAAATTAAGTCTCTTCTGAAAATTTGGACTAAACCGCTCAATGCATATGGATTAGTTTTACGATCTCTTCATGAACTTTTTGAAGCATCAAAATGCTAATTGCGTAGCTGTCACCGGAAACGTCTCATATCTCATCAAAAAGATCTTCATTTGTGGTCCGAAGATAAACGAAAGTCTTACGGGTTTGGAACGACACAAGGGTATTTTGAACAGAATTCAAATAAGTGAACAATATCTTGGGATCTCTTGAGGTGGGTGTAACTGTAAGTGTACATTTGGATTTACAGGTTCCGTATGCGCCAAGTGAACATAGTGGGCACCAGTCCACCCAGCCAGCCATCCAGGAAGATCCAGACCCTGCAGGCTCCTCCTGATATGGCACCTGCAAACGTCACCCTGAGAACTGCCAGCGAGACCAGCCTCTGGCTCAGATGGGTGGTATGTTCAAGAATCTAAACAATGCATATGTGACACTGAGACACAAACTCACTCTCTCTATTTTGACTGTCCATCAGCCGCTTCCTGAATGGGAGTACAATGGGAACCCTGATTCGGTGGGTTACCGTGTGCAGTACAGCAGGACTGGAGCTCAGTCCAAGGCCCTACTGCACGTCATCGCGGACCGCTTGGAGAGAGAGTTCACCATCGAGGACCTGGAGGAGTGGACGGAGTATGAGGTCAGAGTTCAGGCCATCAATGGCATCGGAGCAGGACCGTGGAGTCAACCCGTACGCGGAAGAACCAGAGAGTCCGGTAAAGAGAAACCAGGCTTTCAGAAGTTTTGAGATCTTATCCCAAAGTGTTGATGTCTATTTATTGCAATATTTAATGAATTATTCCGTTTAATGGTGGCACATTTTGTTACAATTGTTTAAAACTTACTAGGGTATATTCATAAAAGACCGCAAAATAAAAAATTATAAACAATAATTTGATATATTATTAGTTATTGAACATTTGTTTTAATTATTTGCAATGAAAATGTATTATTTATAAGTCACAGTCACATTACAATAACTGTAGATTGGTTTATGGTCGTTGATGTAATGATTAATGGTCATTCTATTATTGAATAGTATACATTAATAGGTACATTAATATAGTATACATTTGATAAGCATATGTTGAGCTCGGTGCATATCTTAAATCATTAATTCTATATAGTATGCAGGCACATGGTTTATAATAGGCTTAAATGGGCACGGATTTGCACACATGTGCAAGTCTTTCTTTTTGTCTGTGCCATGAAAGAGAAGCAAACCTGACTTCCTCTGGACCACCTCTTTTTCCCCTTCTGCTCAGCTCAGTCTCCGTGGTTACCAGTATTCAGGGAAGCAAGTTTGGGATTAATAAGTGGGTGTTGAGGAAATTGGTAACACATGGAGCTGTACACATGACTCCCCTGAATTTCCTTTAGCCAATCAAATTCCTGCAATTGTGCACTCCGTGTCTGGGGATTTGTGCCGCAGAGTAATTCTTTGTTACTCCCCCAATAATGGTCAGAATTTGGTGTCTTCCAGACCTTACTGCCTTTGATGTGTGCCCTCAGCACGCTTAATCCCACGCACACACACACACACACACACACACACAAATATACAATGATCATATTTCAGCCACATTAAGGGCTTGCAGTGCTTAGACAAATTCATAAAGGCTCATTTATCCATATATGCAACTTCCAGCATGAAATAGGAAGTTGCAATAGCCTTTTTGTCACTACTGTGATATATTTGCAGTTGAAACTTCTCGAAAAGAATAAAAAAGTAGGGCGGGGACTTGATTTTGGCATTTGATTGAATGATTGTGGTTTGCCATTGGTCGATCTCATGTGAGTGACAGGTTGTTCCACCCTCGTGCCAGTAAACAAGTCATCAGAGAAATCAAGTTACTTTTATTTATATAGTGGTTTTTACAATACAAATTGTTTCAAAGCAACTTTAAAGTGATAACAGGGAAATAATGCATTTTGGCTTTTGCTCTGCTGAAGTCAATGTTGATGCAGTTCTGTTGTAAAGATCATAATTTATTAAATTAGCTCATTTCATGTATAAAGTAGTATTTCATGTGAATGACGTAATCGTCCAGCTCAGCTCAGTTCAGTTCTAATACATCAGTACACTCAGATCAATACTTTTTCTGAATATTACATGTCCCCAACTAATCAAACCAGAGGTAACAGTGGCAAGGAACCCAAACTCCATCGGTGACAGAACGGAGAGGAAAAACGTTTAAAAAACCAGGCACAGTCACTTCTCCTCTGGCCAATGAACAAACAGTGTCATTATGATTCAGACTTCATCACAAGTTTGAATTCAGATCGGGTTCGGTAGCAGATATTCATCCAGATTGCAGATATGCAGATGTTGCTGCAAGAGGGAAGGATGATACAAGGGCACATGAATAAAAACAATTAATAAGGATGTGCATGGATAAATAATTTTTTATAAATACTGCAATACTCGTACTTGATTTCATGGTGACTTTAGCCAACACATTGGGTCTGACTCATCAAACCAATCTTTCTTTCTTCTTCTGTTTTAATGCAGTCCCCTCTTGTGGCCCCACAAATGTTTCTGCTTTTGCTACGACCTCAAGTAGCATTCTGGTCCGCTGGTTTGAAGTTCCCGAAACCGATCGGAATGGACTTATCCTGGGCTACAAGGTCTGTGAGATGCACTTCCCAGTGACAAACTGAAAAACACTCCATTCATTGAATCAAAGCTGCAAAAACACGACAACACATGAGCAAAGCTGGCTGTTTTTTCGTACAATGAAAGTGAATGTGCACTTTAATTCTATACCTTCTCTTGTTCACTTTCAGGTGGCGTATAAGGAGAAGGATTCAGACTCTCCTCTTCAGTTCTGGATGGTGGAAGGAAACGCCAGCCATAGTGTTCAACTGACAGGACTGGGGAAGTATGTTCTTTATGAGATCCAGGTGTTAGCCTTCACCCGCATTGGAGACGGCCGACCAAGCTCTCCTTCAATTCTGGAGCGAACCCTTGATGACGGTCAGCATGGCAGTACATAACAAATGAGCAATTACCTTAATATATATTCAGATGTGTTTGTATGATAAGACTGCATGACCGTTTTTCAGTGCCTGGGCCGCCTGTCGTCATTCTGTTTCCTGAAGTCCGGACCACCTCGGTCAGACTCATCTGGCAGCCACCTTCCCAGCCCAATGGGATCATACTGGGTACAAGAGTGTGTTTGTTTGTTTTCTCGTCGTGTGCGTGCCTTTCTGTTTTCTGGTGTTTATACTCGCGTGCTTGTCTTCTGAACGACCTCTTTTAACATCATGAGATTAATCACGGATCCTGCACATGCAAATATAAAAGACCAGGTGAAAACAATCACAGAATATCAGATAAAGATAATTATTTTACCTTACTTGCCATTCAGAGATTTAAATGTTTTGAAATAAGTCTCTTATTCTCAACAAAACTGCATTTTTTGATAAACATACAGTAAGAATGGCAGTATTGTGAAATATTATTACAAGTTTGACAGATTTCCATTTGTAAGATGCCATTAATTTCAGCCTGTACTCCAGTCTCGAATGATCCTTCAGATTTCATTCTAATATGCTGATTTAGTGTTCAAGAAACATTTATTGTCATTATCAATGCTGCTTAATATTTTTTCAGAAACTGAAGGATTTTTTTCAAAGTTCAAAAGAACAGCATTTATTTGAAACAGAATTATTTCTACCCACTTACTTTTGAACAATTTAATGCGTCCTTGCTACATAAAAATATGAATTTATTTGTAAGAAGTAATTGCTTTCACTCTTGAACGGCCCCATTGTAAACAAAATCACATCGGTTTTGCCTTTGTTCATTGGTTTGCATTTCCTCTACTTAGGAAATAAGCCAAATGTGTTACATTCTCTCAGTTGCACGCAAGGAAAAGTAGTTTGTTAGTTTCTGACTTCTGAGATGTCATCGGTTCCCTCTCCAGCCTATCAGATCACATACCGCCTGAACTCCACCAATAGCAACACAGCCACGTTTGACGTCTTGAACTCCAGCGCACGGCAGTATACCGTCACCGGACTGAGGCCAGAATCTGTGTACGTGTTTCGTATCAGAGCGCAGACACGCAAGGGATGGGGAGAGGCAGCGGAGGCTTTGGTCGTTACCACAGAAAAAAGAGGTAATGCACGTTACTATCACGCAACACCAATGGAAAAAAAGAAGTTCAAACTGATTTTGACTTTTTTTAATTTAGATACTAGTTCACATTCTGATGGGATTCATAAATGGCATCTGTGCTTCCCTGCTCTTAAAAAAAAGCCCCATTCCTTAAACCTATGATCCTATTGTCATCTAATCCATCATATATCTAAAGTGCATGTTTGTGTGTTCATGCCTCTGAACGGAGACGTCTACAGTCCACTGAGGTTGAATCTAAAACAAATTAAACCCCCTGTAGCCAGACCCTCTTTGGTGTGGTTTGAGACGTCTGGCGGAAGTTTTGCTGCACTGATTTCCACTCAGGCGAAGACTCCTAGATTCCTCTTACAGAGAATCATAATCAGATCTCGGATTATTTATGCAGTGCACTGATCCAGTCTAGAGATCAGAGGTCTTTACTCTTAAAGTGCTTAAAAAATATGAGAGGCATACATTTTCCATAATCAAATGTATTTTTTTTAAATACGGTATGCATGAGCATACCGTAGGATTGAGGATTATGAGCATACAGTGAAGCAGTAATCATTTTGCATGAGTATAAACATTAAAATCTGTGTTGGAAGTGCTATTTTAAGGGTGTGTCCACACTTGGCATGTTTGGTTTGATTAAAACGAACCCTGGTGCGATTCACGTGTGATAACTGGCATCCAAACTCTGGTGCCCACACAACTGGACCAAGACTACGGAAAAGATGGAAGATGAAAACTCTGGTGCAGTTCAAATGAAATGTGAACTCAAAGTAAAAGAGCCAAAAACAGGACAAGATGTCACAAGATGCGAACCTATAAGGGACAGAATGCTCAAGCATACCTGTTTTTTCTCGCCATAGTCACGTTACATCACATAGGCTTTCCTGTTGTTCAAACAGTAGAGCGTGGCGCTTGCAACACCAAGGTCATGGGTTCGATCCCCAGGGAAAGCACGAACTGATTAGAATGTCAATGTGCATCTTGAATCCAATGTAAGTCGCTTTGGATAAACCACATCTTGCATCAGAACCACATCTCATCGCAGCAGATCTTCGTTTGTGTGGGTGATGGAGAGATTCCTGCTGCTGTTTTGACTCCTTCACACATTTAAAAGCTCTTCATGAGTTTTCAGCTGGTCAAAATACCGTCATATGTTGCTATGCACATACAACAAGCGCATTTAGCCCAACACAAAGCGTTATTTTGGATGTTTGGTAAGTGCCGTTAGGTTCAGTATATATAGGTTCGGTGTTAAAAATGGCAAACATCAAAAAAAAAATTCGATGGTCCAGACCAAAAAAAACAAGCAAACTGAACCACAGGTGTGAACACACCCTAAAGCTAGTTACTCACATTTTAAAGTTATATAGTTATATAGTCAAGTTGCAATTTGAAAAAGCAGTTAGCTTCACTAAAATTACTAATTAAAAAAAGTAGCTTGATTCAAATTAGCTTAATTATTTTATATTAAATTGAAAGATTTAATTTAGCATTTGCTACTTGCTAAATCGCTAGTCTCAGTGAGTGGACAATGCTTTCTAAAGTTTTTTATAAAAAAATATTTGGATACAATTTTGAGATTTGATCTATTTTAATGCTTTAGATTAATTTCATTCATTCAATTCAATAAATCATTTAATTTCACATTTTAAATCTGCTTTCAGAGCACAATAACAATGAAGATCTCAGTAAAATTAAGTTTTAATTAATGTTTTTTTGAAAGACTTCTGTGAAATTTAAAATTAGTGAAACAATTTGAATTTTAGAAACCGGTTCATTTACAAGACTTTCCAACGTGCATTTGATTATTGACTTTGTTTAAGGTTTAAGTCTACTTATGCTTGACCTTTGAACCCCAGCCCGACCCCAGCCCACCAGCCGTCCCACAGTCCCTCAGGAAAACGTACAGGCACGCAGCGTGCTGTTGTCATGGGAACCAGGCAGCGACGGTTTATCACCGGTCCGGTATTACACAGTTCAGGTCAGAGAGCTACCCGAGAAGAACTGGACGGTTCATTCTGCGTCTGTTAGCCATGAGTCCAGCTCCTACATCGTAGACAGGTACAAAAGACATCATCTGGGATGTTTTATGTGATTTGATTTAAAAATCCTTCATGCATAGTCAACGAGTGCTTTATGCAAACCATACTGACTTCATGCAAAGCGTATTCTGAATATCTTACTGTATTTTGTCTCGTGTGTGTGATTTTTATTTCAGACTGAAGCCCTTCACCTCCTATCAGTTCAGAGTGAAGGCCACTAATGATATTGGAGACAGTGACTACAGTGAAGAGAGTGAAGCCATCACAACACTACAGGACGGTTAGAACGTTTAACCCTTTCCCCTTCTCTTGTACTCTTTACTAGTGTTTTATTGTGGTCACACACACACTCTAAAGCTCTGTTTCAAATCTTTTAGCAGGCTGTCTGCTTAGACCTTTGCTCATTTCCTACATATGCTCATAGGCGTCATATGCTCTTAGCTAGTTTCCAGGATACCCAAGCTGGTCTTCAGTTGGTCAGACAGGTGGTCTCTTAGTCTATCCAGCAGACAAGTGTCCCAAACCCTTCTAAAACTAGCAAACCAGATCAACCTGAACAGGCTGGATGAACCAGCTTACAGTATGTTGCTTGGTTGTTATGGCCAAAATCAAATTCAGGATCTCATATGTTCTCTAAACAGTGTAAGGAGTAAAACATGGCCTATTCAATAAAAACATTATTGGGAAAAACTAAACATTTTAAAATTACTGTTTACAAGTAAACACTTAGCAGCGTTACTTGGTTCTTCTTAAAAAGCACACTGAAAAAGCTGTATTTAATTGGTGTTTTATTCAGTTTGATGCTATAAAAGACCTGTTATTATTAAAAAGTTATTTTAATTGTGTTCTCGATTAAATAAATGCAGCCTATGCGAGCACAAGAGACTTCTTTCAAAAGCATAAAAAATCGTACTGAACTTTTAACGGTATATCTATGTAGAAGAAGAGCCATTAAGCACCATATTCTTCTCTGCATGGCTCTGCCTTCCACTTTTCTCAGCCGAGTCATTCTGTATGTGATGTGCATCTCATGAATTGACCATTATGCTGCACACAGATGCTATTCTCCCTGTATTACGAGAGTACTGTTTTACAGGCATAATAGCAGCCAAGGTTTTATTGTGAACCCAGGTGATGCTTTTGTGTGCCAGTTATGATGTAATTGCCAGAGGCAGTAGAATATATGAGGTAATACAGTATCTCTGGTTGCTACGAAACTAAATGATACCTAAGCAACTCCAGTGAAGTGAGACAAGCCCTGCATAATGCCTTTTAAAACCCAACACAACAACTCAGGCTCTAAGACAGTCTTGGCACGTTCAGCAATGCAGTGTTTATGTAGCATAACACATTGTAGCTGATGCGGTAAAACATTCACAGTTATGCCAAGTTCACAGTTTTCTTTCTCTCTCTCTCTCTCTCTCTCTCTGTTTAATTGTATCTCTTGCTCTCTCCAGCTCCAGACGAGTCTCCCACAATCCTGACTGTCACGCCACACACCACAACCTCAGTGCTGATTTGCTGGCAGGTAAACGGGCGGGATTTTCTGCTATGCATCACATTATATGCCAGCCGTGCATTTCCATCAACAGTTTGTAATAACAGAGCAGGAGGACATAATATATATCCTAAACACATATTCTTAGTGTCAGCCCTGAATTACCATTTCAAAGAGGGCTGGTTTTAAAAGCTGCAGGTTCACGTTTTTATCCCTTCAGGTGGAAAAAGACCTGCCTCCACCAGAACCAGTTCATTCATGCTTTATTAGGAGGACGGGTTCCCAGATTTTATCGTTAAACTTGAGCTTACAATTTGCAGAAGTTTGATATGTCTTCCCTCCGGATATTAACAACGTACATTTGTTTACACAACCTTCAACAGCAAACAGAAGCTTAAAGGCTAATCTTTTTTCTGACCAATAGCAATTGCTATTAGCGTTTTCATAGGCCATGAGCAACTGAGTGGAGCGCATATGCAAAGAGAGGAATACTGAGCAGAGCGTTTTTTTCATCCATTTTTCTATTTCAGTCAAAAACCGAAAATGCCGTTTTTGACCGATTTACTCCAGCTTCGATATTTGACCACTGTTTATTTTACAACTAGGTTGCAGTCATTTCTTAATGTATGTCAGGAATGCAAACTAATCTTAGAATAATTCAGTTAATTCATATTCTCTCACATATACTGGGTTTTATTTGTGTTCACATATATGCTCTAGAAAGTGTCCGTTGGGGCTCTTAGTCCAAAAGTGTGCATATCTGGAAAAATATGGATTGCTTGAAAAATAGTTTCTGTTCATTTCCCACTGAATTATGCAAGCTGAAGAACTGAAAGAGTGTCAGAGCTCTCTCAGTCTCTTCTGTTCTGGGTTTTGTGTGAGTTTTGACTCAAGCGCTCGTTCGATCTGGAGTTGTCAATCATCATAAGTGAACGTACACTGCCTTTTTTTGAGCTCCGTTAAAAAACAAACCCAAGGGAAAAATGTCTACCCTTGAAACAAGACGCTATTAAACACATGATTATGATAGTATATGGCTTGTGTGATTTTTCATGCATTAATAATGGACTTATATTAGAAATGCTAAGCAGGTGTAGCAATTAGTTGCATATAAAAAAACTAACATAATATATTTTAACATCATTATATGACTACAATACACAAATACAATAGAATATGTTTTTTTGTTGTTGTATTCTAGAATAACTTCAGATAATAGATTAATGTAATGTAAATAATGGATTAATGTAAAGTGGGTAGTCATGTAATTCCAGAATTAATAATTCTGACACTGTTGATTTTGTGTGGTGTCGTCCTCAGCCCCCTCCTGAGGAGAAGATTAACGGGATCCTGCTGGGCTTCCGAATCCGATATCGGGAGCTGCTTTATGATCGACTCCGAAGTTACAGCGTTCATACCATCAGTGGCGCTTCAACCAGCTGGGCAGAACTTACCTGTAAGCATAAAACACAGTATATTCACTAGTGGCGATTCTCTTACTAGCAAGATATGGTGAGACATGACCCAAAAATAAAGTATGCAACATATTTACCAATGTTGTAACCCATTTGCTGCAGTTCATTGGCCGATTTAGTTATTGTTGTTGCACCTAACCAAGAAACGTGTGGTTTAGTTTATATTTCTTTTGAATATATTCAATATTTATCTTTAATATTAGTTAATTTTTTAATTGATTCACATGCAAAAAAACAAATGTATTTGAAAAATTAAATAAAGTAACAATTAAAAATAAGACAAAATAAAAAAAGGTCAATTTAAAAATTATTTAATTGATAATAACATTAATCAAAATTAAGAATAAAATATTTGTTTAAAAAACTGACCTAATACCAGTGTAGTAAACCACAATTTCATATTCATTGTAAATTATTTTTAAATATTTAAGCACATTTTTCTAGCCTTACCCATTTTTTTCTCCTTCAGCTCCATATAGCTTACGAAATCTCAGCGAGCCGTCCCTCACTCAGTACGAGCTGGACAGTAAGTCACTTTCTGTTTGTTCTTGCAATCTGCTATTTGTTTCCCTCCCATAAAACTGATATATGATTATGTCTAATGCAGCACAAGTCAGGGCTTGTTTAAGAGTTGAGTACACGCAGTCTGGATGTTTAGGCTAGCTGCTATCTGCAGGCCTGTTCTCACCTCACATCTAGAGCAGTAATGAAGTTAAGAGCCGAGTCTGGCTTCTCTCTGCCGTTGATGTCTCCAAGAAGAACAGTGTGTAAATTGACTTCAGATAAGCAGGAAGACTCATCACTTGGACTAGCAGCTGGCACCGTTTTTGAAGAAAGCCAGAGTCAAAGTTAATGAAACAAAGATGGTCCAGAAAGTACAACATCTAATATCAAGCAAATCACATTGTTTGTCTTTTGTCTTTTTTTAAGTAAATAAATCTGTGAAGTGCCAACCATGTGTTAAGAAATTACTATTTGTTTTTTTGCACTTTTGTAGATCTTATGAAGCACAAGCGATATGAAATTAGAATGAGCGTGTACAACGCTGTTGGTGAGGGACCAACTAGCTCACCACAAGAAGTCTTCGTTGGTGAAGCAGGTAAAACTTTTACTATGAACTACTTTCTTTGCTGCCAAAAGGAAAAGGAACAAAACTTCACATCACATTGATGTTCACTCACAGTTCCCACTGCCCCTCCTCAAAATGTGATCATCCAATCAGCTACTGCCACACAATTTGATGTGACATGGGACCCGCCTCCGCTGGAGACTCAGAATGGAGACATTCAGGGTTATAAGGTCAGACTCTCTTGACTAAGTGGAAAATGCTTTTAGCATGATTTCCATGTGTATTTTCTGTATGATGTTATGTTGATGACCGTCCCTGACTCAAGGGTTAATAATTAACATATCAGCTAGTGGAAATCACATGTTTTGAATAATTACAAAATACTAAATTGCAGATTGAATGATTTAGCTTGATTAAACAGTTAAATATTGAAATTGATTATTTTGTTTTTTGTTTAGCTCATCATATTTTTTATCTTTCTAATTAGTATTATTTATTTACAGTGGTACCTTGAGATACGAAATTAATCCGTTCCGAGGCGGCCTTTGTATAATGAGTTTTTCGTATCTTGGAACACATTTTACATGTAAAATGGCTAATCCGTTCCAAGCCCTCCAAAAACACCCCATTAAATTTCATAATAAAGCTAAATTGACCTATGAACAATGAAATAACGTAAAATGTCGAAGCTTACCTTTCGAGTGAGGCTATCTCCGAAAGTGGCGGCAGAGGAGGAGGAGGACAAATGGCAGATAACGTACGTACGTACACTTTACGAAAACACATAAAAAGTTTAAAGTTTCGGGTGCGGAGTGGCTGAGCTAAAGCACGCCAGCACGTACCTATAGAAGATGCATGATGGGAGGGATGCTGTCCAATTAGAGAGAAGGATCTCATGGCTTGGCTAGCATCAGGAACCAATGGGAGAGCAGGAGGATGGTGGCGAGTCTACTATAACTAAGATGGCGGCATGCGGCGCGAGTTTCAAAATTGTTATGGGGCGAATCTCGGACTTTCAGAAACCTTTCGTATCTTAAAAACTTTTCGTATGTAGAGCAGTAAAATTATTCATCTTTGCTTTCGTAACTTGGATTTTTCTTAAGTTGAGCCTTTCGTATCTTGAGGTACTACTGTATTTTAAATGGATGGATTTTCATATTTTAATATTGTCTGGGCTTGAGATTTGGGCAACACACTACAATCTATACGTAAAGGCCATTTTCAAAGAAGAGATGAGAAAGGGAAAATGTTTCCAATGTGACCTTCATTTAAAAAAATGGAATAAAAGTGCCTGAAGTTGAAAAAATCCTAAAATAGACATACAGAGCAATAATATGAGTTGTTTTCTTATTGCAGATTTTCTTTTGGGAATATCAACGGAAAAACGAGACGGAGAAACTGCGGACGCTTTTCCTTCCAGAGGGAGGGGTGAAGCTCAAAAATCTCACAGGCTACACCACCTACATGATAAGTGTTGCTGCTTTCAACGCAGCCGGCGATGGGCCACGCAGTCCGCCGACCAGAGGACGAACCCAACAAGCTGGTGAGGAAAAGTTCTGTCCTTACCGGTCTCTTCCAGGACATACATGCATATCTCAACAAAAACGCCTGGTTCTAGCTCATTTGCTAAGCACATAATATACCAAATACTGGAAGGCCACTATGGCATCTGACGCTACATAGCCCCCCTTTTGTAGATTTTAAAGCTGGAATGAGTAACTGTACTTTTGCCACTTATTTTACAGTAAACACATGGGCAATCAATTAGGAGTTTGGAATGATGGAAACTATTTCAAATGATTTCATTTTTTATGTGTCTAAGACTTTCTGGAATGCAAACCGCTGCTGACAACTGGCCAAGAAATATCAAAAACTAAATAAAACATGCTATCATTTGATTCTAATCAGTAAATCTCCTGCATGCATTTGTTTGTGTGTCTAAAGTTGGGTCTGATGAAGCAGAGTTATTTCTGCCTTATTCAGCCCTTGTGGTTTGGCTCACGGCTCAGAGCGTCTGTGGGACACAGTCTCTAGATTGTTCTGTCTTTCTGAAGAAGATGCTTCCCCTGGAGTCTGAAAGAAATGTGCTTTTCATTCGATTGCCAAAGAAGTGACTATTGTTGTCATCTGATTTTAAAAATTTGGCTTCATTTAAAAAATGAGTTGATGGCATTCCAGGCTGTTTTGTTATATGTGGTCTTTGCTAATACAAATGTGGAAGGGTAGAGCCTAACAGCTGCTCATTTGCATATAAAGATATATGCATGTATAATAAATGACATTTAAGATTGTGTGTGGCTGAAGTGTGATTAAAATTCTTGAAAGCATTGTTTTTCTTTCTAGTTACAACTATATACTGTATAATAGACAGTTCTTGTTAAAATCGTGAATTGATCATCCAGACAGCACTTTGACTGGCATTAAATTGCCTCAAGCTGTGGAGCTCAAGTACATAGCAAAGGAAGTACAATAAATCAGTATGAGTCCGTCTTTCCACTTGCTGTGTCTGTCTTGCTCTCTTTCGTCTGAAAAGATTTGTCTCTATAATATGTCTGACAAAAAAAAAAGATAGAGACAGGCCAAGAATGGCAGGTAATTTTATTCTAGCTATTTTAGCTGTTTTTTGTTCCAAGAAAGGTTTAAAATCTCAATCCCAGGAAAAGGAGACAGGCAAACGTGTCTAAGCCATTGAGACTGTCGTCGTTTCTCTCCTGATGAGCAGATGTTTTCTCTTTCAGCTCCCAGCGCTCCCAGTTTCATCCATTTCAGTGAGCTCACCACCACTTCTGTCAACGTGTCGTGGGGCGAGCCTGTCTTCCCTAATGGCATCCTCGAGGGTTACAGACTCATCTATGAGCCCTGCATGCCTGTTGATGGTCAGTGCCTTTCTTGTTTCTTAAGCCTTAAGCCTAAGCTTAAGTTCCTTTTTCTAATCCTTTACCAGCATTACTAGATAACCATGGGTTTAATTGATATAGTCAGTTAGAAATCAAATTATTTTGTGTGTGTGTGTGTGTGTGTGTGTGTGTGTATATGTGCATGTGTGTGTGTGTGTGTGTGTGTGTGTGTGTGTGTGTGTGTGTGTGTGTGTGTGTGTGTGTGTGTGTGTGTGTGTGTGTGTGTGTGGAAGGTCCAGGTAAACTATGTTATGAGGACAAAATGTTTCCATTTTAAAGAGTTTATAAATTATGCTAAATTATGTTTTTTTTAGCAGTGTAAACATGTGATGGGTAGTTTTGGGTTAGAGGATAGAATATGCAGTTTGTACAGTATAAAAGTCATTATGCTTATGAAAACACAGTGTGTACGTTTGTGTGCGCGTATGTGCGTGTGTAAGCATACAGGGGTGTTTTGCCCAGGAACAGTTCCTTCCAGAATTGTTCTAATGTCAAATTGTCAATATAATCAGTCAGGGTCCTTAATTAACATTTGCCACACTTACCAATGATGGGTTACTTAAAAGGTGATTAGACATACTTAACTGCCCATGAATATTTATTAATATTTTAAAATATCTTTATTTTTATATCTCCAGTTTTCATTTTAATTTAGATTAAGTTTCAGTAATTTTGTTGTGATTTTGTAATTTAAAAAAAATATTTATCTTCAATTAATTTGATTTTACTTTCTAAAATTTTAATACTTCAATCTTATTTCAGTAAGTTGCCAAAGCAACCCAATCATTTATACTTTTTAAGTTTAACTTTTTCATCTAATGTTTTTTTCTTTATTTCAGTTAACAAAAAATATATTTTTAGGGGTTGTCATTTTACTTAACATAAGATAACCCTTACATGAAGAAACAGCATCAGTCACAGGTCCTTGATTTTATTATTTTAGTGGCTTGGTGACATCATATGGATTTCTAGAGGAAACTTAAGGAGTTCAAGATAAACTTCTGAGACTATAACATCAACTTATGAAAGTTGTCAGAAGACACCCAGTTTGTAATGAATAATAAAATTGTAAAATTCTTATTCGCTGGTCAAAGTCATTTTGCTTGAACTTTGCATTTGATGAGTGTTAATTTTGGACCCAGCAATCAATATTCAGATGCCAATAATATGGTTGAAATGAGATCTACACCCATGTGTGAGTGTGTGTTGCGCTCCTGTTGCCTGAACTAAAAGCAGTGTGTTTGTCTAGAGTCCTCAGTGGCCTGTGTCGACTGTCTTCACTCCCCCTCCCCCCCAGGCGTCAGTAAGATCGTGACAGTGGACGTGAAGGGGAACGCTCCCCTGTGGCTGAAAATCAAAGACCTGGCAGATGGCGCCACGTACAACTTCCGTATTCGCGCTAAAACTTTTACCTATGGTCCAGAGGTGGAGGCCAACATCACCACAGGACCTGGAGAAGGTCTGTCTGTATGCTAGAGACTCTGTCCTGTTTAAGCTAGGCGGTTTCAGCTGAGCTCATGTAACTCAATTTTGTCTTTGTGATCAGGAGCTCCAGGCCCTCCAGGTGAGCCCTTCATCTCTCGGTACGGGTCCGCACTCACCATCCACTGGGCCAATGGGGATCCCGGACGAGCTCCCATCACACGCTATGTTATTGAGGCCAGACCCTCAGGTGAGATCATTAAAAATGCAAATTAGCACGTTTGAGAAATTAAACACTAGAGCCGTGGTTTAGTGGCTAGCAAAATTCTCTAGTTGAACCTTGGTGCTCATGTGGGAGATGCAGGTTTCTGTGTGTACCAGTTACTTTCCCCTTGTCTCTAAACCTCCTGTAGTTTCTTTGACAGTCTTTGTATATAAAAAGAGTCAAATCTCAAAGACTGTGATTTAGTTTAATAAATATATATGCTGCATGTTTCAGAGTGTTCAGACTAGTAATAAGAAGTGTTTTTCTCAAAAACAAAAAAAAACCTTGGTTCTCATGCAGGTAATATTGGTTTGAACCCAGGTTGGTCCGCTTCCACCCCTATTCTTGCTCAACAATTGTGTACCCATCTACCCCTAAAAACAAAACAGAAATAGACTGCATGAATTCATTATTTTAGCTTTCATTGAAAAACAACTCAATATTTTTTGATTTAGAAGAATCAACTTAAGACCTTAATTCAAGGAAATGAGTAAACCCAAATCAAATATTAGATTCACATTTATGCATATGGAAGACGCTATTACCCAAGCGACTTAACTTGTATTCAAGGAACACATTGATATTCTTATCAGTTATTGCTTTCCCTGGGAATCGAACACATGACCTTGCCGTTGCAAGTGCCATGCTCTACTGTTTGAGCTACAGGAAAGCAAAACCATATTCAGTGTCTCCAGCTTTAAGGCCCAGACTGAGCGTGAGGTCTATCTTTCAGTATATTCCTTCAGCCAAATTCTTAGATACAATTGTTCCAAACAATGAAGAGTGATTCCATATGCCTCAGTCTGGAAAAAAAGATGCTGACGGCAGCTTGTGTCAGATGAAGGAGATGTATTGATGTGAGAGCTCTAACTGAGACAGCGCAGATCAGATTTCCTCAATGACTGAGGAGAAGCCCTGCTCGAATGAGAAAAGAGTGAGTTCTGGGGGAAGAGCAGATGGGATTGATTTAAGAAACTGTGTTAAATATCCATACATTAGTGTGATGTATGCAGCCAGACCATCTTTGGATGCCGTTCATGTGACATTGAGGTGGAATATTACTGTCATCCTCAACCCTGAAGATCTAACCCAGTCATTTCTCTGCCAGGCCTGGCACATGACACCAGCACTTCTCTCTCTCTCTCTCTCTCTCTCTCTCTCTCTCTCTCTCTCTCTCTCTCTCTCTCTCTCTCGCTCTTCAATGCTGCTGAAGGCGCTTGAGGTTCTTGGTTGCACATTAAATGCATTAGACATAAATGCTATGACGTGATCTAGTGTGTTGAAATTTTATTTAGCCTCTTGATTATTAGTTCTGACAGCTGCTGTAATGTTAGACACATACACACACACACACACACACACACACACACGCATATTAGTGATTATTCACGTGATTCACTCTCATATTGTTCTAATGGGATGTACATGGTTTTGAAATGACAGTAAATAATGTCAGGATTTTCATATTTGCGTGTTTTGTGTCTTTAAGGTAATCAGACTCAAAAGACTGGCAAACTATGTATGACTAGGCCTTTTTCTGTTTCAGATGAAGGCTTGTGGGACATCTTAATCAAGGACATTCCCAAGGAAGTGACATCATACACCTTCAACATGGATATCTTGAAACAGGGAGTCAGTTATGACTTCCGGGTCATTGGGGTGAATGACTATGGTTACGGGTCTCCAAGCCAGCCGTCACCATCAATATCAGGTTTGTTCAAACCCTCAAATTTAGTAGAAGTGAAAATCAATCTGAACATATCAATTTTTCTAATGATATATGCATTTTTCTTTTTATTCCAGCCCAAAAAGTGGCTCCATTCTATGAGGAATGGTGGTTTCTGGTAGTGGTAGCTCTGGTTGGCCTCATTTTCATCCTGCTTCTAGTTTTCATCCTCATCATCAGAGGCCAGAGCAAGAAATATGCCAAGAAATCTGACTCAAGTATGTCTATCTGTCTATCTATCTGTCTGTCTGTGTCAAAGGGTCATTCAGTGACAGGCATGATGAATGAAACAGCATTGTTTTTGCTGTGACATCATCACTGTGGCATGTGTGTGTGTAAATGTGCGGTCAGCATTTCTGTAGTAAGAGCAGGCAGAACACAACAGTACTGAGGGGTGGGTCAGTCATGTGGGTCACTAAACATGTTAAACAAACTAAGGGAGCGTGAGAGGCCTAGTTTTTCCTTTAACACAAAAACACATTCCATCACACAAATCTCCAACACACACACAAACATGCATCATTCACACAACACCACTTGTGTCAGCCCAGAACGTTTTTTTACCATAATGAGTGTGTTGAGCTCCAAAAATGCCAAAATTGTGGCCTTGTGGTTTACGTGCCATTGCATCCTGTTATTGTGATCGACACTAAAACAAAATTAATATCTGTTCCATTAATTTATACAGAAAGCATCAACTCACCAGAATTTGTCGCATCTCAGTGTGATTGTGATTGGGCTTTGTTCCAAACTGCATCTTATGATTGCTTAATGTCTCTATATCTCGTTCCATACAGGCAACAATTCCAACTGCAATGCACTGGCCCATGGAGAGATGGTCAGTCTGGACGAGAGCCGCTTCCCTGCCTTGGAACTGAACAATCGTCGACTGTCAGTCAAAAATTCTTTCTGCCGCAAAAATGGTGTCTATACCCGGTACGTTTTTAGTTTTTTTTTTTTTTTTACAGTATTTCTTTTACAATCATTTGGATTGTCACTTTTTCAAAACTCTTCACACAGTTCACAACTTTTAGCTTGACAGAACAGTAAATTTCACACTCAACAAACAGACTTTGTCACTCGTACACCAATGGCCTAACAAACACTAACAATAGGTAAGCATTACACTGTTTTCCTTTGTAAAAATGTATTTTCAAAACAAGAATAACACCTCACCACTGTTTAGAATGGTCCATGTTTACATTACATTCTTAAGTTTTTCCTTTTTGTATAGATGGTATTAGATTTGTGTAGGTTTTCAGCTAATTGTTTTGATTGTACGGTATGTCAGTTTGTAGATTTGGAATATGTTCAATATGGTATTACGCAAACTGGCATGTCCAGACATAGATTTTTGGTGATGGTTGTGTCTGAGTGAGGAAAAACCATTTGAGAGTAGTAATTTAAAAGATATAGTAGTTAAATGTATTTTGTGCCAAAGCAATGGAAAATATTCCATAGTTTATCCCAGATAAACTGCTGTTGTGTTCTCTAGGTGAAGAGTTTTGAAAAGTTGACATAAGTACTGCAATTGTTAAAAATAACCCTCCAAAAACACAGCTGAAAAAAAAAAATAGATAGATAGATAGATAGATATATTTCCAGCTGAAATATATCAGCTACTGAGTTTCGGAATGGTCAAAAAAATTACTCTATGGAAACCAATAGCTGCTATTTAATATGCAAATGCCACTTTGCCCAATAGGTAGAGACATTTTATATGAAGTGGTAAATCAATTATCATGTGTCCTTATTTTGTACTTTGTGCATAGAACTATTAAACTCCCATAAAGCTTCAACCACGTGGCAGTAATGAGCAAAAATGGCCTAAAATCTTGGAGTTTCATGGAAACACTGATGGGATTACCAAATGGCTTCCTTCATAAGATCCTACTTTCCATCATAAAACTCAATAGAAAAGTTTCTGTTTCCAGTAATGAGGCCATTTCTCTCTGACATGGCACAGGCTAAGTGCAATAACAGATTCGGGTTCATGACCTCACCTATACTGCTATCGTTCTCTGTGAAACGGACTGCTTTAAAATATCACAATCAGAATCTGATTGAGCTTTATTTGCCAGGTGTGTTTACACACACTCAAGGAATTTGTCTTTAGTGACAGGAGCTGCCGCTGCAAAAGAAAGTACAGACATAGTGCAGACATACATGTGAATTATACAGTAGAAATAAAAAGATAATATAAGAACAAAAAATATAAATAATGCAATGTCACAGAGTAGTAGATATATAAATGCATAATTTATTAAAATATACAAAACAATATAATTGTTTTAATGTACAGATACTGTATACTGTTGTTTACAGGATAATCCATCTATTGATGCTACTGAAACTATGCCTAATTTGAAATTATGGATTTTGTGGGATGTGTGGGCACTGCTTTTGAATAATTTATATTTGTTTGCATAGTTGTATCTTGTTTTTGAGCTTTGATTTTGCATAATTTATTTTTATTTTTAGTATTTTTTTATCCTTACCTCCTTTCTCGGTCTAGAAAAATTAGATTTTTTAAATTTTTTTCTGCCTCAGCATTATTTTTTCTTCACATTTTAAGCATCCACCTGGCAATAAGCATGAGTCACATTGCTTATAAAAGTACTAGCTGATCTTCTCTTTAACAAGATGCATGATTTGTGGAAAAATAAGACATATAGCTTTACATATAGCTTTACTATAGCTCAAACAGTAGAGCATGGTGCTTACAACATCAAAGTCATAGGTTTGATTCCCATGGAAAGCAAGATTTTATTGGTATGTCAATGTGTATCTTGAATGCAATGTAGGTCGCTTTGCATACAATTTTTTGCAACCAAATTTTAAGTTGCACACAGATTTAAATTCTTCAGTGCGTTATATTTTAAATATAGTCAAGCATTGTCATGAAAAGACTCACACCTGTAGCAATATATCCAGGTGCGCCAGGTGTGTAGAGCCAATTCCATTTGAGAAATCCATCCTATTATCACTTGTTAGTTCTCAGCATCTGCCTTCCTTCATCTTGGGTCACCTTGAGGAGGATCAAAGTTCCTCTGGTCTTTGAGGAGTTGCCAGGCTCTCTCCCCTGGCCGCAGATTTGGGAGGAATGCGCAGATGGAGGTCCACAGGCTTTGTTCTCTCGCGAGTGGAGGGTCTAAGAAGCCTGACTTGGATTGTGGGCTCAGCGACTGACTGAGAGGATCAGGGAAGTGCATGAAGAACCTCAGTAAAATCTGAGAGAAGTGTCAGGAGCATCAAGGTGGTCAAAATCAAGGATGTTGCTGTGAAGTGTTTCCTCAACAGGGCAGAGAGCTGGTTCAAGCACGCTTTATTGCTGTATAACCTCAATAGCTTTCTGACATATCATAGCACATGTAACACAATACAGAGAGCTTCTCTCTGTCAAGATACTGTCAGGTTTCCAAGGCTGCCCGCTGAGAAGGGGGTCTGTGAGTTGAGATCTGAAAGCGGCGTATTTCTTTTAAGATTCTTCTTTGTGTCTGTCATGGCATGTCTGTGGTTTTTTAAAACATCCCCCAGCATCAGAATGAAACTTTACAGTGAACAGCATTTGTTTCCCATTGACTTGAGAGTTTTGGGGCAGTTCATACAAAAGTTTGTGGGACACCATGAAATAGCTTTGTTTAAAGAGCAGACCTACATTTAAGTTGCTTAAATTCGAAGTGCAAACATTATTTGACTTTTTGTGATACTTTTATGATGCTTTTTTTCTTGATTGCTCCCATTCACTTTCATTTTATGGAAAGAGAATCTAGGAATATTTTGTGTTAATACCTAATTAGAAATAGAAACATTTATAGAAATGAAAAACATAAAGAAGATATTGGGCAGGTATATGGAGTGGTAGTTTATGAGAGACCATTTTAATATTATTTTTATAAAATTTTATTTTATCTATAGAAGTTAAAATATAATACATTTCCTAATGCATCTTTTTTATTATTAATAAATAATCCTAAAGAATTAGATTACATTTTTGCTGATATGATTCTGTTTGCTGTAGGTGTTTATGTACTTTACATGTTCAGCAACTAGATTTCTGTTCCCTAGATTTTTCATTCTCTTCGTGAATGCCGGTTTGAAATCAACAGTGGAGTGACAGAAATGTGCAAATAACTTGAACACAAATAGACTGCAAACGTCGGCAAAACGCAGGCAGTGTGTGGGTGCAGAATTTGTTTTGGAAGGGTTCGGCATCAGTAGCAGAGAAAATGACACTTTCTCTAGTATGAAAATAGTTGATCCATATTTTTGCTGTTTCTTTTGTGTATAAAAGCATACTGAAACTTGTTCAAAATACTTACAGCAAAATGATTTTTAAAGGTTTTTCAGAGAGATAAACAGAAATATTTCAGGTTTTCAAGTTTAAAAGTCATTCAGTAAAAGAGGTTTTTATCATTTCAATACCTGATGCATAATCTAGAAATCGCAAGATTTTTTTTCTTTGCTGCTGCTGCTCTCCACTGCTGTCACAGAGACTTAATTATGCAGAAAACCCTCCAAGCTGGAATTTTACAGTGGTCTCATGATGCTCATAAAGAATGCCCTCTTAATGCAAACACACACACACACACACACACACACACACACACACACACACACACACACACACTGCATTTCATTCACCTAACAAAGAGACAAGTGTGTCCCGTTAGAATCACAGTCAACCCTTTTCTAAAGACGTTTCACGATGTATTGCAGTCAGATATTGCTTCATTTTCAGTAGGCTGACGTTTTTCCAAGCAATAAGTCGTGTTTTTTTAATCTTCTTCATTCCAAAGCGATTTATAAAATGCTATTAAGGTCAAGCACACAAGATATATTGCTCAGATAAATCCGAGCTGTAAACAAATCAGTTCTAGCATAGTACGTATGTAATAATAAAATGATTTGCTGTCTATGCGACTTGTTTGTTTGTTTTTTGTCTCGACAGTGCAACTTTCTAGAAAATGCGATTCAAAATTAGAGATTAGACAGATTTTTTTTAATCATATACAGTATTTGTTTAAATTAAATGTATTAGGCTTTCAAAATAGCATCCACAAAAATTTAGCATCAGACCTTTTAAAGAATATTTTCTTTGTATTTTAAGTAGTTC
Source organism: Rhodeus uyekii (assembly GCA_037043235.1). Lineage (NCBI taxonomy): Eukaryota > Metazoa > Chordata > Actinopteri > Cypriniformes > Acheilognathidae > Rhodeus > Rhodeus uyekii. The sequence continues at coordinate 962,940 of JAWRVZ010000059.1, forward strand.
AAAGCAATACAATTGGACATTTAAACAGTATCCATCCTGTCCTCAGGTCCCCTCCTCGACCCAGTCCAGGCAGTCTGAACTATTCCGATGAGGACGTCAGCAGCAAATACAATGACCTGATCCCAGCAGAGAGCAGCAGTCTCACAGAGAAGCCCTCAGAGATTTCAGATTCACAGGTAACAAACACCATCACATTATCAGTCCGTGTCTATGAATGTGTGTTAGAGAGACAGTTCACCTGAACAATTCATTTCTGTCCTCATTTACAAAGAGGATTTGAAGCTTTAAAAAGAAACATTTTGCACCTTTTTTGGAATATCGTGCACATGGAATATTTTTTTAGTATGTATTTATTGTGTGTTATCCTCCTTTTGGAAGCTTCAAAGCTCCAGTTCCCAATGTAATTGTATGGGACAAAGCAACCAGTATGTTGAACAGAAAGTTTGAGGTAAACACAGTAACTACAGAATCTTCTTTTTAGGGTGAACTGTCCCTTTAACCTCCAAGCACTGTTTCTAATGCTAAATCTAGTCACATTCATTTAGAACAGGACCTGTTGAAATTCCCTTATTACACACTTTTATTAGGACAAGACTCGCTGTGCTGAAACTTTCCCAAAAGTAGGATACAGCCCTGCAGGAAAGGTCTGTTATACCCTTCTTGAGATTTTGGCTGTCTTACTTGAGCATGGCTTCAATCCTAGGTCCTGTGGGTGGTTAGATTTTTATCATGTCAAGAACGTTCTGCTGCAACCCTAGTTTATTCTCTCCAGACTTTGTGTCCGGAGGCACAGTTTGGAAAATCTGTGGTAGACTTGAGAACACGACACAATGTGCAGCACACAGAAACTGTAATCAAACAAAATACTCACACAGACACATAAAAACTCAAGTGTGAGGCCTCGGTTGGACTCTCCCCACTTCTTACAAGTGACCGTTTATCTGACATGATCAGCAAAAACCTCTTAGTTTGTGACGTGTGGAAGTCTGGCATTTGCACTAAATCAAAAGCAAGAAACAAAGTCATTCTGTTGTTTTCGTCACATTAACAGTGTCACTGCACACTGTAAATCTACTTTTAGTCCTGTGTTCTGAGGAGTGTCATTGACTCTCTGATTTGTGGAGTTGATTTTTTTTCTCTCCAATTTTATAGATTTTTGTGATGATTAAGTTAATATTGAAACAAAGTTAAAATTATAACAAAAATAATTTATATAAAAAAATGTCAATTCACTTCTGTGGTTTAAATTTTTTTGCCATTTAATTGGCTGGGATTCTAAATGAGTTCTCTTTGCACTCTAAATTGAATGTTTTCTAATATTAGTGAAGGCTTTAATATTTTATATTTATATCATTTGTTGCAAATCCAAACCTGTTTTTAAGCTGGGAAAAAATAAAAAAAAAATTTAAATGAAAATTTAAATGAAAAATTAAATAAATAAAAAATTTACAAATTAAACAATTAAATTAAAAATTAATAAGTTAAAGTTAAAATAAAATAAAAAATAATTTTTCTTTCCTGTTCTTCTTTCTAACATTGTTTTTTTTTAATAAAAAATTAGATATTAGTGCATTTTTTAAATTATATTTCCCCCTAGCAAAATAGTTTATTTCTCTAAGGATTCAAAGCAACATGCAGTTGTTGTTTTTTCTTACATTTTGTTTTAATGCACTGTCACCATTACCCTGTCAGAACTCCTAAAATTCACATCATGTCAAACAAAAGCTCAAAACTCCTCCTCACCCTTCACTGACACCTCCTGCCACCACTCTCTACACCGCTGGCATCCGGCCACCTTTGACTCGTGATCAGGAACAGAGCATCTCCTGTTCCCCCTCTGCTCCTGCTAAAGTCTGGCATCATCGCCATCAGGCCGAGTGAGGAGAGAGGCTGGAATCTGTCTTTGAAGTTTTATTGAGCGGAGAACTCCAGGCTATTGCTGATCCATTGAGCTGTCTCCAAAAAAAGCCAGAGCCACCACAGGGTAATACTGACATTGTTCAGGAGCTTAAATTCAGATGGCAATGCAACCAGCCTGAGCACATCTACCTGAGCCAGTTCATCTAAATGAACACATGGAAGATGATTGAGATGTTGGACGGGTGTTTCTTTGTCCAGTCATTTGAGTGTTTTGGACTCAAAAAGCTTCTTAAATCAGTTTTGGCTTTGCTTGGAAGCGCTGGCACTACGGCTGCAGTTAACAGCAGGGATGGTTTGGGCCGTCTTCCATGTCAAAGCATCTTTGTTTTAATTGGCTCTCTGATGATCATCCCAGCATCACATCATCAACACTGAGAAGCGTCCCGGAGAGAACCCGAAATAGCTCATGAAAAGTTCTTTCTAGTGGAAAGTTTTTGCTTCTAATTTGCCACTCTTATGTTATAGAGAAATTCTGGATATATTTGGGGAAACGTGGGTATATCTTGACATCATTTGATAAAATAGTTTTGGTTAGGGCATATATCAATTATTCATAATACATTTGGAATGATTTGCAGGCAATTTTGAAAGCAAGCTACTTTTATTTTAAAATACTTTTTTTGCAGTTATGAAAGTGATAATTATCTTTCAATTAGTCAAATTATTTTTTATGTATATTGTATAAATATTTTACTTCTTGCAGTTAAACATTTTGAAACTTCTCGGTTACGGGTATAGGTTTGTAAATGATGGTTCCTCTGACTGAGTCATTTCAGAGAAAACACTTACATATTGAGATATTAATTAAACCTTGTTTAAAAAAATACACTGGCATTAAAATTATTGTTATTATTATTAATAATCAAAATTAAAACGTTTTTTTAAATAAGCATTTTATGCTCACCAATGCTGCATTTATTTGATAATATTGTGGAAATATTAATACAGTTTAAAATTACTCTTTTCCTTTTGAATACATGTTCAAATATAATTTACTTCTGTGATACAATGCTGTTTTTTCAACACCATTAATCAATTTTTCAGGGTCACGCGATCCTTCAGAAATCATTCTAATATCTTGATTTGGTGCTCAAGAGACCTTTATTATCAGTAAAAAAAGTCTATAAAAATCTTGATTCTTTTATGAATAGACCATTTAAATACAAATCTTTTGTAACATTATAAATGTCTTGACTGTTGCTTTTAAAGAGTTTTATACACCACTGCTTTCAAGCTAGTGTATGAAGAAATAATATTTGGCTATATTTCTCAGCCCTAATGAAAGTGTGTCTTTGTCTGTCTGATTTCCGCTGTGCTTAATATTTTAATGGATGTGCGAGACAGACACTTGCATGCTCCTCCCCCTCCGTTAATCCATATCTGTGCCACAATAGGGTTTCTCCCTCTCTCCTTCTTCTTTTTTGTCCATGTCTTTAGTGATATGATTGAGGTTGAGTTTGTTTTGGCAGTCCCATTGACTTTGAAACCAAAATCCATTTTTTTTTGGTCTTTTTGAGCAGATTGGACAAAAATATGGCACACGTAATGCCTCTTTAGTGATGCATTAGCGCACTGACATCTACTGCAGAAAGAAAACAACCCATAATCCAGTGTAAAACGCATTTAGACAGCATGAATTTCTCTCACAACTTTCACAAGGTCAAGCTTAGTGTCTCTGTCTGAGTGTAGGTCCACAGAGGAAGTGAAGTTTCATACATTTTAAAGAGATTGTTGTAGGGTAGGGGTGATACTCAAAACTAGGATTTTCCGGGTGGGAGCGTCTTGCCCCAGTTTCTCTCTCTGCATGAGACAAAACATGTGTGCCAAACAAACAGTTCCAGGAAGATCAGATCCTCCCATCTGAACTTTTGTTAAGCTGTCCCATCACGATCTGTCTTCATTATTTCGTTATTATTATTTTGAGTTTGGTTGAATATCCTAGCATATTATTTTGGAATTTTTGTGGTCTGAAACTTAACAAAGTCGTAATGATAAATGAGGAAGCCTTCATCACATTGAGCTTGTCCTTTAGTAAAAAAATGTTTTTGTGATATTATTGCTCATGTTTATGGTGAGCTGTTTTTAAAGGTCAGCAGTTAAACCCAGAGCAATTGATTCTTCTTTCTGTTTCAATAGAATTGATCATCTCCCTTGTGCTAGTCAATAGATTATTTACTGCACAAAATTATTGTAAAATTAAATTGTGCAATTGTGTTTGGACTTTCTTTTTAGATTATTGTTTAAAAAAAAAAATATATATATATAATCAACAGATAATACAGCTTTGTGTCTATAACACAAATCTAGATGGTTAAAAATGAAGTGTGTGGCACCAACGAAATGGCAAAAAAAAAAAATATATATATATATATATATATATTTATAAATACATTTTTAACCATCTAGATTTGTGTTATAGACACAAACACTGTATTATCTGTTGATTCGCATGCATATCCGGTAGATGTGACAGAAATTATAAATCCGACAGATAACGGATTTCTTTACAAAGTTCTAGTCACATGTGTAAAATCACCATCTAAATTGCTCTAATTTGAGTATTTTAGTGAACTGGATTTCTGTGGGATTTCAGTTTCCTGCTGTGTGTAATATATAACATTGTATTGTTGTTTTATGTCATATGAGCTTGAAAATAGTATTGATATGGACCACAGCTGAATGAAGGAGAAAGAATAACAGGAGTGGATGAACCAAAACAAACATTTTTGAAGGAGAGAACAGCTGTCTCATCCTCCATGTGTCAGCAGGGGGGAGGGCAGGGTCATGACACACTGTTTCAACCACACACATACACACACAAACACACATGCACACTGAGTCAGCTGTAGGCTTCGTTGTGAGGTCACACTGAACAGACCGGCTTTCAAAGCTGAATTACAGGGCTTTTGTTTGCTGCTTATTGAGTTGTTGAATTTGCTGGTATGACTGGAACGTCCCTCTTTAAAACATTGCAGTCATTTCAGAGGTATACTTTCTTGAGGCATGAGGCGACAAAAATCTGTGGTCAATTATGCTTTAAAAAATAGATTTGGGGCTTTTTACATTTCTTTGCATGTATTAGGCGGATTATGTATAGAATAAATAAAGAATGAAATAAAATGTATGATATTTAAAGAGAAAAGAATGAAGAAATTCAGCAGGTATTTTGGCCTAGAATCTACAGCTCTTATTTTAGAGCAATGTGAGGCTGGTTTTGGGCAAAATGCTTTCATCTCTGGAATTTTGAACAGAGGCATATGCGTCACATATGTGTGCACATATTACAATAATGATGGACTGGAGAGATCTGTACATTGTTAGTCTTTTTACTACAGCGTTGTTAGTAAATTGTTAGTCTTTTCACTATAAGACAAAGAGAAATGTTGAACATTTTTAGTATGGTATAGAAATATACGTTTTTAATATAATGATCGTATCTCTGTGTTTTGCAATACAGTAGAACCTCGACTTACGAAAATAATCCATTCTGAGGTTGGCTTCGTATGTCGATCTTTTCGTAAGTCTGTCAGGCTTTTACATGTAAATTGCCTAATCCGTTCCAAGCCCTACAAAAACACCACATTTAATTTTATAATAAAGCTAAAATACACTCACCATACTGTCTTCCCTTTCACTTCAGCAACAATCGTCACATCCATGGCTAGTGATTAGAACAAAATTTGTTAACTGGGCACAAAATAATGGCGATGCAGCACGATGAAAACAAAACTTGTATGCGAAAGTGCGGACGAACTTTAGCGTTAGCGTAGCACAGATGAAATGGCATAGGAACGCTGCTACGCAGAGGCTGGTGGGAGCGATGCTGACCAATAGCAGAGCAGGAGGCTGTAGCGAAAGCTAGCGTCCGAGCCGGGAGACAGCCAATGGGAGAGCGGGATGATTGGTGCGAGTTTACGCTTCGTTTTTCGCATCTAGATCATTTTGTCGTAACTCAGGCGAAAAAAACCCAGAAATCTTTTATCGTACGTCGAACTTTTCGTACGTAGAGCGTTTCGTAAGTCGGGGTTCAACTGTTCTTCAGTGAAAAGTCAAAATGCAAAAACATTCTGTTGATTTTATTTTCTGGTTGTATTCATTCATTTCACATTGTAGCGCAGTAAAAGACCTCAAATGAGACAGGATGAATAAACTTAATTAAATGAATTAGTAACAGACTTGAATGCTGTGTCAAGCAATGAAGCGAGAGTCTAGCTATTCAGAATCAACCCCTAAAAGTAGCGTTTGGAAATTCCCTTTTTGAATTCCTGATGAAGGGAGTGCGGGAAGTAGTGCAAGTCTTCTTTAAAGGATATGCAAACATCAAAAGCTTGAGATATGGTGGTTCTTTCTTTCCAGTTGGCTCTTGGCACTTGGTTGGTACTTTAAGATGCATCTGAACTCCATCCGCCAGCTCTAGAAGTGCAAGCCAGATATGTCAGAATGAGAAGAGGGAAGGTGTTGTAATAAGTATGGTGGTGGAAGTCAAAGAATGATGGAGAGCAGATCTTCATACAGTTGTCAATTGTTATAGTGCTAAGTGTTGTCTCAACAAAGAGTGTAGGAGGCCGTCATGAGGAGCCTACTGAGTGTGGATCCAAGAGATGCATTAGTGTCAGAGAAGGTGTTGAGAATTCAAAAGTATTACCCTTACAAAAAAGTACCATGGTACTAGCCTGCTGATATATTGTAATGGCATGGCATTCTGTGGCATTTCCTAATAGTAGGCTCCAAAAGTCTTGAAAACATGTTTGTTTGTTTTGTGTTTGTGATTTAGGAAAATTAAATGGCATAAAAAGAAGATAATGTATTTAAGCAAAAGATAGACTGAATGAAATAACTTGTCTTGAATTAATATGGAAATAAACCTGATATCACAGTACTTTTTTGTAAGGGTAATGCACCGTTTACCAAAAAAAGAAGCAGCAGCCATTGTTTGTCCCATGAAATATGACGTAGGGCCCATACTGCACTGCTTTAAACCCCATGTCTCTGTTTACCTCTAGGAGGCGCTTGTTTTCTCCTTTAAGACTGGGGGCCTCCATACTCTTCCAACTCAATGGGTGAGGACATGCATTGTGCATTGATTAACAGGAAGTCGCTTGTCCATTCCTATCCTCTCCATTCGTTTCATGCATACATGGTCAAAACCCCATCACATGGATATGTGACCCCCCCCTAAACGCAGCGTGTGATTGGTACTGGAGGGTACAGTGATAGTCCTAAAGCACTGAGGTTATTTTTAAATGATAGAGCTTTATTGTTTCTTTTCTTTTTTCCCCTTTTGGTTTGGCTTTTCTTTCTTTTTTGGGCCATTTTTAAGGTGTATGGTCTGTTGCATTTCACTACTGCTTTCCCCCACTAAATAAAGGTTTGAAATTATAAATTGCAAGTGTAGTCCAGTAGAGTAATTAACTGGATATTGTTAATTTAATTAGGTTAACGTCTAGCCTGTTGTCTTTTGCAGAAAAAGAAAACGAGAACAGTGCTTGATAACACTTGAGAGCTTGTCTATGACACTTTATAAATATTGTTAATCTGGAACATATTTGACTAAACATTGACATGGTAAATTTTGCTTTATATTACTGTAAAGATCCAAATGTTTTGTGATCGTTTTAATAACTCGCATCAGTCATTTTCACCAGACTCACACTTGTCAGCCACGATTTTTAATATTTATTAACTTCCGTTATAGCTAATGCTTTGTTAATTCAGAAATTCAACCTTAATGTTTGCCACTACTGCATAGGTCTTAAGATGAATTACATACAAATGATTTGGGGTCTGTACATTTTTTTAATGTTTTTAAAAAAAGGTTGCTTTAAAATACAGTAAAAATACAATAAATTCAATCGTAATGTGGTGCTCAAGAAGCATTTCTTGTTTTTATTGTTATGTTAGTTGTACTGCTTAATATTTTTCTAGAAACTGTTACGAAAGTTGTAGAAACTGTCACTTTTGATTCATTTAATGCATCCTTGCTGATTAAAAGTATTACCTTGACTGACAACGTGCAACCCAGCTGTCAAAATGGCACATAATAATTATTTCTTGTGCAACCTCTGGTTCTGGCTTGAACTTGGATACCTCCTCAAGTCATCTCCCTCCTTAAAAACTCAGATCGTTTAAGTGATACTGTCTCCATTACTCATTCTTCCCCTCTTTCTTCCACCCCAGGGCAGTGACAGCGAATACGAAGTTGACCCCAACCGGCAGAAGACCCATTCATTTGTCAATCACTACATCAGCGACCCCACCTACTACAACTCCTGGCGCAGGCAGCAGAAGGGGATCTCCCGAGCGCAGGCCTACAACTACACCGAGTCTGAGTCCGGAGAGCCCGAACACTGCGCCCCTCCACCACCTCTGCCGCCTCTACCCCCGTTTCCCCCACAGCTCAGTTCCCCTACGCCCCAAAGCCAGTCCCAGACTGGCAGCCTTTTTAGACCGAAGGGCAGCCGGACTCCCACTCCCTCCCAGCAGAGCTCCAACCCACCCAGTCAGCATGGCACACTTTACCGGCCCCCCAGCAGCTTGGCCCCAGGCTCCCGGGCCCCCATCGCCGGCTTCTCCTCCTTTGTTTGACAGAATGAAGATATCGGTTCACGGAGATACAAAACAAAGGCAGGGGGGGGATCTCTTGTTTTCCCAAACGCCTGGTCAAACTCGCGTCTATTGAAGAACAACAACAAACATCAGCCCTGGATCTGTTGTGCTTTACTTGTCATAGCAAGCTGATTTTTATTTTTGTATTCTTTCTTTGATCACAGTTTGTTTCATTTTTTTGGTTTTGTGTTCAGTGTGTTTCGCATACAATGAAAGACAATCACTTGGAAAGACACGTAAACGCACCGCTGAGCTTTGTGTGTTTTGGTTTGGTTTTCTTTGTTGTTGTTGATGTTGTTGTTGTGCTGCCTGAACAAACTGCATGACTTTTTTTTTTTTGTTCAAACTATTCTTTTTGTTTGCTTTTTCGTTTTGTTGTTATTGGTTCTTTTGTTTTATTGAGTTCCACAAAACTCAACACAACACAAACACTAAGTTATGAATGCTGGATAGAAGCACCAACACAAAACGAAAAAGGAAAAGAAAAGGCTGTGGAGAAATTCAAAGCACTTGAACCACCAGCGGTGACTGACATCAAGAAAAAATGCTAAATGGTTTTTGTTTGCTTTTTGACTGTGGTGTTTTTGTTCTTACTCGGATGACAAAATACTGTGGTGATAATGAAAGGTTAAAGTTCATTTGACTAGAGACTATAATCTGATAAAGACCCGCCTGCACTTAGCACGTGTTTGAGTTGGAAAGTCAGCATCATTTATTGATGTCACAGGTCAGTTTTCACCAGTGTTCTAAAAAGGCCAAAGGTCAAATTAAGTGCTTAATGCTAATCTGTGCTTTGAATGTTTTTTTGCCAGATGTGAAATGTAGATTGTGTTCATAAAGCTGATGACTGGAGCACGAGTATATTTGCCATGTGAAACTGATAGATGAAAGGCCAAATATGTACGAGTCTGATTTAATATGATACTATTATACTGTTGCTCTGGATTCATTCCGATTCAGAGGATTCATTTCAGCAGCGGGTGTGTATGTGTGTGTGTGTACGTGGTGGGTGGGGTCATTTGTTGCTCCTTTTGATTTGACTCTATGATGTCATCCTGAGCTTCAGGTTTCACTTTCACCGTGGGAACGGTAACATCAAACACAAACGTAAAACAAGCAGCAGTGGATATGGGATATTTGCCAGCATCTCAAGCGGAGCTGGTTGTCAAACATACCCATTGAAGAGTTGTCGTTCACACACCTCTCAGATTTTCACTTTACATGACTCTGCCAGTGATGTCATCTTCGCCGTTCACATAGATCATCTGGCAAGACATAACGTCGTAGAAGCTGATGACATTTTCAACCAAGCAAATGTATTGTACCTGTGAACTTCGGACCATGGATTTTCACTCTTTCGCTTTTGAAGCGGCTATTCAAAGTTACTGAAGATAAAAGAAAATGGACTAAGGGACCCAACAAGGCGCCAGCAAAGACTTAACGGCACTTGCACAGCTTACTTGTGAGGTTTAACGATGTTGTTTGCTTTTTCTTTTCCGTGAAGTGATTTTACTGTCTGTATAAACAAAGTCAATCACATGCTCAGTCTGCCTGAACACAGTATATTCCTAAATAAATTATGTTTTCTGCAAAAGTTATTGGTTTGAACATTGAAAATAGTCATCTCTGAAAAGGGAGCATTCAGGGGTAACGTTTCATGAAAGTGTCCTTAAAATTTTGTTTTAATTGTTTAATTGTTAATTGTGTTTTAGCTGTCATGACAATGCCATGGACACCAAGAACCACGTCTTACTGAAGAAAACAAGCGATTTGAAGGTTCCTCCTCCATATATCGTTTTTGACTTATTTATTAACTGTTTAATTACTAGCATTTTTTTAAATTTCATCTTTTGTGATAGCAGAATAAATAAACTCATACAGGTTTGGAACAACTTGAGGGTGAGTAAATGATGACCAAATTTTCATTTTTGGGTTAACTGGCCCTTTAAGTTTAAAGTTGTGCTTCGGACAGGTGAGGAAAAGTAGGCATAGCAGTTATTAGGTTAGTACATGCTTAAATACTAGCTTTATCGGATAAAGGGACTAAGTCACTGGAACAGTCACTAGGAATGAGTGAATGCCAGGTAGGATGTTTACAAGGATTGCCGTAATTTGTTAGTCCTGGAAAATCTTTCAGGTCCAAAAAACTCTAATTGGATTATGCTTGCATTATATTGAGCAAGTCTGTAATCGCATCCGTGCAAGCATGTTTCTGACTTAACTCTACCCTAAAATCTGGATAGGATTGATACAATAGTTGTTCCAGGACGAACAAGGATATTTTTCCCAGTCACAGAACGTGTACAATTATTTTATACTTTTGCGTGCTTTCGTACTTTGTGTAGGTGTTGAGATGTTTAAAGTCCATCTTCATCTTCTATTGGACTTCTCATTCATTTAATATGTGTGGATAAATCGGATCAACAGACCTGTAAAATCCTGTTATGTTGGAAGCATCTGTTGCCTCCAGCCAGTTTACAGTCACTTTGCTCCCTCAAGATCTGAGAGAACAAATCCAATCAGCTCTGATTCAATTTAAACCTTGGATTATGTTAAAGACAAGGAGCATTAATTTAGCCATTTCCATCATTTTTATCTTTTATCTCTTTTATTCTGTGGTGTTCAAAAACACACCCTCTTTGTGATGAAAGCAAACTCTTTCCTCTTGTTTCTCTCTCTCAAAACTCTATTTTTTTTATCTGAAATGTGGGAAGAGTGAGACAGAAAACCCTACATTTATAAGTTAATGATGTCAGAGGTAGAACAGGGCAGGAATGTCTAAACGGAGGGAGATTCCACATCACACTCATCCCAGTGTGATACAATTTTTTCGTCCTATTAAAACTAATTTCCTATTAACTTTGTCGATCTAAATACAACAGAGGAACTGATTTAACAGAATATAATGACTAAAAATGGTCTCAAGAGTATACATTTGGTGGAGGAACTTGTGGAATTAAAATTCTTCATGTTCTTCACCTTAAGAAAGCTCAAATCAAAGACTGGTGTTCCTGAGCTCTACATACGGTACTTGAAGTCAACTAAGTGACTTTCGACAGATAAATGATTCATGTGCGGCAGTCAAACAGATATAAATGGACAATATGTTTATATAACTTGGGTTATATAAGGATTGTGAATGCCGCATGTCTGGAGTTTGAAGGCATTGAACGCTATGGGTTTACAACTCCTCTATCCTCTCATAATGTTTTACTCAAAGGTGCTGGTGAAGCTTTGCAGTCGTGTTTCTTGTTTTAATCATCTGCACTTGCTTCCTGTTTGTGGTTACTTTTTTGATTTTTTATTAATCAAATAATATTATCTTCCTCTTCCACAAAAGGGTAATATGCACCATGCCAAGATCAAATGGTGGGGGAAAAATGCTTTTGATGGTGATTATAGAGTAGAACTTAAACACAGGATATGAGCCCATTGATCAGACTGTTTGTTAGTACCATAAAAAAAGTCAGGAAGTAATCGCCTGTTTGAAAAAATATAGGGCGTTTGTTGACTGCTTTTTATGAGCAGGTTTAAGGGCAAGATTTACTTTTAAATGTGTAGAGTTTTCACAACTGTTTTATGCTATACAAAACATAAGTATTCCCTTTATAAGTTCATGAACTTTAGGTGGGTTATTTGGATTTCTGTTTCTTGACTGAAATATTCACTTCAATGGTATTGATTAATTTGAATGTTTTTCTTTGTTTTGGTTTGCTTTTTGTAATTATTATTCTCTTTATGAACATGATGTATGGTTCAACTGTGTGTGTGTGTGTGTGTGTGTGTGCGCCTGCTATGGGGTCTAAATAGTCCTAAGGATAGTCATTTTTGTTCCCATGAGCAAATCAGCTTAAATATCAGGATGAATTGTGTTTTGTTTTTTTATGTAAAAATGCAAAAGTTTTTTTATGATTGGGTTCAGAGATGGAATATACAGTTTGTAAAATATAGAAATCATTATGTCTATGGAAAGTCTAAGGAAACTAGTGTGTGTGTGTGTGTGTGTGTGTGTGTGTGTACCTGCTATGGGGACTAAATATCCCTAAAAGGATTGCAATTGTAGTCTTTCTTTTTTTTTTTGTTCCCATGAGGAATTCAACTTTTTTTTTATGTAAAAAAGCAAAAGTTTTTTTGTGACAGGGTTCATAGATATAATATACAGTTTGTACAGTATATAAATCATTATGTCTTTCGGAAAGTCCAAGGAAACTGTGTGTGTGTGTGTGTGTGTGTGTGTGTGTGTGTGTGTGTGTGTGTGTGTGTGTGTGTGTGTGTGTGTGTGTAAGATGCAATGAAACGGTGAGAATGAGTGAATGTTCAGATGCACTACTATTTTTTTCCTCACTGCCTGGATTTGGCATGCAGATCTATTGTTACGAAATAAACTAATGTTTATTTTGCCTTTCTGTGTAGAACTTAAACCAAAAGATGTGTTTTGAGAATAGAGCTCTAAAATGAAGGTTTATTTAGATGTACATGAAAAGGAGTATTTTATTTAATTTTATATCACATGATGATGTTTAAAGGGCCTGCATTTGGTTTGTTTGTTTGTCATTTGCAATTATGACCTCTGGAATTGATACGTCACCATGAATCACCCATCTGAAGAGGATGTATGTGGTTGAGTATGTCACATTTGTTTTGTGTGGTTACTGTGGAAACGTCATTTCATTTGGTTGCTGACCAGGGTCATAATAAAACAGAACTTGATTATTCGCAGACAAAAGATGATCATGGATACTTTTGATCTGTTTGCCTTGTTTTTCTTACTTATTATATTTGTTCATTTAAAATGTGTTTATTTTTGCTTTCCTGTGATGTGTTTTACTTCCTCAATATTATATACCAGTGCTACATCTAAGGCATTTTAAAAATGCCTAAAATTGGATGTATTGTATTATAATGAGTGTTTAGTGCCAAGGGTGTACTCTGTGATCAATATTCTGATATATTCTGTACTAGACAGTATAAAAAAAAAACTAAAAGAAAAAAAAACTTGAACGAGCAGTCAATGATTATCTGGTTCTGGGCAAATGACCTGATAACAGAATTATATTATTTTCTAAATAAACTGAAACAAAGAGAAACAAATCATTTCGTGGGATATTATTTATATTGTTTCTATGTCTATTTAGATGATTTATATTTTTTCAAATCTCTCCATTTATGCCTACTAATAATATAAATTATAATATTAAATCAATTGTATACAACTATAGTAGATACTTAATATTTTAATAATTGTAATATTTAATAAATATGAATATGCTTGTGATGGGGATAATAGATGTGTATACATAAAATTACATAATGTGGCTAGATCATTTTAATTAAATAAAAATATGTGAATGCATTAATAAATAGAAATCCTAATAAAATAATAAATGTATATAAAATTTATGTATATGATTTATAAATGTACCATTAAGTTCAAATTAATAAACGAAAAACACCAGCTTAATTTACACACAGTGGTAGTAAATGTGATACTGGCCCTTTAAAAGGCAATGAGAGGCGGAGTTCTCAATTGGAACGGGCGTGGCGATGACGGAAGGGGGCGGGGCGTTGTCGCTCAGGACAGTCTCTAAACGCTTGAACTGCATTAGTGCGCCATCGCACATAGAACCAAGTCGTTACGCGAAGACGCGCTCATGTTTAACACGTTTTTATTATTCATAATCGGGTTATTACTCTCATAAAGCTGTTGGAGGATATCGGAGACATCTGTCAGGCCCAGCCTGTGTGTTGTTCCCACACTCTGCGGTCTCTTTTGCTTGCACTGTGATTCTATTGAACTTGGTCCATTGTTGTTGGATGAGAAGCTCAACTTGGCATTGAGGTTTCTGGGATCGAATCCTACGGAGCGAACAGTGGTAAAGGCTTTTATTATTTATATGAATTCATTTCTTTGTGCGACCTTTGTTCATATTCCACGAGGTTCCATTAGAACTTGAATAAAAGTTCACTGTGTTAGATAAAGATACAATGAAGCGTTTGCTGTTGAACTCAGGCCAGTCAGACTCTCACTCTCATTCATCCGAATCTCAAATGGATTTAACAAAGCTGCTCCCAAAGACATTTTTTTGGTACACTTTTGAATGTCAGTCTCAGACATTTTTCTACTGCTGTGTGTAGTTTAACTTATGCTGTGTATAGCCTATGATTATGGTATTTCAATGTTTTATGCAATAAACTGTTCATTTAATTCATACACTATGGTATATATATATATATATATATATATATATATATATATATATATATATATATATATATATATTAGCCCAATAACAGACGTGCAGATTGATTTTTGAACTGAATAATTGCCTAAATATACCTTGATTGATTTAAATTGTAATGTTGTTTCATTAATATTGGGCTTATTGTTTTGTTAGTTGATGTTTGAAATATTTGCATTGTTTGTTTGTCTTTGGATTTTTTTTTTTCGGTTATGTGTAGACCTTTTATAAAAAACTCTTGTTCCTATTAAATCAGTTAATCGTAATTTCTGTTTACAGAGGCAATATAATTTTACTCCATAATCTGTATTTCATCCTTTTGATTTAAATTCTGGGGCTTTTGTACAAGCTGCCAATGCACACGATTGTGAAAGCAAGTTAACAAGTGATCTCTAATGCGGGGCTTCGACATGCTGGCTTTTGATTGAGTCATTAACGTGTGATTGAGTCATCATTGGTGCCCAACGCCTGGTTGGACCTTTGAATCTGGACGTTAGGACTGTTAGCGCGTTACTTGTGTCCAAAAACACTTGGAATTTTTTTTTTTTAATTATGAAGAAAAAAAGTGGTAGATGAAATTGTTACGTAACTACTTGGAGGACTTAAAAAGTCCACGTTGCATTGTAACACGAATCCAGTCAAGTATCCCAAGAAATTGTGAGTTTCCAGATGTATTCTCTCTCCATATGTATTGTACTGAACCTATTGGCACATCTGTTGCGTAATATACGCATTGGTGAGATGGCTGGGTTTTCACAGTTCATTACTCTTACGGCCCCAACTGTTGTTTGCAGAAAACTGGCGAGCGCTCTGGTATTGTAAAAGGTTATCAGACTGAAATTGATTAACCCTAATGGCTTGTCTCAACAGCACAATCAGCTTTAAGTATCCTCCTTTGACCTTTTTTTTTTTTTTTTAAACCTTTTTTGTACGAATATAATCTGTCTTTAAGTTGTCATCTAAACCATTTAGTTAAGTGAAAGTGACATCATTCAAGTTATTGTTGTGTGCTTCAGAGATTTGACCCTTAACCTTTGACATTTTGATCATTCTTGGTGTCAATATTTGTGAAAGGTGGCATTAGCAACCCTGCTGCCAGAGTTATGAGGTCAGTTTCTGCCCGGATAGACAAAACAAATCACTGTATACCTGGAGTTAAAGCTGCCTGGTTAATATCCTGAGCTTATTATGATATTCCAGTGAGGAGAGCAGGCAGAAAGACCGTTCTGGCCTAAATTGTAGCATGGGAGATGTGGGCCAAGGTCTGTGTGTGTGTGTGTATTAAGGCCGACCTGCCAGATGGATAGATAAATGCAGTGTGTTCTTTTTTTCCACTTTCTTTCTCACCTTATCGCCCCATTCCCTCAAGCATTTATATGCACTTTACACAGATGCTTTCTTAGAGAGGGACACTTTCTTCACCCCTAAACTAAAAGCCAGTCTTTATTTACCGTAGTCCTCGTCTCATTACAAACCTGTCTATAGTGATGAGGGGGAAACATTTTCAACTCTGCTTTTTTTTTTTTCTTCCCCTAACTAAATTTGATTTGTTTATAAAATACCAGTACAAAATGTATTCTTGCATCTAATAATTGTTTTTAATAATTGATAAACATTACACAAAATAAGAAATCAGAAATTATTATATGCAGAATAATTGTAACACTTCAATGCAAAATAAATGTTCAAAAAAAATCATGCATTTGTTAATAATCAAGCATAATGTTAATGGGTGTCTTAATTTCTTCAATTTCAAATGGTAAACCATCATGCTTTTAGACAATGAAGGCTGAATAAAACTTCTGCTATTGTCATCATTATATCAAATAAGAAAGTGTTTGTGCAAGTGAACTTTTTTTGGATTTCACGTCGACTTGAAATGCATCTGCAGCATCTTTCTTGGTGCTTCTGTGTGTGTTCAGCATGACTGAGTGAGTGGATCTGTGGTCATACAACTGGCCGCTCGCCCGTCCACTGCTCTTGTGATATGATGTAGCTGCAGCAGTACGACGTGTGTGTTTGAGGAGAATTGAGACTTGCATCAAAAACGAATTATTAATTTGGTGTTCAATCACCGTGATTGCCTTCTTGTGACTCAGCAGCATGAGTCAGATGTGCCTCTGATGTAATCGGCCCAGCTGTCGACACACACTACAGGAGGACGACTCTTCTGTGTTCAGAGGGACTAAAGTTCAACCTGTATAACCTTTCTAAATTTAGCCTGTAGGTTTGCGCTTCAGTTGTTCATTATGGGGGTTTAGATAATTATGGGTGTTTCTGGCCTTTCTAGATGACAAAACTGGGATGAGTGGGTGTTGAAGTTGTTAGAGTTTCATTTGAAGTTTAACCACTTGAGCTCAAAGGTCGAGCTGTAAGTTTGAAATTTAAAATCAGTGGTTGTACATAAGTCTCTTTAGCGTATACTGATTGAAAAACTTTGATAGAAGTCTCTAATGCTCACCTATGATTCAGTTATTTCATGATTGATATTCATTTCACGAATATACTATTGTGCACTAGCATTACAATTTAAAATAGCTTTTTATTTTTCATTTTAATATACTTTACTTCAGTCTTTAGTGTCACATGATCTTTCAGAAATCATTTTAATAAAGAGGTTTATCAATCTCCAAACAGATGTGCTACTGAATATTTTTTGTTTTAGTTAATAGACATGGAAACCTTTTGTAACATTATAAGTATATCTATTATCACTTGATTAATTGTATTGATTGTTTACTTACTGAACAAAAGTAGTTTTCTTTTAAAACATATATTTGGATTAGTTTTTGAGCAGCACAGCATGCTATTTATTATACAATGACAGGAAATGCCTGCAAGATATTGCTAGCTTTTTATGTAGTAGACTTTGAACTTGAAGGAAAACCGTATTGCATTCATATCAAACCTCAAGGGACTGTAAAACTATTTTAACCACGACTCTGTCTTGCCAAAAGTCAATATTTTCGCACTGTCTCCTCTCCTCGTGAACTTGAATAAGACGACCTGAGCTCTCTGCTTAGTCCAGCGGAGGCCTCAGGAATCTGACATACTAGAGTTAGAGAAGCGTATTCCTCTGAAAGCAAGCCTCCTGCCGTCCTACAGGCTGACCCCCACTGACACCAGGCAACGAGCCAGTTCTTCTGCTTCCAAGAAGACCAAAGCCCTATAGCGTCTAGTAGGAATCATGTCATATGACCTTGTTTAACTTTTTGCTAACTAGTGTCACTTGCAGTCATTATTAACTGACTTGATATTAATCTGTGAAACTAAGGAAGTAGTGATATGGATTCCTGGAAAGTAAAAAAAACAAAACGTTTCAACATTTTGGAAACACAAATCTCAACCAATGGTTAATTGTTGGCCAAGCTCTTTTTAGACATTGATAATTACAGTTCGAGTTTAATGGCAAAACCACAGTCCATACAAAAAATGGCAGAAAAATCTTTATAATCAAATTTTCTTCCATATACGTCACTTTAATTGAGATCCCAACTATTCCAGATAAACTCGTCACTAAACGACTATGAACTATGTTTGGTCACTGTTTTTGGCTTTCCTGTAGCTCAATCAGTAGAGTGTGGCGCTTGCAACGCCAAAATCATAGGTTCTATTCCAGGGAAAGCAAGAACTGATTCAATGTGTTTCTTGAATGCAATGTAAGTTGCTTTGGATGAAATGCTTAAATGTAAATGATGATCTCTTGATAAAGTGGACTAAAATGTGTCCTGCTACTCAGAAGTCTTGCTGTGTTTTACTATGGTCATTTTGGTAATGTGAAAGTGGTCATGTAAACCAAAAATTAGCAGTCAGCTGTTAATGTAATGAACGCACAAATCTTGATCATCTCCTTGATGGGGAACTAGTTTTTTCACATACTCCAGTCTGACATAACTTGGCGCTTTAGTAATCTTTCTTTGGTTTCAAGATGATGACTGTTTTGAGTGTCAGACTTTACTCCCTCATTTTTGAGATGACGAATTCATAATTACTGTGTTTGATAGTGTTGATAGGTGTGAAACCAGTTTAAGTCACTGTAATCGTTTAGCAGCCTAAAGATACTCCTCTGAGCAAATGACGGGCGATTTTTCTTTGGGTTGAGCCACACATTTTTGGATTGACAGTATCGGCATCACTCCCTGTGAGGAGGTATTTTTGGCTTTCTGCTCTTTGTCTTTCTTCCAAGCTGTTAAAGTTGCCATTAGTGTGTTGAACTGCAACCTTTTTTTGTTGCTAGTTTAACAATTTCCTAAACCGTTTTGTGTGGACGCTTGCTTGTGTACTACTTTTTCACCGAGAGAAAAGGAAAAATATTCCTCTTTGTTTCTCACGGTCTCTTCATGTATACATTATTCTTTACGTTCTCTAATGTTTCTGTTGCTCCATATCTCTTCCTGTCATTCACTTTCGATCAGGTTCCTGCTTTCTCGTAGAGGAACAGGTGGTCTCCCTCAAGCATGTGACCTGTGAAAAAAGAAAAGGAGAAATTCTTTTGTCCATTAGTGTCCATTCCCATCCCAGATGCTCTTGGCTGCGCTTGAGTAATCCAATATCCTTATGGATCCATAACATATGCCCTCTGTCACCCAGTGTCATTATGCTCAAAGTAACCCACAATTCTGGCCCGAATTTGTTGACACATGACCCGTACATGTGGAAAAATCATGTGTGGTCTTTAGACTGTTTATATTATCATAGATTATTAGCAATTTAACAGTTGTGTTTCTTTCAAAATGGCTGAACATTGGATTAATAGACCTTTCACTAAACTTCGCCCACCGTAGTTGCTCAGACCAGTTTTACAGAACTTGACATTGCAATAGGTGTTGTGTGTGCCATGGGGATGCTGGAGCGTCTCAGCCCATCATTGATTTTTATTTTTGTGAAATAGTCAAGGTTTCACAAAATTAGCAAAGAAAAGAATTTCTTCTAGTCCTAGCTAAGGCCTTCATATTTCTCTTGTGTTTGTGTAAAGGGATTGGCTCATTCTTCAGGTCGTTTCTTCTTTAAGCTCTGTTTAAGTTTTATTTTGACCGTTGTGACTTTGCTTCCACAGTTTCAGTGTCTTTGAGGGTAGACAGTTGGGCATTTCCTGTAGAGGAACACTTACATGCTCCAGTAAACTAATACAGTAGGTCAGTGGGGCGTTGAAGGTGGCGTACGGTATTGATTGGCTCAGTCAGGCTTCCTATTTTAAACAATGGGAATAAAATCATGGTCTTTAAGCATTATTATTTTCAGATTTAGAGCTGCGTTTAACACAATTGCTACTATTTTTAAAAATAATGTTATAATGATACGATTGAAACTCTACCTCTGGTACCAAAATACTGTAATTACTGCAGTTATTATTACTTCTGCATTGCATTCGGTGGCAACAATTGTCATAATAATATTTTGGTGGCAACCATGGTAAATATTTGTAATGGTGACTGAGCATTGTATGCAATTAAATCTCCTTTGAGAAATCTCTTTTTTTGGAGCTATTCTTCTCTTCTAACCAGGAACATCTGGTTTAAGGGTATATAGTGATGAGGCCTTGATCATTTCAGAGCTACTAGAGCTGAACCGCACTGACAGCTGTGTGTTAGCAATCAGTGCTTGAATCACATCATGCGTAAGTGTACAATGACTGCCGTCACCATTTGAGAGGATTTACGTGGATTTGATTACTTATCAGCTGATAAGTCATGCATGAGTTAATTGGTATGTTGTCGTTGCTGGATTGTCTAAGGTTTTGTAGATGTCTGTACCGTAATTATAAGTTTCTAACTAGTAAATGTCTTTCAAGCTTTTAATTATACATTAGAACTAAATAAACGTTCTTTCAGCTTGTAAAGTATGAAAAATGACATCTCTTTTCGCCATTCTGTTTTGTTAAAAATAGTATAGAAATTTGAGAATGGATTTTTTTTTTTTTGTGGTCAAACGCAAATGGATTTGGTTAAGCTCTTAAAAAGAAATCACCATCTCGCAATCTAGATATGACGTAAATGCATAGGGAGCCAAACTGTAACCATTCAGGTGTATTAAAGATATTTACTATAACATTACAGATTGACTTTCAGTTCAGTTCGGCATTTAAGAAAACTGAACTAAGTGTAAATGAAGATGATTGTGTTTTGTGTAATAAAAAAGGATGTGATATGTATTATGGTGCAAGGGATTGTGATAAGTCTTTATTGTGGTTCTGAGATTTTATTTTTTAGGTCATTTTAGATGGTTTTCAATTGAAACAATTTGGGAGTAGTTGGTGACTTCTCTCTCAATCACTGTTCTTCAAACTTATACAGCTCAGTTTTTGAATATATGTGTGTATTAGTCTTTATATATAGTCTATCATTAAATGTTGCAAGTTTGGGTTTCTCGAGGTCCTCTTTTAACCTTTTGATTCCAATGGGGATTTCCTACGAGTAAAACAGAAAGTTGTAAATTACAGACCTTTCTTTTACTGGGTGCTGCCTTGAAAAATGCTGCTTGACTGGTGTCTTGTGTACCTGTGAAGGAAGTTGTTTTAAAAGACAGGCTTTATACTGTCTATAATGTGTAACACAAACAACTTGATCCTCCTTTGTTAGTGACTCATTCTGTAGACAGATTTATTGTTGCACATATTCCTACAGAAACTACAAGATTGGTGAAAATCTGTTTTGGGATTTCAGCAGTTTTTCGAATGATCCAAAAAGGTTGAACTTTTGAACTCTGACTGAAAAGATGAATGACAAGAAGTTGTCCAAAGTCTGCATTTCACAATTCCAAGATATTGGAGAAGACTGAGAAATCTCCTCTTTATTTGTTTGACAGTTTGAGCAAAGGGCTTCATAAATTGTAGCTTTGGGGAGAACTGAGCTTGGGTGGAGGAACATGATGGCTCACAGATGGGGCGACTGGGGTAAACCGTGGCAACTTTTCACATAAGTTGCCAAATGCATCAAATTATATTTCAAAAGAAAGCATTGTAGAAATATAACCTTTTAAGCCAAGGTCATTGGCCATTTGAGTCATTGAGGAATAAATACATTTTTCAAATACAAAATTATGAACTGAAATGAGAAAATGTATATTAAAGGATGAGACTAAGAATAATTTATAAGTCTTATTTTTTTTTCCTGTTTTTTTTTTAAATTTGCCCTTTTTCTTTTTTTCAAGATTATTTGAATAATCCACCATTTTAAATATTAATAGTAGTAGTATTTATGGTCAAATAAAAAAAAAAAATCTAAATGACTTGCGAAATGGTAAGCTAATATTTTATGTAATTATGTTTTTATATTTAATTCACAGATAATCTTATAATTCCAAATATTTCATGTGGTTTTACACACTGGCAAATTTACCACAATTTATAAACTGTACACAGAATTTATATACATATACTTTTTATTCAGTAATTGGTATTTAATTTTTTTTTTGCAATTTCTGTTTGTCTATCTCTTTTTCTTGTTATTACTTTTTTTTTTTTGTATAATGTTTTTCAATCATGCCATTACTTTTACAATGAAAACTGGATAAATTTGCTTTGAGACTATTTAATTTCACCCCAATGCAAAAAAATCTCAATTTAAAGAACAGTTTTACCATTAAAGAATTTGGTTATATGATGGTCATATGACTCACACAGCACTGTTTGCAATAGATTTAGGGCACAACTTACCCACTTTCCCCATCAGAAGTTCAGAGATGTGTAACATTGGCCTCATTTTCTCTCTGTCTAATGAGATGTTGGATGGAAATGTCCTGCGAGGACTGCTGCTGCCTGCTGGCGCAGTCCTGTAGCACCTCTGCCAAGATGGCACCAACCGATGTGTGTCTGCTTTTCTTCAACACACTCATGCTTGTGTGTTCCAGACACACGGGGCCCAAGACTGCCGGCAACACCCAGGGAAGACACCGCACTGCTGCCTCGCTCATTCTCCTTCTCATCCGTGCCGTTTGGAAAGGGCTTTGCGCCTCAATTCCAAGCAGCCGCTCTTTTTAGCCTTCAAACCAGATTATGCCATTTTCAATTTCAAAATCGATCATTATTTGCACTTCTCAGCACAGCGTTTAAAGTTTTCTGATTCTGTGCAGTATTACACAGCTGTGAGAGGATTGTTGGCTTAACCTGAACCCATGGGCTTTTGGCAGAGGAAAACAGCAGGAATGTGGAGTGGAGAGGATGTGGAAAGTTAATCATCTACTTGATTAGTAAGGCCACGTTCTTTCTGTTTATATGCTGTGATTATAGAGCTGCAACCTTCACCTTTTCGAAAAGTGACTGCCAAGAAGGATGGTTCCTGTAAAATGTGAGCCATAATAGTGGTTTTGATGAAAAGATATCGTTAAACGTCAAGTCAGACTGATCGGTTAAAAAGACTTAGTGTTTTTGTGTGTGGCAAAATGTTGCCTCGGCTGGTTCAAACACGGTTTAGTGTTTTCTGCATTCTAGTCTGTAATCCTTGTGGTTAAGTTTCAGCATGTTTGGCAGGGAAACTCAACGCACAAACACACACAGTGTATCTGTTTACCCCGCTGGCTGCTGAATGCAGGGTTAGCTAATGCATAATATCCTGTCTTGGTCAAGCTGAGAGAAAATGTACAGAAACTAGACTGGGAATACTCTGTAATGTAATGTGGTTTGTTTTGTGTTTCTTTGTCCTTCAGTTTGTTGGAATCTGTTAATGATCCTGCTGTCTTTCTGTAATAATTTTAATAAAATTGAAAATGCAGTTTTCTTTTACTCCTTCACAAAACCTTTGATTTTCCTCCTCCTGTTGAGCACAAATAGTGACTTTTTAAATAATATCCTGGTCTTTCTTTTCAGGATAATATTAATGAAGTCTGGTGCTGTCCAAAAAAAACCATCAGAAGTAGTTCATATGACTTCCCAGTCTTCTGAAGCCAAACAATTGCTTTTCTGTGAGGAACGGTCTACAATCTGGACAACCACCCTCCTTTGATTTGTGAACAAACCACTCAATCAAAAGCGTTATTAGCGAAGCTGATTGTAGACTATTACGTTGCTTTTTGGGAAACTTACTTTTTCAGATGATTTGGCTGCACAAGTTCACAAAACTGGTCTGCATGATTGGTTCTCAAATGTTGATTTGAGTTCAACTATATCATTTGTTCTGGTTGAAATGGTTAATTGCTCAAAATGGTCATATGAGGTCTGAAGACTTGGAAGATAGGGCATTATTCTTGTTCACTACTCTTATGCTGCTTTTGTGTCCTTTTTGAAGCTTCAAAACTCCAGGGGAACTTCATTTGTGATTTGCATGGCAAAGAGCGACCAGAACAGTCTTCAAAATGTCTACTTTTCAAAGTCTTTGCGTTCACGTATACATTCGTGTTTTGGTACTAACTCTTTAACATCACTGCTTATTAGAGTGGGTTTGGATCAAAACAGGTACACATATGCGTCTCTCTCTCCCTTTGTGTTCACAGTGTTGGACCAAATGTGTGTGTATACAGATTTACGTTTATCACAGTTACATATTTTTCTAGAGTGTTTATGGGTTTGAGAAAAGGGTTCTATTGGTTGATTTTGGTGGGTGTCTTCCCTGTATCACATTTACTTTTTTTTATAAATCTGTTTATTCACCACTTAATATCTGTATCTATATGAGGCCTCAGGCTTGTGGAGGTGTTAACCGGAATAACAGGTTGTAAGTGTTGTTAATTATAACGCATGAAAACCATACGACTCTTTAACACTTTCTACCAGTTCCTGGTTTCAATGACAATTTCTTGTGAATGTGTGTCACCTTGCTATTTTGAAGATGTCCTTTTTACAGAGGACAACATTTAGCCTTTGTTAACTATATAAGGATAATATTTTGTTAATCGTCTTAAAGTAATATTTTCTTAAATATTTATTCTTAATTTGTATATAGAAGTAATAGTGAAATGGACTGTTTACACTGTACCCAACCACCAGTGGCATGAAATTAAAAACACTTACTTTGATATTTTAAAGCTGCATATGTAGAAAATACATCAATTTAATTATTTTATGACAGCTAATAGCAGCACTTTGAATGATTTATCAGTGAAATCACAATGTGATATGAATCTCTGTTCAGTGCAGTACTTCCTGGAGTACGTCTACCCTTAATACTAAAAATACTGAACAGCAGTCAAAACTGTATTGACATTTTATGGCTCATTTGACTGCTGTTATGCATTTTAATATGGGGGGGCATTGTACCAGATATACAGGAATCCTGTGTTTTACAGTTGATACCAGCAACCTCTCCAAGGAGACGAAAAGGGATGTTAAATCTTCACGAAGTATGTTCAGATTTTAATCAAAAGTATGAATGAATCACAGGCTGGCATGGGCTTTTTCTGCATGTTCTCAAAGACTATAGATTTTGAAAGACTGTTCACAACTATTACTTTTGACTGGGAAGGCAATCTGAGCGGCTGGAAATGGCAAGCTAGCTTTGAAAGCTTGATAAACCACCCCCATAACGCATGCAGCAGAGTTTGCAAAAAGTCACAACTCACTTTTTAACAGAAAGATGATGTTAAACTACTTGTCTCAAATCAGAGAACATTACAATAATGATAAACCTAAACAACTTAAAGAGCACTGACCTGTATCACTTGACTGCTGCAGATTCGTTTCAGAGTTGATTAGTGTTAAGTTCGAGTCGTGGACTGCGTTGTTGTGTCACGGATTTCCATCTCTTCCAAATGACAGTAGTTAAGACGTGAATGTGGCTTGAGCTCGTTGACTGGCAGGTAGGACATCGCTCCATTGCTCTGGACAAACATTTTATGGTCCTATGCCTTTGGAAGGTGGTATACATTAATTTAGTGTTTGCTATCAAGAAAAACCTTGATAAAGATATGTATCTTAACCAAGATAAAGAGAAATCTGGAGACTCTCATCCAGAAGAACAAAAAATGTTTCTGGAACAAATCATCTACCCAACCTTTGTAATTGTGAGTTTGTCAAATAGTTTTTCGAGCTGTCTTTTGCCGTTTCTTTTGCTTATTAAACTGTTACTAAAATAAGTAATTAACTGTTAAACAATTGTAATGTTTTGATGTAATCTGAATAGTCATGACTGACAAGCTTCAAGGCTATGTGACGCGTCTAACGCGTGACTATATTCTGATGTAATGTCATAATTATTCATCATTTTTGCTTAAAACATGGTCATGTGTTTCAGTGTTGTGTACCATTACAAAAATACAAATACCATGTTTAATAAGTAATTACTCTTAAAAGGTTTAAACGGATCTATAAATAAAAGTACAATAACAAAGTGACAGCTGGTGTTTAATTTAGTGGATCATCTGACTTCCTTCCATGTGCTTTGCATGAGAAGACACTTTACGCAAGAGATCGTGACTTTGTAAGTTAACAGCATGAGATGAATGATGCTTGTGGTGAAGATGTGAATCATTTATACCGTAGTTGCTTTATTTTTCTTGATCTTAATCTCTGGTTGTGTGACTACGGCTGTGGGTTTGATGGCCACGTTTAAAATATTTCAGCTTTTTAACCCACAATCCATCCCTTGTTTTTCTACAGTCATCGCCATAACGGCCTCCTACCAGACGAGACAGACTAATATATTTTTTCTTGTGAGAGTGTTTGTGTGTTTCACGCTTAGGAATGTTGACGAGACCGGAGCTGGTCTCCTGGTATCCCAGTTTGGAGCCTGTGAAACGAGGCCCCTCTGAAACGAGGCCCTGCAGATGTGTGGTTAGACCCTCACTGTGATTGATCACGAGGGTCCGTGCAGCTGTGAAGTTGTAGGTCTCCAGTGAGCTCTGATATGTGCACGCATGTCCTGAGGGGGAGAGAGATCTTTATCTGGTGTGCTGTCTTTCAGGAGCAGTTAGGATTTTGTACTGCTGTGTAATGATGCTGAACACAAATTACATGCTCTGAAATCCCCAGAGTGTCGCTGTGACACTCGAAGCGTTTAGATGCTGTGATTTGCTGGAAATAGACTTTGGTCCTTTTCAAGTCGTGTTTTTTGTCAATCCCAGATAATTAGTTTGTGACAGTTTATCACACAGTTAACAAAATGAATAAAATAATGTATTATTATTAAAAAATACTCAGTTTCAGTCACACCACTTTATTTTTTTTTAAGTAAATTCTAATATTTACCTTTATGTTTGATACCACCCACATATATTCCCATTTAAGTCAAATAGTTTTGTGGTGACCGATCAGTTTTAAATGGTAAACTTGACCAATTTGTTTTTTGAATTAAAAAAACATGGCACTGTTGAATTAATATATAGAATTCCAGTTAAGTGTATAATTAATCATGGCCTTTGTACCATATACACATTCCTTAAGGATCTTTCCAATTGCTGCGGCAATAGAGCTGTTCAGGTGTGATTTATGACATTAATTTGTAGGCCAACTCGGAAAGCTAATTTGCCATTGGTTCCCTTGGGAAAACCCTAGCAGTTTTCAAATTACGTAAAATGAGGTCTGAGGTTAATATTACTTTCCATCATGTGAGGTTAACATAAACCGCATAGTCAAAACCACTGTATTTTTAAAATTGCGTTAAATGAACCGATTAAGATATATAAAAAAAAAAATCTAAATTATTTATCGTTTCACCATTTGAATGTATGACCCTTTTGTCTTTACTAATACTTTGTCACTTCAAAATGTACCAAATCTATGGAATGAGTGAGTACATCATGAATCCATCTTCGAAATCATGCTTTTCTCTTATCATGAATCATTACAGTACACTTAAGTATTATATTTGGACTATTTTAGGCCAAGTGGTACAACTGCTGCGCTGTAGCCCATGACTCGTCATACTGACTCTAAAAGGAGAGAGATGTGCTAGAGCAGTGGTCCCCAACCCCCGGTCTGCGGCCTGGTACCGGTCCATGGATGAAATGGTACCGGGTCGCGGATCGAATTCGCGGACCGGTCCGTGAGCGGCTACAAGCGGTAGTGACGCTGCTGCCTTGGCGGTGAGGAGGTGTGCTTAATCTCATGCGGATCTCATCATCCATCTCGCTCGCACCCCAACCCCCCCCACCCCGTCAAATCTCGAGCGGCCACCGGTCCGCGGCACAAAAAAGGTTGGGGACCACTGTGCTAGAGTGCCAAAAATGACGTTGTATAACTTTTTAATTCAAGCTCATTATGTCCTGATGTTAAAAATGCACTTTCTTCTTGCTTGTTGATTTGATCAAATCCTTTACACAGGATGGAACTTGCATTACTGTGCATTCATACAAACACTTTCCTGTAGAGCATTGGTGTTTACAACGCCAAGGTCATGGGTTCGATTCCCAGGGAAAGCAAAATCTGATTAGAATGTCAATGTGTTTCTTGAATGCAATGTAAGTTGCTTTGGATAAAAGCGTCTGCCAAATGTATAAAAATGTAAACACCGATACAACATGTCTATCTGGACCTTGGAGTGGGCCGATATGCTGTGAGGTCAATCTGGCAGCAGGCAGAGCGGAATCCTTCATAGGGACGCCCAGTTCTTTGACTCAAGTGGAGAGCTTATCGTTTATCAAACCCTCTTCTGTTCTCTCACAGCTACAGTCGCTCAATGGGCTTTTGTTGTCAGAGATGCAAATGTTTTGGTGGGGTGACGTGTCTTTGGAGTATTGTTGCCTGGATCTCATTCATCCAGATGGCATGCTCACAACCCGGGGGTGAATATGAAGTCATGTTTAAAAACATTGAGAATTGTGGACTACCGTCTAGACGGTAACAAGTGCTTTGTACATGTTTCCATCTTAGTTTCAGAGAAATCAGGTTTTGTTTGTTGTGCAACTGACTTTGATCATGGTTTGTTTGAGTGATTGGTGCGTTCGTTTCAAGTCTTTTGTTTGCTGTTGGTGGTCAGTCAAGGCTAATGGACCTCCCCTGTGTAAAGAAGCAGATAATCAGATTATTAAACCGTAAATCACAGCGCCCAGTTGGGGATCAAAAAGTTCACAGTGAGCTCAAAGATCACTTGAGTTCTCTTGAATCGTTCTCTTTTTCTACTTTCCTTTTTGTTTCATACCCGCTACAGTGACATTGCAATAGGATGATACAACAATTAATCTTCCAAGACATGCAATATGTTTCGCTTTAAGAGAAAGGATGCAGAGAAATCGAAAGAAGAGGGTGGTTTCAAATGGAGTTTGAAAAGAACTGATTATAGCTTTTATGCAGTAGCTTACATGTGATAAGAAATTGAGTTATACATTATTTTTTTATTTAGAAAAAGTGTAACATGGCTGTACTGTTTTTTTTATTTACTCACTCACTCACTCACTCATACACATACACATAGGGTACGGAAAATATTCAGACCCTCTTAAATGTATCACTCTTTGTTATATTGCAGCCATTTTCTCCATACATTTGCTTACCTGTTTTTTTTTCATACATTTTGTTTTTCATTATTACATTATTCCTGTATTTGTTTGCTTGTTTACCATGTACTTATTAGAGCTGCCATTGACCAATAAGAATAGTATATTTCTGTTTGTTCTTCCTCAGATTACTTGTAGAATTGCTAAACTAAAATGAATTCCATCTAGAATGATTTAAAGCACCTAGTTACAGTGAAAGGGAAGGTGCATTGAAAAAGAAGGGTGAAAATGCAAGCAAGGTACCGAGGGGGGGAAAGGGAAAAACGACCTTGTCAGCAGTTTTGGAAGGAAAATGTCAGGCAGCTGCAGTTGAGTACAACACAGTGTAAAGCTCTAGATTTCTAAGAGCCTGATATATGATAGAGCCTGGCACATACTACAGAGAATTTTGCACTGGATTGAGTTGAATTTAAGAAGAAACGCAGCCCTTTACAAGTATGTGCTCCCAGGATCCTCTAAGCTCATGGTTATGTAATCATGAAGTGAATGTGGATTTTGAAAGAAAGGGGATTTGCATCTTGGAATGCATTACTGCCTGATATCTGCAATGCACCCTTTTTAGTTAATTTTATTCGTACAGTTTTTTTTGTTTGTTAGTTTTTTCCCAAGCAAGGCCACTTTCATTATCTTTACTGTTTCGTATAGCATTGTTCTTTTACTACATTACAATTGCAGTTCTATGTTACTTTTCAAGTATAGCAGTGGTACACACAGGTTCATGGGAGTCTGTGTACTTTTTCATGCCAATACTGGCGCTCACATGTTCATAGAAGTCAATAAGAAATCTTTTCAAAAGTCAATCTTGGGCTCAAGAACTTGGCATGCCATGTGTGTGGTTTAATTCCAGATTCCTCTGAGTAAACAGATGGTTCAAAAGTTCGTCGCAAGCAGAGTGTACAAAGATTTGGTTTATGTGGTGACATGTGACCACCATGCACAAGTAAATCCTTCAGTAACAGGAGCTCTGTAAATCAACACGCGTGAAACGTGTCACCCTTTCATGACCGCACTTCCTCAAAGAACAATAAAAAGGCTCATGGCTTATGGGATGAAATGGGAGTTCCTTTTCCAAGCCCTTCCACTTCTCCGTTCCTGTGTTATGTAATACTTCAAGTGGCTTTAGTGGTGAAATGCTTAGGTTTTTTTTTTTTCCACTCCTTTTTCTTTTTCAAAGCCAAGTTTCCATTATAATTGATCTGTTTGAAACAAATTTAGTACGTGATGTCATCAACATGGCCCAAAATCTCAAAGTTTCAAATTAGGTAATAAAATGTTGGCCATATAAAATGACATGTTTCTCTTCTTTTCTGTTTTAGGTCAATTGTCAGATGTTGAAGGCGGGACACTGTACTTTAAGGATAAAAATGGCCATGTTTCTTGGATTCTTGGAAGAGTTTTCATCCTGACCACTGTCCAGGATCTACACCATCAGAGGAAAGAGTGACCCATCTATTGGCGAGAAAAGACTTTGGTGATTTTTATTTTTCTGTGGACAGTATTTGAGAAGTCATCATGCCTATTCTGAAGCAACTCGTGTCCTCGTCCTCCCAGTCTAAGCGGCGCTCTCGTGCTGACCTCACTGCAGAGATGATCAGCGCACCTCTGGGAGACTTCCGTCACACTATGCATGTGGGGCGAGGAGGTGACGCATTCGGGGACACCTCATTTCTTAGCAGCCGCTCAGGCGAGCCACCAAGAGAGCCAGACGTACAGCAGAGCTCACCTAAACAGAGTCTTCTTTCCCGTACCTTCCGAAGCAGTAAACGATCCCAGTCGGTCAATCGCGACAAGCCTGACAAATCCAAACTAATGCCCCCTGGGGGCTCACCAAGTTATGTAAAAAACGCAATCTCTCTGCCATATTTGAATGATGACAACACAGGACGAGGAACTGAACCCCACCTTCCCAAGAGCGTGTCCTCAAGTCCTTTAAAGAATGTTCCGGAAGTTGATGGAAAGCCGCTTAACGGAGCTGCAGCACCCGCTGTATTGGACTTAGAGCTGGATGAGATGAAATTTGGTGAGCTGACCGACTTGCGTCCATCAGTTCCTTACACCGGAGGCATGAAACATGCAGAATCCATTATGTCCTTCCACATCGATCTGGGTCCCTCCATGCTGGGCGACATTCTGAGCGTGATGGACAAGAAGGGCTTGGATGATGACGATCTGGGTTTTGAAGAGGGGAAGAGTAGCGAGGGACGCGGATCGCCACCCCAGAGTCCTCCCAATGAAGTAGAGGAAGAGAACACTCTTCCTCCGGTTCGGCCTCCACGCCAAATGCTGGGCACCAACCCTTACACTCCAGAGCTCCGAACCAGGAACCATCAACACCTGGACAGCTGTTCCCTCTCAAGTTCAGGGTCCACCGTGCTGGAGGAAAAACCTCAATACCAGTTTTATGAGGGGAATATGAACGTCATCAAATACAGCTCACCTCGAGTGCAAGACGACAGAGATTTCTCCTACATGGATGATGATGACGATGATGAGATTAGGGTGTAAAATGACCATAACAGTCTTTGCAAAGACTAGAAGTGGTCGAGGTGGGTTGTGGTAGGTGCAAAGCTTGTACATTGACGTGGAGGACTGATTTTTGTTTTTTTTATATAATGGAAATGAAAGGGAGAACGTATGTTTTAGCCCTTGCTAAATGCTTTTTCACTACTATTCCAAGTTTAGGTGTACAAACCTTCTGTTAATAGTGTCTTTCACCAGGACCACCACAGCTGTGAGAGGAATGTGCTCGTGTGAGGAAATTCCATTTCGAATGGTAATTACAGTCTCGTGAGTATCGTTAATGAATTCCAGTGTTGACCACTGGGAACGCTGATTCAAAAGGTTTGTGTGGAACCAAACCATGATCGACACCGTACTCGGATGCAGCTCGCTTATGCCTTTGGACTTCCAAACTAATGCCAACTGTCTTAAGTTTATGTTTTACAGTTTTTGATTCCATCTTTAGTTGGATCCTAAATGTTGCCTTAAACACAAAACTGTATTGTTGTAAATGTTGAAGTGATGCTTGGAATGCCATAAACGTGTTTGGAGGTTCAACAGAATGCTTTATCTCTGGCATATGTTAGCTTTTTTTCCCTGTTGTGATCTGGACTTTTGTTATGTGGTCCATGTGTGTTTAAGAGGATTTCCTGTCAGGTCACATGAAATTCTCAATTTTGGTGGCTTGGATTTATGGGATACAGAACCCAAAATCTGTGATGACACTGCATTACTTGGAGGCAGCAGAATCAGTGTGAGTGGAACCAATAATGACTTGTCAATTTTATGTGTGAGTGAGGATTGATGTCAAGAGGGCTAAGAAGTGTGCTATTTGATTATCATTGTATAGGCTCAGAAATGAAGAGGTAGATCTCTTATTCGGGGTCTAGTGTAGTGCCTCGAACTTCAAACTATGCTCATCATCAGAAGTGGCTATAGAGGGTTTTCATCTCTGAATGACTCTTGTAAGTTCTTTGTATTTCTGTATTTAGGTTTTGAGGAGATCATCACTCTGTGATGAGACTAACTTGTATAGCCACTCTGTGAATTCGTGCCATACCCTTTGCGTCGATTCAACATAGAAAGAAATGTACTTTATTGATTCTTGTAATCTCAAAATGAGAACACTTGATCTACCATGCAATATTATCTTGCAGAGTTACGTTAAGCTTTCACTTAGTTTTTCTTAAAAGAGAAGTGTGTAATTTCTATTCCACTAACAGAACCAAAATGGAAATCCATCAATAATAATTTAAAAAACTGCAATATTAAGCTTATTTATTGGTCATTTGGAATCTTTCAATGGATTCCATTACATTGGCTCAGCCAATCATGGGAGTTTGGGGGCGGGGCTTTGCATTTGTTTGACTAATGGAAGATGCGAATGTTTGAAACTTTTTTCTTTTTTTAATATTCTGTTTAGTGTTGCAGAAACCAAAGCACTTCGAATTTAGGTCTCTGAGACTTTCAAAAACTTGCAAGAAATAAAAGATGTTGAGTGTTTGCCCTAGAACTGACAAGATATTTAACACTATAGGCTCTGATTTACCACAGAAAATATCAAATAATTGCCATTGATTTAACATCCTGGTATCTAGCAAGTATTAACTGTTTATTGTGCACTTTGTAAAATTGATTTTTTTTTTCTTTTTTTTTCTATCAAACAGTAATGTTTTGGGGAGTTAATTTAAAAGCGTTCCAACCTTGATATATGTACATCATGTTCAGTTATTCATTTAATGTATATTTGAGTTTTTTGATTGATTTGTTCTTGTTTAGTCAACAGTGCTGGCCCTGTAATCTGACATTATAAGCACATTAGGTGCTAAAGAGAACACTTGTAGGATTGGCTATATTTGTAAACCAGTGGTTTCTGTGATATGGATTTCCCTGTGGCCTTTTACCTTCACATTGTGATCTGTTAGGTTTTAACACTCTTAAGACTACAGCTAGATGATTTGCTTGCTCTCTGTTTTTCATTGGTTTGTGAAATAAGCATGTCTGTACAGAGGAACAAGTAAGGTATGATTATTAAGAAATGGAGAGATGGTTATAATGCCGACAGTTTCCTGGGGTGTTTTTCAGTGTGTATGTGTAGGATGGTTTGGAAAAGGGCTTTATTAAAGGGGTACAAGGGGCTTGTGATGCCTTACATCTGGTTGAAATGCCGTTTTGTCTGCGAGCACAAAGAGAGAATACATGTGCCAATTTTTTTTGTTGCTTCTTTTGTTTCCCCTTTTAATTTTTGCTCCTATGGGTTAAGGAAGCAGTCTTGGAGATATCACTCTGCACGCAAAGTTTTTGAAGACGACCAGATGTCTGGGACTGAAAATGAGCTGGAATGCTGGACTATAACAGATTTTGAGAGCACTAGGGCTCCCTCTACAGTTTAGAGTCATTACTTTGACTAGTATCTTTGCTTAGAGAGACAACAGTATCGTCTATGTACGACAGCGTAGAGGATACTATAGTTTCTTTGCTTGATTACTATATGATCACAGTTGTATCACACATCTTCCTACAGTTCCTTTAGAAAATAGTTGGCAAACACTAAAGTATAGTATAAAACCATGTTTAAGTTAAGTATTTTCTATTGATCGATTTTACACTCAATGTCTGTATCATATATATAAAATGGTGACCTGCCTCACTTTCCTTTACAAAATAACAGTTCTATTTTTAAATAAAAGAGAAAGTTGAGAAACTTCACCAGAGGGTTGTAATTTGTACTGATGTGCATGACTGTCAATGTGAATCTCATTTAAGAGTAAAACCAAATACCTCCGCAAGTTTGTTCATGTTGTAGTTGTGCAGATTTACATGCTTAATAACCGTCCTCAGGCTAAAAACTGCTGTATCACAGCGATTCCAGTGTGTTGACTCGGGGAAATCTACCAGTCGTTTATGCTAATGAAACATAATGTGACTGTGGAAAACATCTGATGGATCTGTTTCAAAATGTAAATTCCTCTAAAAAGTTGGTGGACCCCAAAAAACTAACTAATACTTAAAACTAACTAACATTTAAGTTTAGCAAGGAGAAGCTCTCTGGGAATATACAGTCATTAATTTAATAGCCTACTCTTTCTAAATGAAGTTAATATTTTCTTAAAAGGCTCATTCATGGATGATAGCTAAATATAAAAGAAAAGCAGAGTCTACACCATAATTGCACAGCATCGGTTTCAGAGGGAATTTAATTGTTTTTGTCTGTCAGATTTTGTTCCTCTTTAAGAGTATTTATGACAGATGTTGACTGATATGAACAATAAGGTAAGCATACAATGAGTTGACATTAAATATATGAAAAAAATATTATCTATACTATTACTGACAAATGCAAAGACTTCAAGCTAGCCTTACAGTAGGCTATAACTGTGTTCCTACTGCCATCTTGTGTTAAATCCTCATTCTGCAAGTACAGCATCTCTAGCTATCAACAGCTATTTTGAAAGATCATTTTAATCAGCTATAAGGAAAAGAAGCTCATTGCTTTATTTTTAATGCAAAATGTTAACGATTAATCAGGATGTTGTGTACAGTCTTTTATAATTGTTGTCCTTTATTTTTTCTTATCGTCTGACTGTGCTTTTTCAGTAGATAGTTTATATGTACTGTACATATTTTTAAATTGTTATATTTAAAAAAAAAAAAAAGTCCTTGATTAAATAGTATACCCCTTGAATTAAATAAGTCCTATTATAGTTTATAATACTATCAACATGGGACACTCACTCAGAGTCCAACTGGTAAACCAAAGGTTGCTGATTCTCGGGACTGAGGAAGGCACCTAACCCTCAGTCGTTCCCCGGGCGCGACGACGTGTGTCCATGGTTTGCATTCATTGGGTTACCATACTTGGCCTTCACATGCCACTTACACATATCGGTTATTGCTGACAAACAGGTTATGTGATAACAGTTGCCATTTAGAAACAACGTCATATTAACTGTTGGTTGTGTTCCAAGCAACTTCATCGACTGGCTACAAGTCTGACTTTCTTCATGTCAAAGACAATGTCATCCGATACCAGCCAGACTCAGGTACCACTCTTCATTTTTGGGGGCGAGCTTCCAGAATGCACAAGTATCATAATTAATCTGAGTATCTCCTCAGAAGTTTATCAAATATTATATATTCATCCCATCTACATTTGTCTTTCCCACTTAAATCCTGCTTCTAATGGCATTTCTAGAAGCTGTAAAACAATATAACTGGGTTTATATTCTTCAGGTAGAAGCGTGGCTTCCAAACCCTGTTTGACCGCAACTCCATATATTATCATGTGAGTTTTCACACTTCAAATGACAATGCAACATTATCCACACATTGCATAATTTGTTGTATTAAAAATGAGTGCTTGATCTAAATGTAGCCCCACCTCACCTGCCTTGCTTAATGTGTTGTTCTCTTTTGGTTTTGTTTCGGCGAAAGTGAAACTTCCCACTATAGAAGTTTTATAGAAATCTGCTAAGATATCTGCTTTTTATTCTTAAATTATTTACAAGTATTTATTCCTTCAAAGTTTGTTCTTGTTCTGCCTGAACATTTCAAGCTCAAACAGTAGAGGGCTGCGCTTGCAACACCAAGGTCATAGGTTCGATTCCCAGGGAAAGCAAGAGCTGATTAGAATGTCAATGTGAGTCTTGAATGCAATGCAAGTCGCTTTGGATAAATGCATTTGCTAAATGCATAAATGTACAATGAGTTTTGTTGTTTTTTTTCATTGGTTGCTGTTCAAAAACAGTATCATATTGAGATTTTCTGGTTCCAGACAGTTTCTCCTGTTGACGGTGTGTGAAGTATGCAGCTGGTGCACGCGCTCCATTGGAATGGCAGTGGAGACCACTGTGAGGTAACTGCGGGCAACCTTTGCCAGTTTTTCAAACTCTTCTTTGGTCTTCCAAAACTCAAATGTGTTCACTGGACTTCCTGTTAATTTCCAGTACTTTTGCCAGACTGACTCTTCACTTTCAGTGTCGTAAGAGTGCGTTTCTCCCCTGACGCGTCTCCTGATCTCTGCTGCGACGTCTTCAATGCCAGAGTCCCGCAGCAGTCTGGTTTTGTATCGTGGGTCCAGCGCTGTGCTAACTCTAAACCAAAGAATTTTCTTGATGCTGCCGATATGATGTTCACACATTTCTGCCAGTTTCTCTGCTATTCTGTTCTCCATCATCATCAGGTCTCTCAGCCTCTCCTGCAGCGTTTGGACAAGCGGTATGATGTTTGAGATGGGGCTGAACCCTTCTTTTCCTACTTCCTGTGTGACGTCCTTCAGAATATCCAGTACTGCTACAATGTGTTCAACTCTTTTTCTTTCGTTTTCATTCAGGTCTAGAGAATCCACTCGTTTGTCGACAAAAACCTTAAAAATGGCTGGCCACAGCACTAAGATGTTCTTCAGCATATGGAGAGTAGGAAACCACTTTTTGATTGAAGACGATTGAGTGAGTTCTTTTCGCTCGAGGTTGAGAGACTTGCGATACTCCTGGAGTTTTTGTGATGCTTTTTCGTTTTGGTGGAAAAACGCAACTATTTGCTGACATTTCCTCAGCAGAAACTCCGATTCGGTTCCCATTATTGTTTCTCTGAAAACTTTATCTAGAGTGTAAGCAAAACAAGGTATATATGTCCAGCTGCATCCGTTGTTATGGGCTTTCTTTATGCCGTCAACATTTGTGACCACAAACTGAGTCTTTTCTGTGACGTTCCATTCGTTTGAAATTCTCAAAAGTTGCTCATTGGCTTTTTCTGCTGTATGCTCGGTGAGTAAATGAGCCGTATCTAGCATGTATGTTTTTAGCTCCCAGTTTTTGCTGATTAGGTGACAAGATACTGTCAGGTAGAACGCCTTCTCACTGGAGTTCCACAACTCGGCAGAGAGAGCGAAGTTTCTTGCATTATTGACTACATTCTGTACTTCCAACCTCTTGTCCCTGTACAGGTTCTGAAGTTCATTTCGGATCCTTGACGGAGTATATGAAGAGAGTTGTAGACTCTGTGTGAGATGAGATCCTTTCACAGTGTTTAGGGGCAGCAGGTCCTTTATAATTATTTCCAGCAGAGTCTTGAGATTTGACCCATGGCCTAATTCAAATAAATTAAATGAGATATGAATTTTTCTGTAGCTCAATCAGTAGAGCAAGGCACTAGTAAGTACTAACAAAATATGTACGCAATGCAAGTTGCTTTGGATACAATGTCTGCCAAGGGTGTAAATGTAAACTCATAAAAGTCCATTACACCTCACCTCTTTGTGTTGGAGATCCTCGCCGATTATGAGGCCGGGACTGTTGAGCAAATAACAGAGGCCTACCAGGGGCCCGATTTAAAGACACCTGGCGAAAATCAGGATGGCCTGTTAAAAACAAAAAAACAATCGAACAAAGTAGAGACAAAAGTAAGGTTGGCAGTGTATGGAACCAAAATTTGCAACTATGCAAATGATTGGAAAGGACAACCTTTATTATGCAGTTTCTCTTTGTCAACTAGATGAAAGCTGTCAAAACCATATTTCAACAAAACGCAGTATTGTTATTTACAATTGCCCTTACACAGCTTATGGGTGGAATGTATAACTGTAGCTCCACCTCACCTGCCTCTTGGTGTCTTGTTCTGTCTTGCTTGTTTCTGAGAAAATGAAACCTCCCACTATAGAAGCTGTTTAGAAATGAAGTCAACTCTATTTACGGTTGTAGTGTTGTATCTGCTTGTTTGTCTTAATTTCGAGCCCCGAAGGCTCTCATTCATACCGCACATACAAACGGCAACAAACAAGTTGGCTGTTGGATTTAAAATTTGATTGAAATATAACTGTCATGTTCACACTGGCCTAACAGACAAACACTGATTAAGTATGTTCAGTCTGGTGAAAACAAACAAAAACCCCAACAAATGTGTTTGTCTGAGCGCTGTGAAATGACTGTTGCAGAATGGCGTACAGCTCTATGACACTAGCAATGAACCAGGAGTCGTTTAGTAGTTTTTGGCATATTACCTCTCTGTGCATACCTCTGTCGTCCGTACACGCGTCCATGCGGTAATGTGTTTCTGGGAAAATATCGATGCCCCCTTCCTCTGTGGAGATCATTTGCTAGAGGTAAAAACAACAACATACATATTTGTAAAACCGATGTCTGCTAACCATCTGATTCTTCCAGTTCATGTCATTTGATTCTTAAAATGTACATTTAAATGTTTACATTTCACCAATGCTTCCAGTAACAGATCCTTTGCTTTGGAGAAAGCATAAGAAAGAAAAACAAAATGCTTACCGAAGTGATCTCTCCTTATGGGAGCCATTTGTGGAACTCGCAGTATTTCACATAGGCTGTGATGGAGTGATGAAGTCGCTTTCATTTCTGCCCAGATATCTTGGTTCATTTGAATATGCAGTTGTGTAACCTGCCATTTGATGATTGTTCCTATGTGAGCTAAATTAGCTCAAGGCAATGCACTTTTGCTTTGAGGGCCACGTCCCATTGGCTGATTCAAAACAATCCGGTTTTATTAGAGGTTGACCAATCTGCTGGCACTCCCACACGTGTGTGTGTGTGTGTGTGTGTGTGTGTGTGTGTGTGTATATATATATATATATATATATATATATATATATATGTAGATTCCTGTATAGAGTCTGTACAAAGAGAGTGTAGAGTATTTACAAATACCCACAGATTCCGATTTTCTACAACAGTGAAGAGCGCGTAGAACCAATGCCATAAATCATACACGGGCTTATATCTGTCATGTCATTTATTTTATGACCAGCAGCAGGCGCCAATGACATTTATATTTCTTTCTTTCTTTCTTTTCTTTTCTACCAAGGTATCATTTCTGTCTCCCTATGCCCTCTGATTTTTGGACCAAATCCAGTTCAGCTTGTGATAGAGGATCACACTGAACTGATGTGATTTTAATAATTATGCAATTAGTTGTTTTTTTTTGGCCTATGTAGATTGTGGTAATATATTAACTCTGTAGGTGTATTTAATAATAAAAACATTTTACAATTCTGTTACTGTTTGATCGTAAAGTTGAGAACCACAAACAAAGCACAGTTTGTAAGAGACACTTACTGTGCAAACTTTCAATAAGATGGCTTTTAAAAGCATCCTTACAGAAGATTTTGCACAAAGGCTTGAGCAGTTGATGGCTACCATCACTTGGCATTGCTACATCATTGTTTTGTTTTCAATCTTTTACAGCACCCAAGTATTAGGGTGGATCTTACATTCTCAGAGCTCAAGATTATGGAGGAAAAGAACTTAACCATACCGGTATAACACAGAGGCGTTATCATATAACCCATAACAATCTTATGACATAAAGTCATGAAAATTTGGAGAATGCATGAGCCATTAAACCTAAAAAGCATTTATTATATTTGGGTCTATACATTCCCATTCCAAGGAGGATTTGTTCTCCATTTATGTGTTTTGATATTAGGTGTGGCTCTATCTTTCCTGTTTAAACATCTTGAATCTTTACAAGGAACATTGCATACACAAGACATAATGAGATTCTGAAGGCGATAAGAGAGAGATGCTGAGGATGTTGTATTGTGTGCTGTAAACAAGAAAATTTGAATTATAAATATCCAAAGGTTCACGTTGCAACAGAATGTTGGACCCTACCATATAATATCAATTACTGGTTTTGTTTAGATATAAAAAAATATATATATATATTTTATAGTAGAAAGCTTAAAGTAGAAGTTTGATTGCCATGTTTCTGAGTTCACTGAACATAAGCAGATGGTTACTCTGATCCTCCTCTCGATCTCTACACATCCTGAGTGTTTGAAAAGCATCTTTTTTCAACATTTCTCGTCTTGTTTCCTGCTGTCAGTGCTGAGACTCGTGCGCCGCCCATTGACACGTTCTGGCCCTGACCCCTGCTGGGTGGAGTGGGGTGAGCTTCCTTCCTCTGGAGACCTACGAAGGTTCAATGAAACACTTCTTTCCTGGGTTGTCGATGTTACCAGAAAGTTAGTGGAAATACTAAACAGAGCTGTTTGTGATGGAGATCAAAATGGATAGAAGAACACTTAATCACCTTCGTTATTCTCACCTCTTTTCTCTTTCAGAGATCATGAGTAGAGTTACCTCTAATGTGAGACTAAAGACCATCATGTCGCTGGCAGCTGCAGTGGGTATAAAAATAAAAAGTTGGGAAATGTTGACATTCTTTCTCAAACCCAGGGTTAATGTGAAGAAATATGCCTCAAATGTATAAACACAGTGGCACTTTTAGCAATGCTCCATTTGTCTGAACAGCAATCAAGACCCATGTTTTAAAATTCTTTTCATCCCCACATGTACCATTAAGTTAGAATGTGTTCGTTGCGGATCAGCGCTGAGCCTGAACTGGTGCCAAACACTACTCTGCGGTTCTATATGCTGGGAAACATCCATCTCTTACTTTCTCAACAATATTTTCTTTCCTTTCTGTACCCTTGATCTCCGTCACAGGCTGATCATTTTTATCCAAAGCAGCATATGTTGAGTTCTGGGTATATATTTTATTCCTTCATGCAATCCTTGGAAATCAAAACCATGGCTGTGGCATTGTTTGCATCGTGCTCTATTGTTTGAACCACTGGAACACGTCAAAGGTGTTGGTCAAAATATAAGAAAGGCCTTTGACACTTAGTATGTACTGCCACAGCTTTAGGAATGCTTTTCATATATCAGTCTAGTATTTGTAAGTCAGAAAAGTAATTATTGTATTTTGTGTAGTTACGTTTGTTTTGGCTTTTTTATATCTACATTTATTTAATGTTATCCAAAGCGACTTGCATTGCATTCAAGGAATACATTGACATTCTAATCAGTTCTTGCTTTCCTTGGGAATCAAACACATGACCTGTTTGAGTTACAGGAATGCTGTTTGTGTTAGGTTTTATTTTTTATTATGTCCTATGTATTTTTTTTTTAGTCCTATTTAGGGTCATTGGGAATGTTGGAACATCTCGGCCCATCGGAAACGATAATTTCCTTTTTTATTAGAACCAAACACCGGATATTAGACAAGTCCCTCTTTGATCCATCTGACCCGTTTTAGCTATTTTCTCTGCTACTACAGGACTTTTCAAGTTCAAATAACCTAGCTGGAGCTCTGGAAGGCCTGATTCCTGACCAACAGCAGGAGGAGACACTGACTGGCTAATGCGCCGCTCACCCGGCCGTTGGCAAACATCTAACACACCTTGAGGGTCCCAGGGCATATTTTGGAGCCCTGGTCGTTAGGGGTAATTGTCATGGCATCAGGGTCTGGTTCGTGGGCAGAGCCAAGCATCTTGCGTGTAATACTTTTGACTAACGATTAGAGCGATTTACTGTCACCCCAAAATGAAAATGGCGTTATTGTTCATTCACCCTCATGTCGTTCCAAGCTTCTGTGGAACAGAAAAATGACACCTCTTATATTATGGGTCTTGTGTGTATATCTCTGTTATCTTGATTCATCTTTGAGCATTGTTTATTTCAGGAGCAATAAGACTTCTGCCATTTCACATCATTGGCCTCTGCTCAGAGTTGCCCCTCTGTTCACATTACATAACCCGATCTTAGTGACGTCTGTGATTATTAAACGCCAAGTCCAGGCTTGCAGGCACTTGTCAGATGATATTGTTTTGCAAACGAGTAGGCTTCCATTTCTTGAGCACTATAAATACACACACACACACCAGAATCCACAACACTGATACTCAGAACTTTCACACACATAATATACTGAAGATGTACAACCATACTGCTCACCACACTCCCTCAGGCATGAGATGGGGAGGCTGCACTGTGAATTTACTGGGTGTATTTATAAGCGTGAAACCCGCCTAGTCCTGCGTGCCGTGGATGCCATGGGTGTTACCAGAGCAGCCACCAAAGGCCACATACATTCCCAAAGCCTCTGGCAGTAAAGAAACAGAACAACCATCCATGTCTTATGCTTATTTCCACTGCTTGCATGTTGAAAGGTTAGTTCACTCAAAAATGAAAATTCTGTCATTAATTACTCACCTTGTTGTTCCAAACCTGCACGATTTCCATTAATCTTCAAAACATAAATGCAGACCTTTTTAATGACATTCTGTCTCTCCATTGATAGCCTATGCAACTACCATTTTCAAGTCCCAGAAAGGTAGTAAAGTCATCATTAAAGTAATCCATTTGACTCCAGTGGTTTAATCTCAATTATATGAAGTGACGTGAATGCTTTGTTTGTGCAAAAAACATAATTTATCACTTTATTTGCAAAGTATTAGTCTCCAACGCAGGTTCACAGCAACGTTTTATTTGAATGACGTCTTTACTTTCAGGGGCTTGAAAGGCCTAGTTGTTTAGGCTGTTAATGGATTTCTCTCAGATGACTTTAAAAATATCTTCATTCGTGTTCTGAATATGAACCAACCCTTTAGTTGTAAGTTATTCCTGCAATGCAGTACCTCTCAACCTTTAGTCCGTGTACGATTTCTACAAAATTTAAAAACAGAGATTTGCTCTGGTCAAGCTCAGGCATTTCAACTTAAATTTGAACTAGATTTATAAAACGGTAGGAAAATGAATGGGAGGAAGCCAAATAGGTTAGAAAGAGATGACAATTGAGAGTTTGTGCATGTGAGGGTGATCAACATCAATTTTGATATTTAATTTCTGTGAATTTATCTAAAAGGATGTAATGTTTTAGGGTGAGACAAACCACCCACAAAACATCATAGCCATGACCAAGTTTAGCTTAAGTTAAGAGAATATGAGCGAGGAAATGGCAGCTCTATCTGTTGGATTCTTTGTTGTATCTAGTGTAGACGTGTAAATGTGCTGATATACAATGCATTGTGACCACGTTGCACACTGTGTCCTTGCTTAGACACACAAAGTTTTTCCATTAAGCTTTCCATCTCAAATAAAAGCTGCATTCATTTTGGTTATTTTTAGGGCCACTATCCATCCTGAAACATCATTCCTCTGTAATTCTGCACAGGACAACAGAGGATTGGAAAACCTGAGAAGACTTTTGAAATGGCAACAGGAAACAGTGAGAAATTAAGTGAGCTCTGTGCCAGGGTATCTTTAAAGATCCAAGAACCCCATCAACAGTAGCAGAGAATGGCCCATAAACCCAGCGCTCTCCACTCAAGTTTCCATCTGCTAAATTCTAGTCCGGATAAATAAGAGACAGAATGTTTTTCCAGTGAGTACATTTATCGCTTGACATTTCTTTTTGTAAAATGGTCATACAACCAGAACATCATTACAGCTTTCGCTGAGCATGCAAGTAATTTTTTATAAAAAAGACACTGAAGATTTCATTGCAGACAGATAAAAGAATGCAATGTTACCGCAGTCAATAATATCGGTTCATCTGTCATTTTTGTGTATAGAAAGTAAGGGTTGCATTACACACAAAGTAATTGCACTTACAATGGAAATCAAGTCATTGAGGCAAGGCAAGGCAATCAAAAGCAAAATGTTAAATGCTTCAAAAGCTTACTATTATTAGATGAGTGAAATTTAAACAATCCTTTTAGGTATAGAACTATGGTACCTTTTGATGGAAATATTATTTTAAACGCGTATACTATAGTTTTACCCTTTAGACTTCCATTAAAAATCCATTACACTAATGTGATTTTAGTGAGGGTTCATTTTTAGATGGATTAATCAAAACCATTTTCTTTGGTAATCAACAGCTTCAACATGCAAAGGTTTTTAATGGTTTAAGTGTGCAGCATGAGACAATCCATTGCAACCCAAAGACTACTGGTTTCATACTACAGTCTTTAATGGAAAAGTTCACTGGCTGCGACTCATTTTATGATTCACTTAA
This sequence comes from Rhodeus uyekii, assembly GCA_037043235.1. Lineage (NCBI taxonomy): Eukaryota > Metazoa > Chordata > Actinopteri > Cypriniformes > Acheilognathidae > Rhodeus > Rhodeus uyekii. The sequence goes on from JAWRVZ010000059.1 coordinate 1,007,393, forward strand.
AATAATGACTTTGTGACCTGTTTGAGGGAACGTTGTAGTAAGTACATCACTTCATTAGCCCTCTCTTTGATTGCATGTACCACTATAACTCCTGTTCTGAGATCAGTGGAACAGCCAGCTAGACACTGGGAGAATTTCCTTCCCCGTCCATGACCTTCAGGGAGGTCAGCCCACATTCACATGCTCCCTAGCAAAACAAGCAGTTTGTGATAGATTAATTACCAGTGTTTTTTTTTTTATTTCGTTGCTTGAAATAGCAAGAGATTTGGGAGAAGGTGCGACAGATCCAAAGTAGGTTTCACGTTGTGTAATGGCAGCTGAAATCAATGTAAACGTGGGATAAGTGTATCAGTGTTTTCCAGGAACTTGATTATCTATAAAATTAAATTTATATTCTGAAACTCTCCTTGTATAAAACAGGCAATTTGGAGAAACAGGAGATTTGGAAGATGAAAACGACCATGTGGATGTCTGTGTCTGTCTCTCTCTCTCTCTCTCGATATGCTGAAGAAACAGAGAGCTGAGTGTGCATAACTGCTCTGCAGATCAGGAAATTATATATTAAGAGGTAATACATCCTGAAAAATACCTCATTCAGTGCAGTGTTTGTCTAAGATCTGTTTGGTCTAAAGACGCAAATTAAACACAGATGTAATTGTATTTATTTGGACTGGTTCATACTGTATGTGGACTTCATACATGCTATTTCTTCATACTTGAGGTTCAGGATAGAAGGGTAAATGGTAAGAATAGTATGTCATTATTAGGTTAAAGAAGAGAGGGAACAGAATTTAGGCCTGATTTCTGTGTAATGCTGTGTGATTAATACAACATTTGTGGAACTAATTTCGCACACTGTCTCGCTGACATGTTTGACATTCAATGCTACGTGTCAAAATCAACATATATCCATCTATACTTTAATTTAATTATCTTTTAAATGATTTAAAGTTGTTTTGCATGATAGCTTTCTCCGGCTGTACCCCTTGTGACGGCGCTTGAGCTTGATGCACATCGTTCAACTTGTCTCTTTATTTGATTTGCTTTCCCCTTTCTTGTATTTTTTCCCTAGAGTTTTCCACATACTGTATATATTTTAGACTAGATCCTAGATAAAGCAAGATGGAAGACAAGCCATGCACAGAATTGTCTTTTCTTTTTTCGTGCTTTTTTTTGTGCTTTCCCGCAAATGAAGACAGTGGATACGCACACACAGACCGAGTTTCACCGAGATCAATGTGGGATGATGGTATGATATCAATGTTTGCAGTAGGAGGAAAAGTGGGCAGAACAATATGGCTGCACTTTGTTTTTGTCATTGTTGGTTGAAACTGAGTGGACAGAATTTAGAAATGACTACTCAAACACAGAAAGCAAGAAAGAGATTATTTTGGGATTTGTTGAGGATTGTTTCACTTTAATTCCTGTTGCGTGGGTGGAATTCCTTCACTGAGCCAGAAGTATAAACAAGACTTTTCCAATACTATCCTCCTCAGCTTTTAATCAGCTTTATCACACCTCTCTGCACGTATGAGTAATGCGTGGTGACAGAGTTCATCTGAGGTTATGGAGAGCTCACACAACAGTGACATATTCTGCAGTTCTATTTAGGCATGGCAGCGACGTGAAACGGTGAACTATTTCCTTTTAGCAATATAGTCTACAACATTATGAAATGTTATTGGTGACAATGGAATTCATATTAATCATTTATTGACTGATTGTCAATTGCAGTATATTTCACTTTTGTAGACTGTTTCAGAGTGTTCATAATTGTAAAATATATTATGAATCAAGTCTCAGCAATACAATAAAAAACCACTTATGGTCAACTGGAGATGTTTCATTTATATTAGGTCTATCCGTGTTGTGTGACATATAGACACATATATACAGTAATCCCTCGGTTTACGAGTTTAATTTGTTCCATGAGCCAGCTCGTAACTCCAAAATAAATTCCCATAAGAATGTAATACAAATATTTAAAAAGGGCATTTATCGCCATGTGGAACGAATCGAGTGATTTTTGTGTCGAGTGATTTAATCAAATTAATCGAGTAAGTTAAAATTATAACCATTAAGCCATTTATCTCATATAAATACTAATTAATAATTGACAATTAAACTAAAAATACTTGACAATTTACTGTAACGCGTACTTTAGCTTTGAGTCGCTTTGCTGCTGGCGTGAAGGAGACAAGATGAGGGTTTTACTGCTTACAGGGAGAACTTCATACCTTCTTACTCATCTTGAGGTCATTGTCTATATGCTGTACTGTACATATATATTTCACTACGTGAACAATAGCAACCACAATTAATGTTACTTCACAATTAATGAGGTAAAACTGCTGTAAATCACTTATAAAAGTATGAACTGTGGTGAATGAAGATGCTGAGCGTTAGGACTATTCCCAAAAAAAAAAAGTGCATGTATCGGAGTGTGTTTTCTCGCACTCAGATACAATGCTCGTACACCGATTTGCTCGTATACAAATGCCCCTACACATACAAATGTGTATAAATATATATGAAATATATATGTGTATATATGTGTACGTGTGTGTGTATATATATATATATATATATATATATATATATATATATATATATATATGCATGCATACATACATATATACACATGTATGTATGTATATACGTGTGTGTGTGTGTGTGCACGCATGCGTACATGTATGTATGTATATATGGGCAGATGACAAATAAGGGTGAAACAGCATTTTTGCAAAAAAAGTTCTAAATTGCTTGAGAATTGTATGCATTTGTAAAGATCAAATACTGTTGTTTTTGATCTTTTAGAGGTTAGCAGATTTTTTTCCCTCATTATGTAATTTATTAAGATTCTTAGCGCCAGGCAAATTATGTCTTGTGGTATGACATTACTATAAAATTTAAATATTATTCATTTAAAATACAAATCAGGTATGCTTTAAGTTTAACAAGAATTCTTGAAGAATAATCATTAAAATTCTGCATTTATATTTTTTCCTCAGATGTTTTTTGATTATATTCTTTGCTTGTGCCATCTTTTACCACTCACTCCAGTGGAAATATTGTGTAAAATGAGAATAAATATTTGAATATGTTTGTTTTATTTTTTATATAGTTATATTATGTAATGTTTTTGAATGCATATAATCATTTAAGCGTTTTTGAAGTGATGTCACACCGCAGGACACCACGGGATGAAATGAGACTGTATGAACATTTATGGTGAAATTTATTGAATACTTGTGTAACAAACAAATTCATTTGCATCTCTATTTGAACTTTAATGAAAATGCAACATATCAGAACAATCTTATTACTTGAATATACATGAATGTAGTATGAATTTGAAGTAAAAACAAGACACACTGAATAATTAACATTTTGGAGGTGTCAAATCAGACCCAGTCATAAAAGACTAAAGGCATAAAAGATATATCTAAAGGCATATCTTGTTTCTCATGAGAAAGTCATTACAATCATGCTGAAATAATTAAAAGCATGTTAAAATAATCAATTCAGCTCTTTAAACAAAGATTCCAGTGAAAAGACATTTGACATTGTAACATTTCTAACCCTAAAAACAATGATTGGTGACTGTTAACATACATATATAGCCTCCTATAAGCTCTTCCAGCAGCAACCTAGACATTCCCAAGAGGTCTCCCATCCAGGAACTAACCAGGCTCAACCCTGCTTAGCTTCAGTGGGCAACCAGTCTTAGGCTACAGGGTGATAGGGCTGCTGATGGTTTTAGTTGAGAAATGCAGTTGAGTAAGCAGTTACACATAAAAAAAAAAAAGTCATCTGCTCATATACATGTGTGCATGCATAGCGTTGCTGTAGCTCAAGAAGTAGAGTGGTGGTGCTTACAATGGCAAGGTTAAGGGTTCAAACCTGATGGATGGATGGAACGAACAGTAAGTAAGTAAGTAAGTAAGTAAGTAAGTAAGTAAGTAAGTAAGTAAGTAAGTAAGTAAGTAAGTAAGTAAGTAAGTAAGTAAGTAAGTAAGTAAGTAAGTAAGTAAGTAAGTAAGTAAGTAAGTAAGTAAGTAAGTAAGTAAGTAAGTAAGTAAGTAAGTAAGTAAGTAAGTAAGTAAGTAAGTAAGTAAGTAAGTAAGTAAGTAAGTAAGTAAGTAAGTAAGTAAGTAAGTAAGTAAGTAAGTAAGTAAGTAAGTAAGTAAGTAAGTAAGTAAGTAAGTAAGTAAGTAAGTAAGTAAGTAAGTAAGTAAGTAAGTAAGTAAGTAAGTAAGTAAGTAAGTAAGTAAGTAAGTAAGTAAGTAAGTAAGTAAGTAAGTAAGTAAGTAAGTAAGTAAGTAAGTAAGTAAGTAAGTAAGTAAGTAAGTAAGTAAGTAAGTAAGTAAGTAAGTAAGTAAGTAAGTAAGTAAGTAAGTAAGTAAGTAAGTAAGTAAGTAAGTAAGTAAGTAAGTAAGTAAGTAAGTAAGTAAGTAAGTAAGTAAGTAAGTAAGTAAGTAAGTAAGTAAGTAAGTAAGTAAGTAAGTAAGTAAGTAAGTAAGTAAGTAAGTAAGTAAGTAAGTAAGTAAGTAAGTAAGTAAGTAAGTAAGTAAGTAAGTAAGTAAGTAAGTAAGTAAGTAAGTAAGTAAGTAAGTAAGTAAGTAAGTAAGTAAGTAAGTAAGTAAGTAAGTAAGTAAGTAAGTAAGTAAGTAAGTAAGTAAGTAAGTAAGTAAGTAAGTAAGTAAGTAAGTAAGTAAGTAAGTAAGTAAGTAAGTAAGTAAGTAAGTAAGTAAGTAAGTAAGTAAGTAAGTAAGTAAGTAAGTAAGTAAGTAAGTAAGTAAGTAAGTAAGTAAGTAAGTAAGTAAGTAAGTAAGTAAGTAAGTAAGTAAGTAAGTAAGTAAGTAAGTAAGTAAGTAAGTAAGTAAGTAAGTAAGTAAGTAAGTAAGTAAGTAAGTAAGTAAGTAAGTAAGTAAGTAAGTAAGTAAGTAAGTAAGTAAGTAAGTAAGTAAGTAAGTAAGTAAGTAAGTAAGTAAGTAAGTAAGTAAGTAAGTAAGTAAGTAAGTAAGTAAGTAAGTAAGTAAGTAAGTAAGTAAGTAAGTAAGTAAGTAAGTAAGTAAGTAAGTAAGTAAGTAAGTAAGTAAGTAAGTAAGTAAGTAAGTAAGTAAGTAAGTAAGTAAGTAAGTAAGTAAGTAAGTAAGTAAGTAAGTAAGTAAGTAAGTAAGTAAGTAAGTAAGTAAGTAAGTAAGTAAGTAAGTAAGTAAGTAAGTAAGTAAGTAAGTAAGTAAGTAAGTAAGTAAGTAAGTAAGTAAGTAAGTAAGTAAGTAAGTAAGTAAGTAAGTAAGTAAGTAAGTAAGTAAGTAAGTAAGTAAGTAAGTAAGTAAGTAAGTAAGTAAGTAAGTAAGTAAGTAAGTAAGTAAGTAAGTAAGTAAGTAAGTAAGTAAGTAAGTAAGTAAGTAAGTAAGTAAGTAAGTAAGTAAGTAAGTAAGTAAGTAAGTAAGTAAGTAAGTAAGTAAGTAAGTAAGTAAGTAAGTAAGTAAGTAAGTAAGTAAGTAAGTAAGTAAGTAAGTAAGTAAGTAAGTAAGTAAGTAAGTAAGTAAGTAAGTAAGTAAGTAAGTAAGTAAGTAAGTAAGTAAGTAAGTAAGTAAGTAAGTAAGTAAGTAAGTAAGTAAGTAAGTAAGTAAGTAAGTAAGTAAGTAAGTAAGTAAGTAAGTAAGTAAGTAAGTAAGTAAGTAAGTAAGTAAGTAAGTAAGTAAGTAAGTAAGTAAGTAAGTAAGTAAGTAAGTAAGTAAGTAAGTAAGTAAGTAAGTAAGTAAGTAAGTAAGTAAGTAAGTAAGTAAGTAAGTAAGTAAGTAAGTAAGTAAGTAAGTAAGTAAGTAAGTAAGTAAGTAAGTAAGTAAGTAAGTAAGTAAGTAAGTAAGTAAGTAAGTAAGTAAGTAAGTAAGTAAGTAAGTAAGTAAGTAAGTAAGTAAGTAAGTAAGTAAGTAAGTAAGTAAGTAAGTAAGTAAGTAAGTAAGTAAGTAAGTAAGTAAGTAAGTAAGTAAGTAAGTAAGTAAGTAAGTAAGTAAGTAAGTAAGTAAGTAAGTAAGTAAGTAAGTAAGTAAGTAAGTAAGTAAGTAAGTAAGTAAGTAAGTAAGTAAGTAAGTAAGTAAGTAAGTAAGTAAGTAAGTAAGTAAGTAAGTAAGTAAGTAAGTAAGTAAGTAAGTAAGTAAGTAAGTAAGTAAGTAAGTAAGTAAGTAAGTAAGTAAGTAAGTAAGTAAGTAAGTAAGTAAGTAAGTAAGTAAGTAAGTAAGTAAGTAAGTAAGTAAGTAAGTAAGTAAGTAAGTAAGTAAGTAAGTAAGTAAGTAAGTAAGTAAGTAAGTAAGTAAGTAAGTAAGTAAGTAAGTAAGTAAGTAAGTAAGTAAGTAAGTAAGTAAGTAAGTAAGTAAGTAAGTAAGTAAGTAAGTAAGTAAGTAAGTAAGTAAGTAAGTAAGTAAGTAAGTAAGTAAGTAAGTAAGTAAGTAAGTAAGTAAGTAAGTAAGTAAGTAAGTAAGTAAGTAAGTAAGTAAGTAAGTAAGTAAGTAAGTAAGTAAGTAAGTAAGTAAGTAAGTAAGTAAGTAAGTAAGTAAGTAAGTAAGTAAGTAAGTAAGTAAGTAAGTAAGTAAGTAAGTAAGTAAGTAAGTAAGTAAGTAAGTAAGTAAGTAAGTAAGTAAGTAAGTAAGTAAGTAAGTAAGTAAGTAAGTAAGTAAGTAAGTAAGTAAGTAAGTAAGTAAGTAAGTAAGTAAGTAAGTAAGTAAGTAAGTAAGTAAGTAAGTAAGTAAGTAAGTAAGTAAGTAAGTAAGTAAGTAAGTAAGTAAGTAAGTAAGTAAGTAAGTAAGTAAGTAAGTAAGTAAGTAAGTAAGTAAGTAAGTAAGTAAGTAAGTAAGTAAGTAAGTAAGTAAGTAAGTAAGTAAGTAAGTAAGTAAGTAAGTAAGTAAGTAAGTAAGTAAGTAAGTAAGTAAGTAAGTAAGTAAGTAAGTAAGTAAGTAAGTAAGTAAGTAAGTAAGTAAGTAAGTAAGTAAGTAAGTAAGTAAGTAAGTAAGTAAGTAAGTAAGTAAGTAAGTAAGTAAGTAAGTAAGTAAGTAAGTAAGTAAGTAAGTAAGTAAGTAAGTAAGTAAGTAAGTAAGTAAGTAAGTAAGTAAGTAAGTAAGTAAGTAAGTAAGTAAGTAAGTAAGTAAGTAAGTAAGTAAGTAAGTAAGTAAGTAAGTAAGTAAGTAAGTAAGTAAGTAAGTAAGTAAGTAAGTAAGTAAGTAAGTAAGTAAGTAAGTAAGTAAGTAAGTAAGTAAGTAAGTAAGTAAGTAAGTAAGTAAGTAAGTAAGTAAGTAAGTAAGTAAGTAAGTAAGTAAGTAAGTAAGTAAGTAAGTAAGTAAGTAAGTAAGTAAGTAAGTAAGTAAGTAAGTAAGTAAGTAAGTAAGTAAGTAAGTAAGTAAGTAAGTAAGTAAGTAAGTAAGTAAGTAAGTAAGTAAGTAAGTAAGTAAGTAAGTAAGTAAGTAAGTAAGTAAGTAAGTAAGTAAGTAAGTAAGTAAGTAAGTAAGTAAGTAAGTAAGTAAGTAAGTAAGTAAGTAAGTAAGTAAGTAAGTAAGTAAGTAAGTAAGTAAGTAAGTAAGTAAGTAAGTAAGTAAGTAAGTAAGTAAGTAAGTAAGTAAGTAAGTAAGTAAGTAAGTAAGTAAGTAAGTAAGTAAGTAAGTAAGTAAGTAAGTAAGTAAGTAAGTAAGTAAGTAAGTAAGTAAGTAAGTAAGTAAGTAAGTAAGTAAGTAAGTAAGTAAGTAAGTAAGTAAGTAAGTAAGTAAGTAAGTAAGTAAGTAAGTAAGTAAGTAAGTAAGTAAGTAAGTAAGTAAGTAAGTAAGTAAGTAAGTAAGTAAGTAAGTAAGTAAGTAAGTAAGTAAGTAAGTAAGTAAGTAAGTAAGTAAGTAAGTAAGTAAGTAAGTAAGTAAGTAAGTAAGTAAGTAAGTAAGTAAGTAAGTAAGTAAGTAAGTAAGTAAGTAAGTAAGTAAGTAAGTAAGTAAGTAAGTAAGTAAGTAAGTAAGTAAGTAAGTAAGTAAGTAAGTAAGTAAGTAAGTAAGTAAGTAAGTAAGTAAGTAAGTAAGTAAGTAAGTAAGTAAGTAAGTAAGTAAGTAAGTAAGTAAGTAAGTAAGTAAGTAAGTAAGTAAGTAAGTAAGTAAGTAAGTAAGTAAGTAAGTAAGTAAGTAAGTAAGTAAGTAAGTAAGTAAGTAAGTAAGTAAGTAAGTAAGTAAGTAAGTAAGTAAGTAAGTAAGTAAGTAAGTAAGTAAGTAAGTAAGTAAGTAAGTAAGTAAGTAAGTAAGTAAGTAAGTAAGTAAGTAAGTAAGTAAGTAAGTAAGTAAGTAAGTAAGTAAGTAAGTAAGTAAGTAAGTAAGTAAGTAAGTAAGTAAGTAAGTAAGTAAGTAAGTAAGTAAGTAAGTAAGTAAGTAAGTAAGTAAGTAAGTAAGTAAGTAAGTAAGTAAGTAAGTAAGTAAGTAAGTAAGTAAGTAAGTAAGTAAGTAAGTAAGTAAGTAAGTAAGTAAGTAAGTAAGTAAGTAAGTAAGTAAGTAAGTAAGTAAGTAAGTAAAGTAAAAGTGTGTTTGTGTTTTACTATAATGCACTTCAGCTTTGAGCTGAATAGTATATATACACATATATAATAATTCATTACATTTATATAGTGCTTTATCAGAGTCTCTCAAAGCGCTTACATGGACGGGTTGAATCTCCTCAAATGCCACTAGGGTGCAGCACCCACCTGGATGATGCGACGGCAGCCATGTTGTGCCAGAACGCTCACCACACACCAGCTTTATTGGTGGAGAGGAGACAGTGTGATGAAGCCAATCAGAGAATGGGGATGGTTAGGAAGCCATGATGGACAAATTTGGCCAGGACACCGGGGTTACACCCCTACTCTTTTGAAAGACATCCTGGGATTTTTAATGACCACAGAGAGTCAGGACCTCGGTTTAATGTCACATCCGAAAGACAGTGCTCTTTACAGTACAGTGTCCCTGTCACTATACTGGGGCGGTAGGACCCACATAGACCAGAGGGTGAGCACCCCCTGCTGGCCTCCTAACACCACTTCCAGCAGAAATCAAGTCAGTCTCCCATCCAGGAAAATGACCACACACAGCCATGCTTAGTTTCCGTGAGCAACCAGTCGTAGGCTACAGGGGGACATTGCTGCCGGCTATATATACACATACACATATATACATACACACACACACACACACACACACATGCATGCATACATACATATATACACACACACACAGACATATACACACACACACATATATATATACACACACATATACATACACACACACAAACATGCATGCATACATGATTGATTTTGTATGTATGTCTACATTATTGCTTTATAAAAGCAAGCTGTTGGTACTGTACTCATCATGTGACTGTAATGTGGAGTGTGTAATGTGTCATGGAGTCTGAGTGATAGAGTTTCATGCACGACACCGGCAGAAATATGGAATGGACTGAAGGAGAGCTGGCAACACAGTATACAGTGTGCCATACAGGGACAAACCAAAACTGACCCCAGAGACCACGTTCCTCCTGAGCACTCACCTCCATAGATGGAGTGAACCCTGCAGCTGCTTCTAAGGGCGGGAACTCCTATGTATTTCAGCAGGTCATTAAAATACGGCCATGATTACGTCCCTGCTATCCAAGGCAGCCGTCAGGAAGAGGTTAAGGGAGGACTCTCCAAGCAAAATCCATCGTGGGAGGCCTGGCCTGATGGACACGCGGAACATGAACCCAGACCAACAACTGAAGGTTCACCGCAGCAGCTAAGGGCCGATCAAGAACCACACAGAAGGAGAAAGAAAAGAGAGGGAAAGAATAACAAAGTGAACTTTAGCATAGTTCAATCCAGAAGACATTATGGCAATATTTCATTTTCCAGATGTGATTGCATTGGAAAGGCCATCTTAGACCAGCATGCGCAAACACCTAATATACAGTGTGCCATAAAAATAATTTTTTTGATCAAATTCAAAGCTTTAATGTTCTAAATAAAAGAATACTATTGAATATCATTACATAATTTTCCTTTTTAATTGTTGTTCATACACAGTATATATATATATATATATATATTAAATGATTATTATAATATAGTATAATATGATCTGGTGAGAAAAATAAAGTAATAATTTATTATTTTTCATCGTGTTTTATGGATGCTCCATAAAACAAGATAAATTCACCTTTTGTTCAGAACAATAAATTTTCAAATCTAACAAAATCTTGTTGGCTGTTTGTGCTCAAAACCATAAACAAATAAAACATTTGATTTACTGAATAAAGACAAATATTCAGAATAAAAATATTTATATATATATTTAGCCAGTTATTTCCCTGTTTTTCCTAGACGAAAAGTGACTGAGCATATGGCAAGTCTCATTCATCCAACTTGATGTTGATGGGAGAAATCTGGTGTTACAATTGCCTCCTGTGTCCCCAACTACCGGTCACTGTCCTCACGAACACTCATCCCTCACTGTCCACGTCAACTCGGTAAAAGCGGTATCAGGACGGGATGGTGAGACAAACCACTGTTTTCATAAACCAGCCCTCTCTCCTAAATTTCTGTCCTCCCTTCTGGCTGAAAGAGGATCTCTGTTCTCTAACGGGCACCATGGTGCAGATACAACAGGAAAAGGACAGTCTTGTTGGCAGCTACACGAGCAGAGACGCATGGCATTTCAGAATCACAGACCGAGTGGGTGGATGGATGAAAGGGTGAAGAGACTGGAAAAATGTCACCCCACAAATAGAGACGGGCTCAAATGTTTTGTCCACTTAATGGACCTCAGATATGGACATTCCAGTCTTTATATTTTTTTTGCGTTGATTTTGACCACAATTGAAGTATGTGAATAGAGGGCTGGCCAAAGTATAGTATGTTTCACACAGAACTGAATCTTTCCAAAAAAAATTATGCCTGTTGTCTGCCTGAGACATAATTCCAGATCCCAGCTAATTAACACATTTGATTGACAGATGCTGTCGGTTGAGTCTGGGGGGGGGGGGGGGGGGGGGGGGGGGGGGGGGGGGGGGTGTACTCTATGTGTACTCTAATTTGACATGCACTAGCAATCTGTGTGTATTCGGGTTTGATCCGGGCCGCCATCCAGGCCTGCGTGCGGACGGATGAGCAAAGCTGCAGCACCAGACCATGATCTGCTGAAGTCAGCCACTGACCACAGTTTAACAGCACCTTAGCCCTGCTGTTTCACTACTGGGTATATTGGAGTAGTTTTGCTCAGTCACATAAGTTTGGAGAAGGCCAGAATCCCCAGCACAAAACTGTGAATCTGACCTCATACTTTAGGGCAGTGGTTCTCAACTGGTTAAGCTTTGGACTCTCTACCAATATCTTTTATGCAGCAATTATTTACAAAAAGTATTGGTAGATAATGTTTGCACCATAAAAGCAAGTAAAAGTAGCAAATAATGTGTCTTCTTTACACTGATGGATGCTACGTACACAAAGTGTACATTAAAATATCTGAGAAATGGTTCGTAACAAGTAACCTAACAAGATTGGCTATTTGCATTGACTGTTACATTTTTATTTTGCAAGTATAACAGAACAAAAGTTTTTTTTTTTATATATCCGTAAGCTGTTTTTAAGGCTTCGGTCACGTGATCATCAGAAATCAATTTAATATGCTGATTTGGTGCTCAAGTAATCATCTGTACATTTGTAAAATCACAGGAAAAAATTTATAACTATGAAAACATAATATCTTTTTTCAGGATTCTTCAATGAATAGGACATTCAAAATAATTATTTTAATTATTTAAATCAGAATATTTAATATTCTAATGTTTATAATATTTAATATTAATTTAGTCCATCAATTGAATGTGTCTTTGCTGAATAAAACGTCTTACTTAAAAAAAAAAAAAATATATATATATATATATATATATAATTTTTTTGAAAGGCAGCTTATGCACATAAACCGCAAAAATAATGCAACAGATATTGTTATGGCTAACACTAAATTACCAAGTCATAGATGAATTTGAATCAACACTTGATATGGGAACAAAATGATAAGGGATTTATTTTTTTTTATTATGTTTTTCTTTAATTAGTTGTATTATAATGATGAATGTAGCAGTCTTTTTTTTCAAGTGCAAAGTCTTCAATTAGCAGTTTATCTTTTTATGCAGAATCAGAGACCGTCATGATTGCATTGGCCAATCAGAGACCTTAAAATACATCTACCTTTCCATAAGTGATCATTATCAGCAACCTTTTTGAGCGACTTTTACGTATGTTTCACAGATGTGATTTTACTTTTTAATGATTCATGCACAGACATTTTGGTACTTTCCATGAGATATGATGAAGGTATTGCACAGCTCAGTCCCAAAAAATGTGGATGGAATTACTCACATTTAAACACCAAATAGTTTTCTCATGTACTCAGAGCAAGTCCGTTTGGGAGAGTGGTCCACACCCCTTCCACAGGGTCACACTAACCCAACAGAAAACACCCACCGCGCGCGATCTGCTGCTGCTGAGTCAGTACGCATGACCCGCTCTGAGTGTCCATGGCAACTACGAGTAACTACATTATGACATCCAACTCAATCCTATGTTTCAGGAACTGCGTAAAAATCCTTCTGAAAGTGAAAAAAGCTCCAATTCGATATTTGTTGTCAAAACTGCACAAAGCAATTCCTTTTTTGCAATCTGATCCGTAATTATGATTGCCAGTAAAAACAAAAATAACTGTCACGTTACAGTAGAGAGGCATCCTATTAGACATAGTAGTATTTTTGGACTTACGTGAAGTATAGTATGACTGTATAAATCACATGAAGAGGTCAGAGTAACTTCTCCTTTTCCTCTCTCTCTCTGTGTTTATATTTGTATGTAGAATTCTGCTGGATGACTCACTCCTTCCACTGCTGGCTGACATCCAGAGATTAAAACACAGAGTTGCCCATCCCTCCTGTAGTAAGACTCACTGACCAGAGAGGGAGAAGTTCCTGAAACAAAAATCAGACAGCATTGATTTCCTGTGACAGTTAAAAAATGCTTGAATGCAATGCACTGCCAAAACAGCATAACTGTTCCTCATTTTAATGCACTTTAAGACAGCTAATGGAAAAAGCATTCGCAAGATGGACACACCCTGCAACTTCAAAATATATTCAGTTCAGCGTTTTATCTGCTGTGGTGTGCTAAATCTGTTTTGATGTGGAACACCCATGCGTGACACTTTATGAAGGGATTTACGCAAGGTATTAAACGACATCGTCAGCTGTTTCTTATAGCTTAAGGAGCAGGTTTCTTGGTACACAAAAAGTTCTGACATTTCATGTTAAACAATGTTTTTTTATAATATATAAAAAATGTACAGTCTTTCAGGGAAATAGGATACTTTGTACAAGATTTTTCTACATGACAAGTAGAAAAAATGAAATAGCATTTTCTTGTAAAACATGTTTATGCATACTACAATAATTTTTACTCCTAACTAAAAAAGTCACTATAATGTCCCTCTCTGTACTCATTATAATAAATAATGGTTAGTCAAAGCCTGTTCTACAAGGAAAATAGCAGCTGTAATATATGTCCAGTATTTATTGGTTGTCTGACTTTAACTGGCAGCATAAAGCACTATTGTAACTCTTTTGCTGTATGAATCATCTTGATTTGATTATAGCCATACAAGTTTCTCAACATAATGTCTATTCAGGTTAGTAAAACTACAATTTACCATGCTAGTTTAATCTCAAAATGAGTGTTTAGTGACCAAGTGATCCCTGAGGACTACAATGCGCTTCACACCTACGTCAGAGACAAACCGCTGGACAATGAGCTGTGACATTTTGGGAGCATGACGGGGTTGTTGGCAGGCCGGTGTGCAGACTGAATGTATTGTAAGTCAGATCCTGGCCGGGCTCCACGGCTGCTGCCCTCTCCTCCGCTGGGCCGTGTGGCTCTGAAGGAATGTGATGACTGGGACGGCGAACAGAGCCCTGCATTCATGTTCAGCAGGCAGGAACTTTGGCTCCCTGACTCTTGCCCGAGCGAGCGGTCAGACGTGTGTGCTGGTTTCTGTCTGTGCTTGATATCGATCCCTCAATCTAATTTATTTGTCTGTCTGTCTAATCTTCTTCTGTAGCTCTTTTCTCTGTCTGTTGTCAAATTTTCTCACAGTATTTTCAGTCTTTTTACATTTGTATCTGTCAGTGAGACAAAGATCTGAAATATGTGTGTGTATGTGTGTGTGTGTGTGTGGTATATATATATATATATATATATATAAATACATATATACAGACACACACACACACATATGTATGTATATATGTGTGTATATATATATATATATATATACATATTTTATCTATATATTTTATGTGTACATATATATGAAGAATTAATATTTTAAATAAAAATATAAATTACAATAATTTATCAAATATAAAAAGTAAATATTTAAAATTTAATAAAATGTATATGTATAAATATATATAATGTAATGTATAATAATTAATTAATTATTAAGTAATTAATAATTTTTTATTTGATTTGCTTTAATCTGATAGATGTTAGGGGTTTTATTTAATTTAGCCATACAGTGATCACAAAGATAGTTTGTGTTTTCCTTAAAAAAAAAAAAAAAAAAATTAACAAACACAACCATTTTAAGTTGTCTTTTTCTTCTTCTTCTTCTTTTAGCCCTATGGGTTCAGCCTTTTGTTATTTAGCCTTTTTTCCATGGAATATTTCTTTTTTTTTTGTGCAGAATATTCACATCAAATTCAAAGCACTGACACTAACACAGTCTCAGCACCCTCATTCTTCCACTTGATACTACAGATCTACACACCAACCAGAAAACACCTACCAGAAACCACCTACCAGATCGATTAATTAGTTATTAACAATAAAATAAAAATAGATTTTCAGTTAAGGCATGCATAATATTAAGAAACTCTTTCTGCCCAGTATTGTTCATTGCTCTACATGCCGTTTATGATTGTCAAGCAATGTTGCAACATAATAATAGAATGCATGGTTAAAATAAATAAGGAAAAGTTATTAAGTTGTTCATCATTTAGGTTAAATGATAAAAATGTTGTTAATTAGCCACATCTTGCTATGGCCCACCTCCAAATAAACACTCATCTTGTAGCCTGTAATGTGAACATCAATACTGAACAAGGATTTGGATGCTGTATTTTGATGTCCTACTACTGACCATGACATATCTCAACCTTTGATATGCATTACTTACTCTTCACCCAGATGTCGTCTTCTGCGGTCCAGCTGTACGTCTAGACAATGTATCAGGACCGACACTTTTCAAAAGCACAAATGCATCATGGTAAGGTTTATCTGCCATCCCTTTCCCCTGTGGTTTTACCTAATCTGATCATTGGCGCCTGTGCCGCTCCACTATGTAATCCAATCCTGTACCATTCTTGGTACCTCCAAAGATTTTCCAGCAACCTCCAGTGAAGAATGCAAAACTACTCCAAACATTAACACCGCATGACGGTCTAAACAGAGGCCTATCTTAGTCTAGGAAGCAAATTAGCAGCACTAATAAGTGCTTATCAGTGATATGTGAATGTATAAAAATAAGAGGAATATTGCACTAAAGAGATAGCATATGTGCTTTCTTATACATAAATCTTAATTAGGATCTCCTCAAATTAGGAAGAGGCTTTGGCTTCAATATATCAAAGAGACCACCCATTGAGAATATTTATAGGAGATTCACGGAAGCTTACAATGTGGCAGTTAAGTATCTAAATTTCACACGATCAACACCTGAACTGTGACATTATAATCATCACACAAAATGCTTCTCAAATTGGTACATGTTTTCCATTCAAGACGTTTAAGGTTTTTAAATCAGTGTATGCAAGATTTTTCAGAAGACTGTCAGAATTGACTTTGCACACTTCTAGTAACTTACGACTTCAATATAATCAAAACACCTCATCTACATTTACATTTACTCATTTAGCAGACGCTTTTATCCAAAGCGACTTGCAGTTTGAGGAGTATAGAAGCTATTTGTCCAAAGGATACAAAAACACATAAGAGCGCTTACAATACAAACTTTCAAACATTCTGAACACAAGTAGCACAAGCATGGGGAATTAGAGAAAGGAAGAGGGTTTTTTTCCCATCTAAATGAGCACTCATTCTTATACCCACAATTTAATATATACAGTGCCTGTCAAAAGTTTGGAAAGTTTTTTGAAAGAAGTTCTTTATTCTCACCAAGGCTGCATTTATTTCATCATCGGGCCTCTTAGAGACGAATGATATACCACATGCCTATGTCTCAGTAGGAGACTGCTATTGGCCAATCAGATTTAACGCCTCATTTACTCTCCTATTCTGTTGTGGTGGTAACCTGTAGAAGCAGCGTGGAAAATCATTGTTTCGCAGATGTTATTGGGGTTATGCCGATAAACTTGCGTATGTTGTAAACAGGTTGCATCGTTCCTGGTTCAGGTCTTTTGTAAGATCTTTGTTAAATATTGAGCTGTTTTACTCTTTACTCTTGCTTTCAAAGGAGTGAGCAAAAATGAGCATACATGACCATATGCATATGCAGATTAAGAAACGAAAAATAATAATTCTTCTCACTAACATTTGTACATTAAAATTTAATTAAATAAAATTAATAAATAGCAATAAAAAAACTAGTTGGATTAACCAATTACCTTAAATGTCCATTTCGTCATACTTCTGCACACATGTACGGCATTCAACATAAAGCTTATCGTGAAAAGAGATAAGGATTTACACATATCTGGGACCAGCTTCCTCTACTCAAATCAACATCATCTTCAGCAGAAAAAAATAATAATAGCCTCAATAAATATACAGCCAGAGAGGAAAGAGAGGCCCCTAGTTTAACAAAGCAGGATGTTCAAACTTCCGTGACTGACACTTGATGAAGTTGAAGAGGAAAGGTAAACATAGAACCTCCCCAAATTTCTAGAGATCCGACCAAGCCCTTTCCTCATGCAATATCCCTTAATTTCAATGGTGTTTAAATAGTAAATAGCATAACTTCCTCTATGCCAGAATTTCCGGACTTCACGTGTTCCCTGTAGAAGTTATTATGGCCCAGTAACAAAAATGACTAGATGGTTCATCCTCACCTCACCTCAGATAGCCAGCCATCAAACACTCTGCAGCATGGAAACCTGAACCCTGCAATGGCGTCATTTAAATGATCAAGAGTCAGGTTCTCTCTCTCTCTCTCTTTCCATCTGATCCTCTGGAATACCGGTCTGTGTCAGGTCTCATAGTGTTAACATGAAAACCAACCTGCCCAACCCTGCATTGATTCATAATAAAAGTATCCAATTTGCATGTGGCAGTTTAAATCAGTGAAAAAAAATTTTTTTTGATGACCCAAAATAATAGGAATTAGTAGAGGCAGCTCATTGCAAACATAGCTGTCAAAATCACTACGAAAGAACCATACAAATGATATGACTTCACTGTAATTCAACTCTTTGGAAGTCATGTGATGGTTTTTTCTCACATTCTCAAAGACATTTGGGCTGCATCCGAAATCACAAACTACCCTATTATATAGTTGGCCAAAAAACAGTATGTGACAATGGATAGTGTGTCTGAATTCACCGTACTCATAAGAGAAGGCAAAAAGTACCCAGATGACCTACTACTTTCGGAGAGATTTTGGAGTGTGCAAACGATGGACACTTTACTATCCCATGAGAACACGGGAGAGAATTTACATTTACATTTATGCACTTGGCAGATATCAAAATTTTTAACCCAGCCTTAATGTAACATAATAATAATTATAAAAAAAAGATTTTTGTGCACGCTGTGATTTTATATATCATAATGTTGTAAGTTGCCCCTAAGAGTGTATTCTGCAAAAACGAACCGCGATTCAATCTGCATTTCACATTCTTGAAAACCTATACTCAGAATACTCTTTACAAGACTCCATAGCATTCATAAAATGGGGTTGTCCTCTCACACATTCACGGCATGCAGTAGTACACCGCAGACCCTCCAGACGCACAGTACTAGAGTAAATATAGGATACTCTAAAGTTACACTCACGTTCTAGGCAGAAGCCAGTGGGCTGTTTAGAGAGCAAAGAACTTCAACGTGAGTTTGTTCTTAATGCCTTTACCGGGCATATTCAACATGGGGAGAGGCAATGACATGAGGTCTGATGTGTTTATGTGTGTGTGTGTGTGTGTGTGTGTGTGTGTTTGCATACTTCAGAATGTGTGTCAAGAGATACAGTAGATTGCTGGCACAATGCCCTTTTGAATCTCAGCTTACTCTGTTGACACAGGAATCCGACGGTCGGGATACTAGACCACCTGGTGAGAAGCTGGGGCTCAGCACAAAGTCGAAATGTCTTTATGTTCAAGTTAGCAAAGCATAGAAGTCTGTTTCAATCTCAAGTAAATACATGCTGACTGAAATAAAATAAATTATATTTCAAGATCTTGTTGTGAGTCGCAATTATGAGAATTACATTTTAAATTGTGATTTCTGAAGTGGAAACATATTTCCTTAGTAAAGAAACTGGAAACTGTATCCATATTATAATTTTATTAGAATACTAAAAAAGAGTGAGTGACTATTCTTTCCCAGTTGTAGGCTATTAGCTGGCCTAGCTGGGAATCCATACAGTTATTTTAGTAAAAGCACAGAGATCAGGAAGAAAACCACAGTGAGATAACAGAGAGGGGCTCCGTTTGGGGAAGCTCACGTTGAGAAATTCTGACCCACAACCAAAAAGAAGAGAACCCACAACCGATCTGACTTTTTCCTACAAATGCAGAAGACTGTTTAAATTCCAAAATTCAATACAAAAATTCAAAACTAAACTCACTGAAGCCCAATGAGATATTTTATATTTATCTATCTACCCATCTACCTACCATGTGGACCCTAGCAACCGCAAGAAAACCCTAGCAACCACACAGAAAATTTGCTAGATTTTATTAAAAAAAGAAAAGCTACATTTTATGATGGATGGATGGATGGAGGATAAGCAGGATAAAGACATGACATCCAGCCCGAGTCCTGAATGCGTGTGTGTGTGTGTGTGTGTTAGGCTGGACTGTAACAGGACACACAGATGATTGTGCTGTGTTAAACAGCCCAGTGTTCTCGCTTCCTGTTGAATGAATCATTGATAAGGCAACTGTAACTCATCCTCGTTGAGGGGGAGTGAAGGTATTGGGGGCCATGCAATAATTAGAAGGTGTCCTGTCACCTAATTCACAGATTCATAGCTCAGATTCCCTCCCTTCAGGATGATGACTGTATACACAAATAATGGTAGCCATGACAGTCCGGGATTTCTTTATCTGGAGAAGTCCTTCACCAGAGAAAAGTCTGACATTTTAAGTAATGGCTGCTGAAAATGCCATCGCAGGAATAAATTACATTTAAAAAAAATATATTATTTTAATATTTAAACTAAGTTATTTTAAAATGTAATATCACAATTTTACTGTATTTTTGATCAAATAAATGCTGCCTTAAAATTCTTTTAAAAACATTTTTAAAAAAATGAATCGACCCAAACTTAATTTAAGTTGATGTTTTGACAGTTAACCAAAACATCTGCATATTTCTCCTGCATAAAAAAATGTAAAGAAATGTCAAGTTTTAATTGTAAAATTAAAAAATGCTATGTAAATAAACTGTTAATCAAGTTGCTGACATTCCCAGAATTCCTTGTTTGACGCTTCACATTTGAAGATACTTTGTTCAAATAGTTTTTTGCGTGTATCTGTTCTGCACATTTGGGTTTTGTGTCAACTTTGTTGTTTAATGAATGTGTATTGCATTATTTTAGAGTTGTGTTTTATTATGCATTTTTATTCATATTATTATAATTATTATTGCGTGTATGACTGTGCAATACAAATATAATTCAGCCTATGGAAAAGCTACTTGTGGAAGATAATAATATACATTTGGGTCATGATTGGGTACATTGGCTTTATGATTCTTCAGGTGGCTTCCTTTTTACCACCAGCATTATTATGTCAGCATAAGTTAAAGGTACAAAACAGACTTTAGTAATAGTTTGTAGCTAAAACAGTAGAGTGTGGTGTTTGCAACACCATGGTCATGGGTTTGATTCCCAAGGAAAGCAAGAACCGATTAGAATGTCAATGTGTATCTTGAATGCAATGCAAGTCGCTCTTGATTATTTTCAGTAGAGGTGCTACTCGCCTTGCACTAACAGTTTATATTCACACTTCCAGCTGTGTATCCTGTCCAGATGTGCCACACCCCTGCGGCAAGAACCCAAGCCCATTTAATCTAATCTGTGAAATATTAACTGTGCTGTTTCCTAGTCTAAAAAGTACTTGTAAAGAACTTGTAAAAGTGAACTGAAAATAAAAAAGTCTCAGCTTTTAGTGTATTCACACACCTGAAACATATAGACATCAAGATTATTTGCACTCTCAACCCTGAATGGAAATGTTAAAGATGATTGCTTTCACTACTCTTTTACAGTTGCAAATTAAAAGACCGTTATGAATGAATACAAATCACATTGGACTTTTAAAAGCATGTTTGGCATTAAATGGCATGAAGGTATGCCAAACAACGAGGACCACAATGACCCTTTGTCCCAGTTCATCCACGGATGATCAGTTTGACCCTGCTGAACTATGTTACTGCTAGTTCATGTATTCTGAATGCTTTCTAGACAGAGACTGTAATAACTCAGCGGGGGGTCTGGCTGCCCAGAAGGCATGAAGTGTGAATATTTAGTGTTCAGAGATACTGTATATGCACTGAATCCTTTAGCCAAGATACTTTTGGGAAATTGTGTTTTATCTCAATCATATATATATATATATATATATATATATGAATTGAGATAAAACACAATCATATATATATATAAAAGCAGTCTATCCACTCGCGCATTTGGTTACTATTGGCTGTTTCCCATCCTCTAAACCAGTGTTGAATAACTGCTTTCTAGTGAGCTCTTACAGAAGTGATTCGCGGAATGACGACTGGTGAAGGACTTGTCCATCAATAATGCACAGCAGTGCCTTTCGAGATCTCTCGCGCATGCGTAAAGTTCTCCACAGTTCTGCACAGGTGCGCGCACACACCTGTCAACGGCGCACAGACTGCACACGTGCGCGAGCGCTTCGTGCGAACGACACACTCAAACAGACGGTGAGTTTAGACCGAATTTATTCAGCTCATATATTTACGGATGATTATGCTTGAATGATTTAGTCTGTTTGATTTGGCCCATTTTGGACAAGATATTAATATAAACGATGCAATGCAAACGTTCTGTCATGATGTTTAATTTGCATTTACAGGTATTTATTTTAGCTGCGTCTTGCAATTAAGCTATTATTTGCATATTGTCTCTTTTTAGCACTTAAGTAAATTAACAGCTGCAAATGAATAGAATATATCAAATGAAAGCGTTGAAAGCATTTATTCTTCTAAGACTATATTAATGTCTTGCATGTATAACAAATTATGATAACTATAATTGATAATATTAACAAATAATATGTAAAGATCAACAAAATGCACATTCAAATTGACAAATTACTATGATATCTATATTATTTTCCATCTACTGTATTGTGACCTGGGTTAGTTGTGACTTTTACTGCAGATAATACAGTGGAATACGGTTATGTCGACGGCCTCGGGGTTGCAAAAAAGCGTAGAGATAACCGAGGATGGAGATAACCAACAGCCAATATGCAGATTTATTTGATGAAGCGATCGGCATGCTATAAAAATATTCATACACTGTATATGTTTGCTAACAACAAAAGGCATATGTGCACCAACTAACAGCAGAGATTTACCGGTATACAATAAAAAACACCTTTGATTCTCCATACAAACCTTCAATTATATTCTCCAACATTGCAAACACAATGATCGCTCACAGTGT
This sequence comes from Rhodeus uyekii, assembly GCA_037043235.1. Taxonomy (NCBI): domain Eukaryota; kingdom Metazoa; phylum Chordata; class Actinopteri; order Cypriniformes; family Acheilognathidae; genus Rhodeus; species Rhodeus uyekii. The sequence continues at coordinate 1,029,355 of JAWRVZ010000059.1, forward strand.
AAACACAGTCACAACACACATAAACACATTCGCTCATAACACAGTCATTTCGCTCTGACACAGTTCTGAATAGTATTGTACACGCGGTTACTATGGTTTCTTTACAAACTCTAAAATGCTTTGTTGCTTTTTGCCTTTAACGGTGCTTGAAAACAAATGTTTCTAAGCTTCTATCAGCAACGACGTCTTTGTCGATATCAATGTAATCTGGGAAGTCCTGGACAGTGACGCTAACTCCTGCGCCTCCTCTTCCAAGATAGCATCTGCAAGGCTTGATTTTTCCGCCACTTCTGCGAGTTCTTCTGCGCACTTGCAACGTAAACTCAGCGCACGCGCAGTGAACTAGGTACGATCATTAGTCACGAGATAACCATGTGAAGTGGCGAATTTGTCCCTCTTTGCGCTCGAGATATCAGTGTTCGGCGACATAAAAGAATCGACATAACCGATAATAAAATGCTAAAAAAATAGGGAGTTTGGCGGTTCCACTTCAAAAACGTCGACATAATAGAGTTGGCGAGTTAACCGAGGTAGAGATAAGAGGATTCCACTGTATAAATACATATTTTAATGAATTAATAAATGTTTAATTTGCACTATTTTACCTGAACTATTTAATGGAATTAGATATTAGGTCCTGATGCCCAAATATGACAGACACGCATTCAGCCCAGAAATGTTAACCACAGAAACTCACCTTTCACACATTCCAAAGAAGGTTCTGTTCTTTTTCCCAAGGAAAAGGTGCGTAATTGATTGACACATGGAGCTAATTGGATCCACCCAGATGACCACTTATGCTCGGCCCAAAACCAGCCACTTCCTACCAGCCATATCCACCACAGCATCCAGTTATAGGAGTCACCAGCATAACCTCACCCTCAACCAGAATTCAAACATGCCCTGGAGGACAAATTCTTACTTCAGAAGTGGCAGTGCTATCCCGACTGTATCAGCAGTTCAAAGAGACAACCTGGACTTAGTCCGGGCCAAAACCATGTTCTACCCCTCTAATAGGACGGCTCTCAGTACACGATACATGCCAGAGGACTGGTACAAGTCTAACCAGAGTAACTACAGGGAGTCAGAGTCGTCCCGGAACAGTGCAGAAAGACTTCGGAGGGACACGGTTCGACTGATTCAGGATAAGGATCAGCTGACTAGAAGAACTCAGGATACCACCAGTAAAAACATTGGAGAAAGACTAAACGACATCAGCTTCTGGAGGTCCGAACTCAACCATGAGATAGACAACATGGTGACAGAGATATCAGCACTGACGGATGTGAAAAGAAGGCTGGAAAGAGCACTCGCTGAGACAGAAGGGCCACTGCAGGTGATATATATATTTATTCATTGAGGTCCAGTGTGTGATTTAAGTGTTCCCTTAATTTTTAGTTTGAACACTATATATATATTATATTGTGTGTGTTTACCACATTCATTTAGCATGCTTAATCTGAAATAAAGTTGTCTGATTAATAAACAAACATCACATTTGCACATTTCAGCTATCTTAACATAGCTAAAGGCCATTTCTCGCTTGTTCTTTTGTAATAAATATTCCAACAGTGCTTGGGAAGCTGCACAGCACAGCTCTAGTGTTCTGTTGTCAGCTGGACAACTAATTTGGGTCATGATAGCTAAAGACCTAGTAACTAGAAAAGCTCAGTGTCAGGTGACCCATTGTTAGAAACCACTTGGTAACAGAGACTATTTAAATATACACATTCAGTCACACCGAGCGCTAGATCTACAATGACCTCAATGTGTTCCACCTCTGTCTTTACAGAGTTACCCGTCTGAGTCACAGTAAGAGACTGTTTCCATAGAGACCACACAAAAACATGGTGACTACTAGTAGTGTTGTGCTGGATAGCTTCCAAATCAGTGTAGTGTCACTGCCATTACCTCGCAGGACTGACCACGAGAATGATCACAAGATGTTTCCATAGTGATGTGATTGCTTACTAGAGCTTCCGTTGACACATTTTGAGTGTTACTGTGTGATATCCTATCATTAAAACTCCATTTGTTATTCGGCAATGCTTTACAACAATAGTTATAACTGTTCTGAACATTGCAAAATAAAACATTGTTCTGAACATTGCAAAAAATAAAAATAACAAAATCTAAAATAAAATAAATATTGATATTTACATGAATCACTTTCTTTCACTTTCAAAATAATCACTTTCTTTCCTCCCCAGGTGTCTCAGGAATGTCTGTTCCACAGGGAGAAACGGATGTCCATTGATCTGGTTCATGATGATGTAGAGAGAGATTTGATTAAGGTGAGGCCTTCATCTAAACACAACACCTGAAACCAAAAAACAAGCTCAAATATTAGTAATCAAAGATTTTGCAAGGGACTTTCTTAAGAAATGTGCTTTCCATTCGATTACATAGAATGTAACACGTGGCTTTCTGGAATATGTGACTCTGATTGGTCAATGGACTCTTAAATGACTCTTTCCTAGTCATCTTTTTATCTAAAACTTTAATAATATAGTTATTATTTTTGTTTGTTTTAAAAGTATTAGCTTTTTGTTCAGAATTACTTTTTGTTTATTACTTACAAGAAAAAAGTCATTCTGAACAAAAAGCTAAAGAAAAAGCTAATACTTTTAAAACAAACAAAAATTATATAAATATATATTTATATTTTTATACATCGTGACAATTTCTGTGAAAATGTGGAAAGTGTCCATTCTGAGCATTATAGGTCAAATATTTCATTTACTGACTCTAAATTTATCCCAGGTGACAGATTTCCATTCAAGCCGTGTTTGTTTTATTTCAAAATTATGAATTATGAATGAACTCAGCATTTTTTAAAATTTGAAAATCATTTATGTAGTCATAGTTTCTATATTTGCTAAAGTTAATTTTGCCTTTTTGCAGGAAGTGGAGATGATTAAGTCATGTCAGGAGAGAATGAGGCGACATTTAGAGCGAGCTATTGCTCAGCTAGCGTGAGTCTGCCAATGTACAATTTTGCTTTCAATTATTAATGACATACTTAAAGTTTGACAAATGAATCACAATGCATCTGGTTATGCCGATTAATATCTTCAGTTCAAATCGTGCAGCACAGCACGAGCTGGAGAGAGATTTGAGTGACAAGGTCACAGCGCAACGAATCGATGACCGGTGTCACCATCTCAGAAACACGTCTGATGGAATCAGCTACTATCGAGGAATCGATCGCCTGGATCCATCGTGAGTTTTATTACATTAATATGAATATGTCTGTTTTTAGGATGCTAAAATGTTATAATTTACTCTCATTATGGTCTCAGTATCAGTCTTCCAGACTCCTGGTCGAAGTTTACAGACGACAACATCCTGCATTCTCAGAGCCAGCGAGCCGCATCTCACAAACTCCGGGATGAGATTGAGATTCTGCTCAATGCCACTTCAAACGAGATGTGGAACCAGTTTAACACCGTCAACGTGTCGTTCACCAACCGAATCTCTGAGACGGCAGATGCCAAGAACAGTCTGCAAACTCACCTGGCCAAGGTAACCATTACTTTTAACTGCTTATTTCGGTCCTAGTTCAAGAAAGTGAAAACTGGCTTATAAATCAGTGTACACCATGGAGGCAATGAGTATGCTAAGCCTTAATAAAACAAATGTAGTCAAGGGGAAATTAAGGTCCTATCATTTGCGGGGATAGATTTGTGGGCAGCTCGAGTTCTTGAGTTTGAGTTCTGGGTCGTGGACCTTTTTCTCCTTTCTCTTTCCCACTTAACTACTTGTCTACTCACTGTCTTATCATATCTGATTACCTGTGGCTGTTGTTTGACGACTTCACACTTACAAATGGTCAGATAGATTAAAAGTTTAATTCTGCAATCTCTCGAGATGCAGACATGTATGAAGCTGACAATTAGCTGAACATATACTTGTTTTAATTCGTGACTTTTATAGCCTACTTTTAAAAATATGGTAACATTTTTATTTTAAAACCATTAGTTGAATATGATACCTCGTTCGACAATATTTCTATGATTAAATCACTGACCGAGACCTCTCGCCTGTGTTAGTTAGTAAGCCTGTTTACACCATCCAAAGCAACGAGGTCAACCCAACCCTTTCCCCTAGCTAATCTCTATTCCTTAGTAAAAGTTGGTCTCAGCAGGTTTGTGAATGAATTTTAAGAGAAAACTCTTACCTAAGAACTTTTACTGGAAATTGCACAATTTGGGAATTATACAAATATGAAGTTAATAGTCAAAACTGTCAAAAGGTTTGATGTTAGTCAGGTTTTTTGGATCAAAAAAAGATCACATAGGTTCAAAAATCCATAAATCCATACATGCATGTCAGACTTAAAAAGCTCCAGGTCCCTCAGTCACCTTTGAAAGAATACATTTATCTTTAGATGTTTACAAACTGGAATAACAGTATATTATTCTCCTGTTGTTTACTAAAAATAGAATCTATCCTACTTCCTCCTCGCTTGACTTGACAGGACACAACATATACTGCATTCTCCTTGCCTGCTTGTGAATGCTGTAAAGATGTAGACGGGACGCACTAAACACTGGAATCTATTGTAGTGGAGGTTAAAGAAGGACATGCAGAAGTTCTTTCAGCTGTCCATAATGTTTAAGCCTTTGATGGCTGTTATCAGAGGCATGAGGTAACCAATAAACAACTATCATTCATGATGGTGATTGGTCAAAATGAGATTACATTAAAAATGGACTATGTAAGAGATGTCTCTGAAACTAGATACTTAATCCTGAATGTATTGACCATGACCATTATATATTTAAGTGGATAGCATGGGCCTACTATACCAGGAGAACTATAAAGCGCCTTCAGATCCTTACACGTCAATCAGTTTATGGACATTTTGAAGTTAATTTACCAGTTTTTAATGTTACTTAACTTTCTAATCTAGCAGGCCTAAATATTTTCACACAAATGTACTCTGTATAGCTTGGCAAACAATAGAAAGACAATTTGTAGAATTACATTTTTTGTAGAGCGCTGACATGCAGTTCGAGTCGCTAGTCATGGGCTTTTCCCGATCTCTCCAACCTCACTTCCTGTCCACGCTATACAATCCTATCACAATGGCAAAAATATCTAAAATTTGCCAAATTTCTTCTGTTTACCCTGAGGTTAAATGTCTTTTCTCTCTGCACTGTCCTGGCATGACTGTGTGGATGGCTGGGACATTTGCCAAGAATGCATCAAAACCAACCTAATTTCAGATTAAAGGGCTTTAGACTGTCAATTATGAATAAGTGTACCTGACTGAACCATTTTAAGTCAGAAGTCAGACACAGAGCAGCAGTGTCTCTGTCACTTATTCAATCAACTGTCTTTCTCTCTCTTGCTTTCTTGTTTCCTCTTTCAGACCCTTCAGGAAATCTTCCAGACCGAGATGCTGATTGAAGCTTTAAAAAAGGCAATCAGAGACAAAGAGAACCCGCTTAAAGTGGCCCAAACACGCCTGGAAGAGAGGTCTCGCAGACCCAACGTCGAACTCTGCAGAGACAATCCTTACCATAGGTAACTTATTAAGTCAGTAAACTCGCAACCAATATTTGAGTAAACTGTCAGGTCTTGATACATACACAGACAACTTATGTTTTGTAAAACATAAGCCTGAAAGCTCTCTTCTCATCTTTCCCCATTTCTCAGGTTGATTACAGAGGTGAGGGAGATTGAAGACACCATTCATAAGCTGAGAGAGAGATTGATGGAGGCTGAGAACACTCTGCAGAATCTGGTGAAGACGAAAGTTGCTCTGGAGCATGACCTGTCAATCAAGGCCAACTCTCTGTTCCTAGATCAGGAAAAATGCATGAGCATGAGGAAGAGCTTTCCCAGCACTCCTCGTCTAGTCGGATACACCTAGATCTTCCAGAACCTTCTCTAGAAGCTGTTTAACCATTAACCTAAATAAACTGCAAGATTAGTGTCAGAAAAGGTTGACAGTTTATGCTTAGTCCTCTTAAGTAAGTGTATTGACATCTTATACAGTACTATTACTTCACTTACCTCTGTCTGTTAGGATAAACACACCATAATGATTTTAATTATCAGAAATTATTGTCTCTTGTACTTTGACTGTCTGGATTTTTTTTTAAAAATCAATAATCTCTGAACTGCTAGAAGTAGTAAAATTGCCCTCTAGTGAAGTAACTTTATTAGCACTAATCAATATGCCGTTTACCGTACAAAGCTCAGTTTATCAGTGATCTTAAGAGCTCCAGACATCTGTTGAACTGAGGTTGGATTTCTAGACCAGTGTGACATGATTCCGCCAGTTTGCTGAGAGTGGACACGACACCTTGCATTTGTTTGTTTAGTTCAGAGGTCCACTTGAGGACTGTCACTGATTAAGTGATCTTCACTCCACACCTCCACGAGTTTCCCAAAGCACAGTGGAGCTGCAGTTCTCATGTTCTTCTGAAGTACAAAAACACACTTTAGAAACAGATGCCACAGGCAAGTAGACACATTGTTAAGTATACACACAGCATCTGGGTTTATTGATTCAGAGGGGGAACATGTTTGCTCCTATAAACAACACACAGTGCTCTGCTCAAAGACACTTCAAATTCAAACTCTGTAGTCAGAATGTTTTACAGTACAAGATGCACTTGAGATTATGTAGATGCATCCCTAAGAACAGTGAGTTATATGTACTTTTTGACAACATTATCTCAAATATAAACACTGAGCAATGGAGACATATAACAGATCTATGTTATTATGTGGTATAGTTATCATTTAGTTGAGTATCAGTATTGTCTTTGATCCTCCTCCTAAAATTCCTAAATAAACTGAAATTTGCAAGGAAACAAGTTGTTATATTTTGCGGCATGCACACAATTTCCCACAAAAAAAGGGAATGAATTACTAAAACATACTGCCGTGTTAGTAAGATGTGATATTTATGATTGTTTTCCTGCATGTCATGAACAGAGCTCTGTACCCGTGCAAATACATTTCTCAGAAACATTATTTTGACAAGTCATAGGTTGCTCATTGTGTGCCCTGAACCTTCAATCCTAAATAACATCTAACATCAAAAAAGGCAATCCACCAAGTAAATATTGATATGTTCACTTCCTGCTTTTAAATTAGCATTTATTTTCACAGTGCAGGCACAGTCCTGTAAGTTTTGCTGCAACCTATTTAACATGTATGTTGCATCACTTTAAAGAGCATTTCCCTAAAAGAGCAAACACGGGTGTGATGCTGCGTCTTTTTAAAGATTTCACCCATGTGTTTCTGGATGCGGTCATTTCCTGGCCTTGTCTGACAGTCATGATCACTGCCTCGAGCACGCCGAGGTAGCGTTTGTGGATGAGTAATATACCCACTGTGGGAAGATGACATCGTGGTACTCCGTTCAAGACTCCAATACCTCCAAAGAGGCTGAGTCCCCTCTCCTATGGCCCGATCTAGTTCCTCTGCTCAGCAGAGGGCTACTTTGGCAACTAGGAAAGGTGACCTAAGGATTACAGTGGGGTCAAACCTGCCAAGTCACTCCCCTTGTGCACCGCAAGCTGCGGAGTTTCTGGATGAGATTACTGGTCCTTCTCTTGGGGAACCCAGCATGTTTAATTTGGTGCTCCAGAGGTGCATCAGACGTCGATCGTTGCTTCGGAGGGGGGGTTAGAGTCCTCAGCGGAGGAAGACTCTCTTGCGTTTCCCCCTTTGGGGAGAGTAGCGGTGCCTAACCCAGAGCTGACGGCCATGCCCAACTGTGGAGCCGGGTAAGTCTTGCGCCACACACTCAAACTCCACTTCAGGACGCTATGCCTTCCGGGTTGGGTCCCTGTGCTCCACCTCGCTGCCCCACTGCGGTTATATATGTCTGTGGTCCCTCTGACCCCGTCTCTGCACTTCGCCCTGGCTTGCACTTCCTAAACAGTGTTGCTGGCTCATTCGGATCATCAGACTCGGCTATGCAATTCAGTTCACGCAGCATCCCCCAAATTCAGGAGCATTCGTTTCACCTCAGAGCTGGACAAGAATGGACAATCTCGCACACCAATGTGCATTGGCTCGTTTACACTCGAAAGTGATTGGCCTCTCAGGCAAGATGCCAATTCGTCAGTATAGTTCTGATGTAACGTATCCAATCCCTCCTTCAGGGAACAAGGGTTAAAATGGTAACTTATACATTCTATCTTCCTTTCAGGTTTCTTATCATAGCTGTGCGAGCCTTTCTGACTACATTGAGTACACAGTGGTCCCCAGAGTCTCAGATGTTTGCTACAATCACCAGACAGGAGCAATATTATCTTCTGCACATATGAATGAGAGCTCCATTCCAGAGCCTGATCCAAATAACCAACCTTGCCCTTTGAAATATTGCCGGAATGTGTTACTTAAGACAAATATGACTCTGTTTGATCGGATGTTGACATAAAAAGGAGATTATGTAGACCTTATAATGTGTGATATTTACTGCTGAAAGGTTTGGCAATTTTCTCGTAGATAATATTATTTGCATTTCAGGATTTATAGAATCTTCATGTTAGGAGAAGGTCATAAAACCTGCAGGCCTGTTTTTAGTGTCAGCTTGGCTTCATTCATCACCTTATTGTCACATCTGAAGTGTAGTTCTCATGGTTTCCAGCAAAGAAAACATACAGAAAAAAACATTAGAGTGGGCCCTGCCAGCCCAGGAGAGTCATCCGGTGGCCAGCTGTGCCTGAAATTTAAGTTGGATCCCACGGTTCTCTTCTCATTGAATTTTACACACAGACCACCACTTTAGACCATGATATCTGCCAACAGTACAGTCTAGTTTTATTCATGTAACAGTTAGAATCTCAGGTGGTCCAAACACAGCTAGACAGGTGAAAACTTTTCGCTCTAAACAGAGTTTACAATCTTGAAAGTCGTCCAGGACGATAAAAATACCACTGGACTTCAACTGAGGTTAATGTGACTCTTCATGACTCTGGCTCTGATTCAAATTATACTTAACCATTCTGATGGTTGTACTATTCAGCATTATTATTCATTTAGCACTTTTGAGGGAGCAAATAACTGATTTGCAAGTATGATTAACTGAATCATTAAATAAAATAGGCTCATACACATTGTTCTTGAATCAACATGATGATGTGTCGAGTAGTAGTTAGCTATGGCCCTTGAGGTGAATTAGCTGAGCGTTGTTCCAAGATTGCTGAGACCCAACAGCACTGGGACTTTTCTGCAAGTTATTTTGTGACATCTGTAATCGCATACTTTCCTAAGATATAGCTTAATAGGAAAAAAACCAGTATGTGACAAATAAAGTATGTCCGAATTCACAGTACTCATAAAAGAGAAGGCAAAAAGTATCCGGTTGACCTACTAGTTCTGGTGAGACTTTGGAGTGTGCAAACGATGGACACTTTACTATCCCATGAGGCCACGGGAAAGAATTCCCGAATGAAAGTGAAGAGACACAACTAACATTGGTAGGTCACATGATAATGACAGTATGGCAAATGCAATACGCCCAGATTACAATCATGCTACACACTCACACTATATAGAACATACTTTTTTAGTGGTTGTGAAGTGTTTACTTATTCAGAATAAGTACATACTCAATAGCTGTTGATTTTGGACACAGCCTTATTGATTCAGGAACAAAAGTGACTATTTAATCCTTTAAATTTGGTTATATAACATGATTAGTGACGTCACTATTTGGTTATGTCAAGTACACAATGTCAATACTCAGTCAATTAGTAATGTAGCTTTGAGTAGAAACTATTCATGACTGTAAGGACAAGGAGGGCGTTTCCATTTCCAATTATCACTCCCGTGACATATCTATCTTCCCTTCTTCTCCATTCCATAGAGCAATCCAGAGCCCACTCACTCTGAAACAGCCTCTGCTATTGTGTATTTCACATTACTGTGCTCTAAAAATCTCTCAGCATCACATAATTAGAGTAACTGACAGAGGAGAGGTTCTCTAGTTCCACCTCCTCTCTCTCTCTTTCACTCTTCTTCTTTACATCCATGTCAAGACCACATACCTCAAGCCCAAACTTTAACTTGGGGACACGTATGCTTTTCCCTCTTCAAAAAATATATGATTCAGTAGACACAAAAATAACTGGCCTTAGCCCTCTCCTCTTAACCGTGTCCTCAGAGAATGTACTCTGGAATCTTCACTACAGTCTTGACATATTCAAGCTTTATTTTTAACCTCTAACCAACCAACCACCCAGCCAATTATTTTCTCATTAGTGTCCTGTCATTAGATCTTCACATATTTTTGTAGAGGTGTACGGTTACACAGCGATTACAATATCCTCTTTCATATCAATGTTCTATCATTGTTGATTTTTTTGTAACAGAGAAAATTGCAAAAACATGTTTTTCTACCAAAGGACAGAATTTGAACTCTTCCCACATGAGCACCACAGCTTAATGCATTTAGACTGTGAAATAAATTTAAAGGTTTTAGTTTTTTACTATAAGAAAGGAGTGGTTTTACATTGGTTTTTGGACATGTACCATTTAAGTACTTTGGAGAACCATGCAAATACCATGGCACATGAATATGGTAATTATTAAACACCACAGAATATCTCATATCTGATTCTTTGTGACACTATGTATTTCATAAATACACTGAAATTAAAATACATGATGATACTACCTAGATATATATATTTAAAAAAAATCAAAACGTTAAAAAAGATTTATATTTCATAAATGCTGCTATTTTATCTTTAAAAAAATCTTGAAAAAGTCTATCAAAAATGAGTCCTCAAAACAAAAAATCAGCTTTGCCATTACTAGAATAAATTACATTTTAAAATATATAGAATAGAAAACAAACATTTTAAACTATAATAATATTTCACTAAATTCCTGTTGTATTGTATGTTTGGTCAAATATACGCCAGCTTGTTGAGCATGTGATATTTGCTGCAAAAAATAAATTAAAAAAAGTCTAACTCTTTTGAACAGGTAGTGTATATCAGAGGTTATTCCCTGAAAAACGTCCAGAGATAAATGCTTTGTGCTTTAATTTCTGCAAATACATATACAGGCTCTTCTACATTGTTATGTCTATCTATTAAACTTGTTACCACAGTAACAGTGGCACCAGTCTATGACATAATACAATATATTTCAGGTGCATCCAATAAGGATAATAACCTCAGGGCTGAGTGAGCGCAGCAGTGAACTAAACAATGCATTCTGTGTCAGGAAATATTTTACATTCTACAGCAATATACAGAGTACATAGAAAAATGAGAGAGAAAGTTTTCCCTGAAATGCTGGCCCTCAAACCACAAAATGTGTAGCTGGTACAAGTCATTTGTAACATAAAACAGGAAGTCTGAAGTAGACAAGATATGCAGACTCAACTGCCCTGTTTAACTGCAGTTAGACCACAATGCATCGGGTAAAAAAAGGGAATCCCTGACATTTGTGATTGTGTGACCTCAGACTTCTTCATTCATATGAAGTTGTAAAGGATTATCAACCTTCTAGCACTCATACACACAATATTATAAACTAACGCGATATAGCCACCCAGCTAACAAAACTTTATATAAATGCATTTTATTTCTTAACATTCTCTGAACATTCAAAACGTCCACTTAAGGAAGCATTCCATTTTAGAATTCATTACTTCAGAATTTTTTCTGAACGTTCTGAAACAATTAGTCCAGGAACATTTAAAATAAAAACTGCTAGATGAACGTCCAACTAAAACTTTTCGGAAAAAACGTTGCTCAAACAATAGTCTCAGACGTCATGGCCATGCACCATTGGTTGAATGTCTGATACGTGTAAAACATAAAATTGGAAACAGTTTTGAAGTTGTCATCTGATTGGTTGAAATCCACAGGACTTCTGGGAGACAAGTGTCATGTGTTTTAATGGTCTGTCTGGAAACAAAGCCATATTGAAGCCAAACCCCCTCATGGAAAAAGAAAACCCTGATGTTTACAACTGCGACAATGAGCTCTTATCATGATCTACTAAACACTGAATTTGAAAAAGTATGTAAAGTTCAACGCTGGTCTGTTATTGTGACTTTTCACATCCCTAACCATGATGCTGAATAAAATGAACTGTGATTGGTTGCACATCTTGGGCAGAGTCCAAACCGTCTGCCATCAGTGCGATAGTCTGGCTATGCAAGACTAATGTATAAATCATGTTTTTGTTCTAATGTTTTATGAATATTATATAAGACCAGAAAATTATTTTAAGGTTACTGGAAGAACGTTTGTTTTCACAACTTTGAGAGAACATTGTCAGAATGTTCTGAGAATGTTCCACATTAGCTAGACAGGAGACACAAGTCTACAGAAATGTCTCCCGGAACTTAGAGGGCTCCATCTGATTGATCGGTTAAATGACCATTATATTGAACGTCAGTTTAGAAGAAAAGGAAGCTAAAGTTGCAGATGGTGTCTCTCCTATTCTCTCTGTCTCCTGCTGAATCATGCTGTGGGATGATTCAAGCGTCCAGTCTCTGCTTTTATACTATCCACTGGTGTTTATTTATAGCTTTGTCTCCAGGGAAACTGCAGGAAGTGTGACACACAGCATCAGAATGGGAACTAGGGGAAGTGAGATTGAGAGGCCAGATCAACAAAAATATGAATATAAGTCTATATGCTTGTGTTGGTGTATCAAGTTCTACACTATCTAGGTGCTGTATGTGTGAGCTTAGAGCTCATAATGAAAACATGATGACAGGTCTGAATGAGTATAATAGTAACCAAACATCTGTGCAGTCCTTGAAAGTCCTTTATTTACTCTCATCCCTCGAGTCATAAAAGGGATCGGTTGTTTTTATTCCCACAGACAGTCTGCTCGTTGTTTTTTAACTGCCTTAACATGCACGCTTTCTTTAGGATCTAAATTATTTACATTTACGCATTTGGCAGACGCTTTTATCCAAAGGAACCTGCATTGCATTCAAGGAACACACTGACATTCTTATCACTAGTTGAGCTACAGGAAATCTTTCTATCTTTCTGCTCAAATGTTTGTTCCCTGTTAGATCCTTTAAAGTCTCATTCTAGAACAAATCTTACTCAGGGTGTGAAGTTGATAACCCTACTAGTCATCCCTATAGTTTCCTGCTATTTTATTGCATCTGAAGGCGTCACAATAGATAGGCATTTTGTGGTAGCTCTGTCATTATAACAGTTTTGTTTTCCATGCAGGTTAAGAACACGCTGTGGGCGGACTTCTTCTGAAACGCTTGTTTTTTGTTTGTTCATTTTTGGTAAAGTATAATGGGTGTTTGGCTCAAGTCTCTAAATAGCACATTGACAAAAAGAAGAGAAAAACATTTGGATTCTTCAGGAAAAGAAGGGGTTTCCCAGATATGTGGATTACTGGGAACATGTCGATTGTCATGTCAATAAAACGGCACTATTACATCACAACAGAAAGTCATGAATGATACATTATGACGGGGATTGCTAAGTGGTTTCTTCCATGCAAAAGACTGTATGATGTTCTGTTCCCTTAATATGGCTCGGGTCCTTCAAGTCATGCCTAACAACACCCATTAACCAGAGTAAAATCAATGTCATACATGGCCTCTCTGGGTTTCCTTTGCGATGCATGAAAGGTCTTTCTTTTTCAACTTGAGCTGTTGCAGAGCATGACGAATTTCTCTAAACTATAATAAACGATTGTGCCTATTTGTCCTTGTGTTTGTATAATAGGCTTGTATACAGAGAATCAAGTACTTTTATCATGGACACATGATGTTGTTGGTCTCCAATTTCCAATGATTTAGAGCCAAGGAGTCAAAACCACTTTACAAACCCAAACATGTCTGATAAATCCTGGATAAATGTTGGCACACACAAACACTTAACCCACGTACTTACCCCAAAACACACACCCCTGCATTTAAGTCTGGCCTTGTCTCTCAGTGACTAACAAATATAAATCACACACTCTTAATGGCTGTAGAGTGTAACATTAGAGCCTGGTCAGGGGTGGGTGAGTGTGTGTGTGTGTGTGTGCGTGATTCAACACTTTTCAACGTAGCACTTCAAGACTTCTACAAACATTGGCATATATGGGACTGCATGCCATGACACCTGCTGGTATGGCATGCCCCCCCCCCCCCCTGAAAGTCTGCTCTAATATTGGAGATTTTGGTCTGGTAAACAAACAGAATTGAGGCAAATAATAAAATAAAAGTAAAACAAGAAATCCATAATCAAAATCAAATGACTTTACCCTAACAGACACACTTAATGGATAAAAGTCAAGTTGAAAAATGGCATGTCTATAAAGAAATAACAGTCAACTCGGAACGTTATGCTGCAATACTACAGCTGAATTTACACTACATTTCAAAAGAATAATTTATTTACAAAAAGTGCACATACTTTATATATGCAAATGATCCTCAAAGTGTTGAACAGTACAGTTAAAATCATTGATTGAGCTAAGAAAGGGCGGATATAATGGAGGACACAAGGCCCTATTGACACTCATGTCAAGCTTGCATTCCCCGTGTTATCTCTAGTTTGTGTAACTGGAAAGTCAGAACATTCCATTGTACCACAGGGATAATTGCTCCTTGCTCAAGTCAATGGATGATAAGCAAGAACAACAAGCCATGGTCACACTGCTGAAAAAAAAAAAAAAAAAAGCGTGGACTCTCACAGATTCACAACAATGCAGCTTTTTGATCAGTTCAGTTCCCACTCTCATATTCCATGACTTGAACTTCCCAAATAATCTGCATCTCTCCTCTCTTTATATTCACTATGCATCTGCATATATGGGTAGATAAACCCCTCTGGTATACAAAATATTTTCCACAGCATGTCAACTATTAAAACACCATGTAAACTCTAGTTAAATACTATGTAAACCAGCAAAGGCGCTGTAGTGATGCCTTACGAATGTAATCAACACCACAGAGAGCAGAGATTCAGACATCACAATTGACCCCTGATAAGACATCATGTAGTCATTTAAACCTAACAAACCGGTGGAAGAATATTGCTTTTAATGTAATTGTCATCTTAAAACCAAAACCACACACACACACACACACACACACACACAAATGAAGGGTTTAAATAATTCTCTGTTTTTCATAGTTATTTCCCGATTATATATATTATACTCTGAAAACTAGCTCTCATATCAAGAAGAGCACTCAAAGCACTCTCTCTCTCTCTCTACCCTCCCTCCCTCTTTTTATTGACTTCTTATTTGATGACTGATGAGAGGGAGAGGGGAAGGGAGGGGAGGGGAATCTCTTGTAGAGGAATTCTGCACATTCCTGGAGGCCTCCCAAAGGCCAGCTAATGGGCATACTCATTTTCACACAGACGATATCAGGGAAAACTGAGAGTAACAATTTAACAAGTTTGTACCCATCGTTCCCACAGCAACAATCGAAAAAAAAGAACATACAGCTACTTCTGAATGGGAGAAGAGAACAAGCCTCTAAACTATTTTTGCTAGTTTATTTGAACAGCCTCCTTTGAAAACATTACATATAGTACAGTGAGTGGATATGTATCTCTTTACTACCGCCTGCTCTATTGCTTTAGAATCAATCTTGAGTTCAAAGTCAAATTGCTGTAATTATGTTGTGATCATGTGCTAGTTTAACCATGACTGTAAAAAAAAATAGAATAAAGAAATTATTCCAGTTTAAAGTGATACAGTCATGTGCGAAAGTTAGAACTTTCTGACTATATGCATACGTCTGTAATAGACCTACAAATAAACTACCGGTATATATATATATATATATCTATATTTAGTTCATATATAAATGAAGCTCATCTCAAACTAGTAGGACATCTGTATAGGCTATTTTCTACATCCACGTTGGTCTCCATGAGAACCAAACACAGCTCTGGTTGAGTTTGTATGACTAAGTGTCCAGTGGTTTTCCTGCGCTCTTACGCGCAGTGTGTGCCGTGGATGTGGATGTGTGTGAGGGGCGCGCCCTGACGTAGACTCGCAGAAAAGGGCGTAGTACTTCCATAACGAGACTCTTTAAAGCCGCTGCTCCATACAGCATATTAAATCTAGTCGCAGGGATCTGGACTTTGGAAATACGCAGTACTTTTGAAACGAGTGGCGCGGCTGCCTTTCGGCGTTTTCATCCTTTTTAGTGGACTTACTTTCGCTTTGCTCGCAGTAAGTTGGATTTATATTGCAGTAGTAAAGTACGTTGCCTGTTAATGAGTATAAAGGGACAGTAGGGGATCAGAAGACAGTACCCTAATTCTTGCCTTCTGGATCCAATGGGTCACTTTGCTGCTCTGGCTCATCCAAACGCTGATATCTAACTTTAGAGAGACGCGCGTGCTCGAGGTTGCTTTATTATTTAGAGGCGTTCTGATAATCATTTTGAACTCTTATGCCAAAGTTGATGGTGTAGACTACAGTATGCCATCTAACTGCGTTCTGGGGATCAACAATATTCCCGTTCATAAATAAACTGTAGAAAGTTTGGTTACACTTTATTTTAAGGTGACGTAGTTACACCGTACTTACTCAAAGTATATTAACTACATATACTTACTTTATAGTTACAGTTAGGGTTAGTTACTTGTAGTTATGCATAATTTGCTATTACTATGATAAGCACATGTTGTAAGAAAGTGTAACTACGTCACAAACCAAAGCTACTGAATTTTTTTTTATAAATCAGACAATAAAAAGGCAGATATAGTAAAAGACGTACCATGTAAAAAATCAGCTTTTGAGTTACTGGTTTACTTTTACATTCACATGATTAAAACTATGTTTTGATAATAAAAACGCCTGAATATTATATTATATATGAACTCATAATAATACAATTAAATAAATATAATCTGTTAACATATTACTAAAACTTTTACATATTCATTTCTAATAACAATCTAAATTCAACAGCAAAAATAACATTAAAGGGCTATATAATAACTTATAATTGATGTACTTTATCAATGAAATGTTTCGGTGTTTGTACAGAACCATAAGGAAACATCATGCTGCTCCTCTTACTGGGAATCGTCGTCTTGCATGTGGCAGCACTGGTTCTGCTCTTCGTGTCAACTATAGTCAGTGTAAGTAACTATTCTGCAGTTTCCTTTATTGGATTAATATCTATCTGATATTAAATTGTCAAGTTACGTAATAGCAATTAATTATGCAATTAATTTGGAGTAGTTATTAAAGGCTAAAAGCAGATGTAAGAATGTATTTTGAATGTTTAACCCCTTCTAATTGAGTGTTCTTGCGTCCTCGAACAGGCATGGGCTGTTAACCCCAACAGCAGTGCAGACCTCTGGACAAACTGCACAACAATCAATAACGACTACAAATGCGACAATGCTGACACTGGAGGTAGGATTCTGCTACATTTTTATATTTAAGAATGAAACCAAACATTTAATGTTCAATGATATTCATTTCAAGCTAGGAAAAGGTGTGCTTCTCTGTAAAGGGTTAAAGAGACAGCTTCGGTACGTTGCACATTGCAGGTTATTCCCTGGAATTACTGTCAAAGCCCCTTTGCCTGTTTACCACTCTTTGTGGTGGGTGTGCCCACTCTGCCTCACGCCGCTGTACTGCCATCTAGGGTTGAGAATGCAAGCATGCATGTTCAAGCCACAACAGAGCGCTCTTAAGCATCAGCTAATGCTGGCTGTATAAATAGTCTGCTTGCCGGTGCTGAGCTCGGCCCCTTGTTTGGGAGTGGAGTGCTGGGTTGCAAAGAGGTTTGAGAACTTTTGGGGTGGGGCAGAGATTGAGCATTCGAAGCAGCTTAGATTTAGACTGATCCGTGCGATACGTAGCATCAGATCGCCGTCGGCCGAACATGGTGTGATTTGAGTCACGCCCACAAAAAAACCTAACAGCAATGGGTTAGCAATAAAAGAATGAAGGCCGTTTCAAAGAGAGTATTGACCAAATTTAAAGTTAAAATACAAACTAAAACAGTCATTTTTGTAGGTAATCCTGCCATAAAACAAGCATATATATTCTAAATCATAGAAAATAAAAATGTTGATTTTTAAAGTACTGTACATTCTCAATCAGATCACTGTTACGCTATTGGCTGTTCTTGAAGGGTGAGATGATGTCATAGTGTCAGAGCGAGGAAACGCCTCTCTGTGCACTTTGGTAACGAGGTGGGACCAGAATGCTCTGCTGTGTTATTTCATAGCTCCCAGTCAGTTGGCGTAGCACCTATAATGTGCCGTGTTTGTTTAGGGTGTGGTGCGGGGTGGGCACAGACTGAAGGGCTTTTCTGTCCTGCTCTCCTGCATGCGCTCGCTCACGTGCCGGGAAAAAAAGCAGTTTTATTTAAAAGTTGGCTCTTGGTAGTTACTTCTTAAGGTGGTCGTAGGTTTGTCATCGTCTTTTAGGCATTTAACGTCTTTTAGGCATTTAACTTGCACATAAACAACAGCAGATAAAATGTGAACCTGTATGTACATTACTGCGAGGATGCATTGAATTGATCAAGAGTGACACTAAAGACTTTAACTATTGTTACAAAAGGTTGTTTCTATTTCAAATAAATGCTGTTAGTTTGAACTTTGATATGTTAAAATAGAAAGCCGATATTTCAAGTGATATAGTTCACAATTTTACTGTTTTTACTATATTTTGATAAAAAGAGAATCAATCTTACTGACCTTTTTAGCAGTAGTGTAACAAGTGTCGGAGGTAACAAAAGTCAGCATGGACAATACTTTTTCAAAGGATCAAAAAAATGCAAAAATATAAATATAGTAAAAACATTTTTTATATTAAAATGTGTTGCATTATGAAAACGTGAGCTAACATAAAAAAAAAACATGTCATACCTACTTTTCTTTGAATAAAAGACCTTCAGACAGTAGCTTGCATTCTTCACATCTCTAGTAATGAAGACTAATACACCTGCTATTCTGTATGTACTGTATAAGATGGTGCTGAATCAAAAGAGAAAATGTTCTTCTCATTACATTGGATAAAACAAATATGCTGTGCTTCAGTACTTAACACATAATGCAAAACGATTCCCCAAAGTCAGGGACAAATCAAGGGGGTTAAATTGAACCTGGGTTCAAAACAAGCAATCAAACCTAGTGCAAAACCTTCCTAAGATTATGGTAATGGTATCGTAATGGTGTATTTTACACCGGGAGTGATGCAGAACAGCTGGCATGGCGAAGCTACTCAACACTGGCAGCTAAAGCATGCGTGAAATCCTATTCATCGTCCTGATATAGAGAGCCGTTTCATGGACCAAACCGGGGTTATGGCAATATAGAACAAGCGCACATACTCGCACCCCTGTGTTATGTTTCCCCGGTGCATATTTATCATCTGTTAAGCCACATTCTTCACACCCAGGACCATACGTAACCCACTAAATGTAAACACAAGACCTTAGCTTTCCAAAACGATACCTTCTGTCCTGAAATACACATCCTGCATGACTGCTGACAGAAATACATAGGGTGTTGTCAAGCTCAAAATGTTTATTTCATGTGATAAACCGAGGATAAACTTAGTTACAGTGAGTAAATGGACTGTTGGAGGGGATGTGCTTCTATTTTTACTCCATTGTTGAGAGATAATTGAGGAATTTATTGTATCATTTGTATTGTGTGGGTGCGGTATGGGTGCCCCCATATGCAAACACAGATAGCAGCAAAACCTTGTATTATTTATGGATGCATAATAGAAAATAGTCCAATTGTATGGCCTCTGATGAGATCAACAAATGCTGTTTCCAATTTGAGATATTTAAGTTCAAAACCATGTTCTTGTCCTTTTAGGGTTATCCATCTCTGCCTGAGCTTTACAATTTTGCTGTAAATGAGATCATTTTTAGAGTATTCATATTGCCAATTCTTCACTCAAAAAAGTGCAGAGATGATGATCTTGTTTTTGACCTTGAGAAGTCCAGATTTTCCAGGACTTGATCAAGTGTTTCTACACTCTTTTCCTGGATGTAATCAAAGTTATGTTGTAAATTGTGAGTCTGAGGGTCTTATTGTGCAGTAGGCTCTAGTAGAGGAACTTGTTGTTCTGGAGGCTGTAGTATTTTGTTTTAATCATGTGCTTTAGGGGCTTGACAGTTCTAGTGGCTATAAGGGGAGAGGCAGACACAGCTGAACATGAGAGGAAAGAGAGAGAGAGTGATAGAGAGGTGGAAACATGATGCTACAGGAATGACCCTTGGATAAGAAATAGACATGCTGGACAACCCATGCATTCCACTTATTACTGCTTAGGCACGGAAAAGGTTGACACTAAAATCATCATTTACTGACTCTCATGTTATTCTAAACTTGACTTTCTTCTGTGGAACACAAAATATATTTTTGTTGTTTTTAATCCATACTCTGTTATAAATAAATGTTTGGATCCAAAGATCCTTTTCCCTGTCTTCACAAAATGAAATGAGTTTGAAATGAAACGAGTGAGTAAATAATGACAGATTTAGCATTTTATGTGAACTATCCTTTTAAAACTCGAATGCGGATAATGTTAAAACCAAAACATCATTTCTACATAATGGGACATTCCAGAGCCACAATACACGCTAAACATTAAACTAAAACATCTGCCACAGCATTCTTCATCAATCTCAAACTCACACAAACCAGTCTCTCAGCTCGCTATTGATGGAAGAACTTAATATCCAAAGCTTTTGTCTTGCAAATCACTAACTTTAAAAGGTTTAGGATTAGTACGATTTTTTTTAAAGAAAGAAACAAATTTAACCAAGTTTTTTTGAAGACAAAAAACGTACCAAGCACAATGTTCTTCCTGATGTCTAACACGCACTCGCCACAGTGGACAAAAGAGACGGATTAAAACACCAGGGGTCTCATTTATAAAACTGTGCGTAGGATCCCTACTAAAAGTTTACGTGCACCCAAAAGCCAAAAATGGCATACGGCAAAAAATATTCAGATTTATAAAACCTCACCATCTGTGTCTCCACAATGTGCATACGCGCCACTCAAAGTTTGCTTAAAGGTGCGCACATTCTCCCATCAAGTTTGTTTTTTTATAGATCACAACCTTTGCGTGGAAACTGGCGTCCGTACGTTTCCAGTCCCGTTTTTTGCGTACGCACGCTTTATAAATGAGACCCCTGGTGTAAACGTGAGTCTGTTTGTCTAGTCTACTTATGAACTGATCAAACAAAACGCAGCTTTTGTTTGTTCCAGATGATTCCAGGGACTTAAGACTTTCAAGAATTTAAAGATGAACAAAAAATCTTCTGGATCTGTAGTGTTTGTGCGGAATAAGTGAAATGTTTCATTCTACGCAGAAAATACTAAAGCAAACATTTACTTTCTGCCGTCCACATATGTAATGGCTCTAATGCAGGATAAGAATGACACACAGAGGCTTTTAAAGCCATCAAATGCAGGTAATATAGAGTTAATAGAGCTACTTGTAAGCTGCCGCGTTTTGACCCTGAGACGTCAAGAGAGGATCGATATCAGGTGCTGGTAACCTGCTAAGAGCTTTTAGGAACAGAAACCTCATTATGTTGTTGGACAGTGCATTACGGGTTCCTGGATTCTCCAATGCACTTTATATCCATGAAACAACCATCAAAACTTAAATGCATCACATTGGCAACAACAAGGATTCATTACGAACTGATATTTGGTGTAGTTTTTTTGCCTATGTCATTATTAATAATATATATTTCCAGTTGCACTCCAGTGTAAAAGTGCAACTAACAACCGGTACATCTGCGGCGATCGATCCAGAATGACAGATGAGAAAAGAAATAACGGCCTGCTTAATGCCCGTTCGACATCTTCTCAAAAGCAATTTTTTTTTATTTCTGCAAAGCTCAAGTCTGCCTTTCCCTAAGTGCTTTCAGGAATAAGTAAATGCAATAATGTTTTGAAATGCTTTCTGTCTTTCAGTTTGGATCCAGGCAGTCCAAGCCCTCATGATCCTGTCAATCATCTTCAGCTTCCTGTCTCTCTTACTGTTCTTCTGCCAGCTCTTTACGCTTCAGAAGGGTGGACGCTTTTTCCTAACGGGAGCATTCCAGATCCTTTCAAGTGAGTATCGTGACGTCATGTGAACTATATCAACTTGGTTGTTTGCAGATACTAATGAGGTTGACATAACATGCTGACACACTCATGCAGTGTTAATGGACCCAAAGTGCTCGCAGTGGAAGCGAAGGAGAATTTAGTCTTGCATATGAGCTAGTTGGCTCAGGTGATCTGGGATCAATTAGCATTTATTAATAAAGGATTATCTTTGGGACATCGACTGATCTCTGTTCCTATGGAGGTGAATCTGCTTTCAATCGGCTAGATGAAAAGACCTTTTGGCCTTACTCTTGTTAGTCTAATGAGTCCTGTCAACTCTCATTAAGCTACAGACGGCACAGGAAACCCTTTAATGCGCTCAGCCGCGGTTACAGGCAAACTTCCTTCAGATAATTTGGTTATGATTTCTTCAGATTGAATAATACGGTACGCAGGGCTATAAATAGGCAAAGCCGCCAAAATGAAGTCTTTCTCTTCATTTATAATAAACAATTCGCGTGACATAAGATACGGAGAGATGCGTTTTCCCGTCATTTACTGCAGCTAATGTAAAATGATAGCTCTCGTTAGAAATGTTTAATTCAATTCTGGGTCTTTGAGATGGAATATTATTAGGAATCATTATTGTTCCTGGATAATGAATAGTTCTGTAGGCGAGGCCAATGCTTGATCTTTCAGCACGTACTTTTAGAGTTCAGATATGCGACTGTCATCAGAGAGGATGGACACTAATTGAAAGCTAAATGTCAGAGGAGAGCCGAGGGTGTAAGCAGCACAAAGCCAGACAGTTGCAGGTGCCCACTGAGTTGGCACAAGAGACACAGCCGCTGCCACAAGATGAAATGTCACTCTTGAATGTCAAGATGAAGGTGGCCTGTGGTCCGGCTGACGTAAAAGAATGTGCTGAAAGTGACTTGTCATATTTCCTCTGTCTCATGCAGACTTCTTTGTCTAGACTAGACCAAAAACCGCATTAGTTAGATGACCATTACTTACATAACTGTTACTTACTTCAATATTTTCCTTGTACGTCATTCTCACTGGAACCTGAAAATGTTGCTAAAAAAAATTAATCAACAGAGTATCCGGATCGTTCTTATGCCTAATGCTGAAAATGAGCTAGTCGTTTAATAATTCTATTGTAACTGTTGTCAAATATAAAATGTTTAGCATTTTGCATCTCACTTTTTGACTAGTTAAATGGAGGCGTTGTGCTGAAGTGAATACTTTATGAAAGATGCATGAAATTAATCAAATATAACAGTAAAAACAATTATAACGTAACAAAAAAGGTTCAAAGAAACCTAAAAAAAATGTTTCCAAAAGAATATTAAGCAGTACAACTGTTTTCAACATTGATAATAATAAGAAATGTTTTTTCAGAAGAAAATCAGCATATTATATTGATTTCTGAAGGATCATGTGACACTGAAGACTGGAGCAATGATGCTGAAAATTAATCTTTGATGTCATTGAATATATATAGGTAATTGATTCAATGACATCAAATGAATATATATATATATTTTTTTTCTTAAATTATTATTATTTTTTATTATTATTATTATTATTATTGCAATAATAATAATTCACAGTATTACTCTACTTTTTATCAAATAATAGCAGCCTTAGTGAGCACAACAAAACGTGTTTCAAAAACATGAAAAAATCTTAAACAAATATCTTTAAAAAATTGTTTATTATTACTATTTTCTAAAATTGAAAAAAAAAAAGATAAAAAGCATAAATGGAAGAGTGGAAATTCTGTAATGACCAAAAAATGTCTTAATAAAAATTCCCAATTGTTTAAATAATGTTAAACAACCTTGGAGTTCCCATGTATACTTGATAAAATAAATCTATGATGTATATTCACAAAAATTGTTGGGTTATTTCAACCCATGTTTGACCGAAACCAACTGTTGGTTTGAATCGTTTTATTCGTTTTAGAGTGTAGGGCAGCATCAGCTCCAGAAAGTTGATTTTTCTTGTCTTCCTCCTTCCGCAGGTCTTTTCGTTATGAGCGGAGCGATCATTTATACGGTAATGAACCACATGTGGGTCCCTGAGACAGAGTTCTACGGCTTTTCCTACATCTTGGCTTGGGTCGCCTTCCCTCTGGCGCTCATAAGCGGGCTAATCTACGTCATCTTAAGAAAACGAGAGTGAGGCGGCACTGCCCTCTTGTGACCGCTACCTGGAAACACAGCTTTGAAGCCAAAGTATCGCACTGCATCCACAGAGAAGTGAAATTACGCAGTTTCTTTACCCGGGGAGGGGGGCGGGGGGAGCCACCCCTAAAAGACATATTCAATACTGTCATCATTTGAAGATGTATATAGTATCTATGGTTTAAAACCTATTTATAACACTTTTTACATATATGTACATAGTATTTTATGTTGCTCTGTGTTCTCTCTGACAAAGATCCTCTGAAGAGCTTTTCTTTTCGCTAATTAAGTGCCTAGAGTGTGTGTTTGTCGCAGAAACGTGCATCATTAGCCATAATGTGTGTTTGTGTCTTTTTTTTCTTTCCGTGTACGGCCAAAAAATACTTATAAAAAGGTTTTTGGTGTATTTTAATCGAAGTGCATGCATTCAATTATAGGGACGATGAAAAGAAGCGTTTTCAATGAAGCTGCAAAGAGAATTTATAGATGAAGTAACTTAAATGCCATGGTTAGATCAGCAGTTTTGAAAGCTTTTTTTATATTTACATATATAGTTTTTCTTTGATTTCCAAGAAAAAATGGTGCTATGTATTTACCATTCCTTTAACTAATAGCCATTTAGCCTTTATTTAGAAGGATATAACATGACTGAAAGACAAAATCAGAATGCCATTGAATATATTGTGCCCATAACACAATGCTGTATATACAGTACTCACCAAAAATGTTCATTTTATAAGAAAATGTGTTCTGAGTAACACTGGGTTATTAGTTCAGTTTTGGGAGACTGTGATGGAGTAGTTGTAGTAAAACCAGAGACTAGGAACTACTCATTTTAGTTGGATTTAGTTACTTTAAAGAGCAGTATTAGCAACGGGATTTGAGAAAGGCAGCAATGTATTAACAAAAGTTTAGTAAATGTTGCATAACGTTTGATGGGTTTGATCACATCTGTTATCACAATCGGGGAATACATGATTAACCAGTTCATATTCAAATCAGATGAGCATAAAAATCTAAAATAAAACGATAGAACGTGAAATAATGGTAGTTTTTTCCATGCATCAGAATGACAGCTCGTATATTAAGCAGTATATCCATAAAAACATATTCAAAAGCATCAAAGTGGCAGTTTTGTTGGGTAAAAACGTGTTATGAACTGAAACACTGATAATATGATGGTGGACACATCGTAACACCCGCATGCATTGAAAAATCTGTTTTTCAGTACTTGAAATATAACATGCTGCAATGTCTACCATCTTCAGATGCTTTGTTTCTACTCACAGTAATTCTCAACGTACTGTAATAGCATGTGATTGTATTAAAAGACTCATTACTTACAATTAAAGGCCCTATTCTGAGGACCATGTATTAGATTGCTTCTCCTGCAACCCCAATAACAATAAATGATGTTTTGTTATGATGAACGGAACATGTTGCCTGTTTTCATGGTTTTAGTGAAAGTGTTCATCTCATGAATGTCTGATTAAATCCCTTTCTGCTTTTTTTCCATGACTGAACAAACAACCTTTATACTGCAATTTCTTGTTTGTAAAGGGATTTCTGAATGTAGTGATTGATAATACCCTAAAAATGACAATATCTAATCAATAAGTGGTCTGTTTTGACATGGGACCAGCCCTGGAAAAATGTTGCATGTGCTCACTTCCCATCATTAACACATTTTAGATTGTAACTGTTACTTGACATTGTAAGACTAAAACCTGAAACAACATCTGAATATTGTTGGATTCATTTGACCTGGCTAAAAAAAAAATTGTAAACAGTGTAATATTTGTATTTAATTTAACTTCCGTAAACACCTGTACTGTAAGTTGTCTGAAGGAGTGTGAGCTCTGATGAAGACGGTTCATCGCAAGAACCCAACTCTGTGCCTCTGACTCGCTTCTCGTATCAAAGCTTGTGTTTGTGTGTTTATTAAAAGCTATTAAAAAGAAATACTGCTTTCAAGAATAATGTCTCTCTTTTTACTCGGGTCCTGCCAAAATTCAAATTAAATAAAAAGTTTACACTCTTATGAGAAGCAATGTTGGTTAGAGACCCAAAAATATGTCTGATAACACAGTGGCAAAAACCCAAACAATAAAATATTCAGCTATTAATAAGTACATTTTATACACACACACACACACATACATAAACACAGTGTATATAGTCAGAAAATTGTGTCATCTACGCAATTTAAATATTGCAGCTTAAAATACAGGGCCTGCAATCCATTACTTTGAAATTATCTTTTTTAATACATGCCATATCTATCACTGATTACCTAATCATTACCTATTTTTTTGCTGTATGACTGCACTTTTTATGCATTTACAAGAACACTTCTTAATATTATGAATTAAGCCAAATGCAAATCCAAAGCATCCTGCTGCCCTCTAGTGAAATTTATGATAACTTTGCAAGATAACTGCAATAAGCTTCTGACAAGAGCAACTCTAACAAAAACAGATTCAGACTGAAAGAGTTTAAGAACAAAACAGATTAAAGAAAAAAAGCCAAGGGGAAGAAACTGTTACAGACCATTTCACAAGGTGTCACAGTCCATTTAATCTAATTATACCGTTCATGAAATCATCAGCAATGGAAGCATCATTCTTCATTTAGCTGCACTTTGTTTGCTGGGTGAGTTTCTCACGTGTTTTATCCACCTTATTTCTATCCTAAGTGTATTTTAATATCCTGATCATGTGTGCGCTGTGAGAGTTTTCAGTGCGTTTCTGTGTTTGGGTGCGTTGTGAATTTTTGCAGCATGTGTTGTCAAACTGATAAAGATGTTTTCTTTATTTGCTGGCATTTTTTTCTATTTGTATGCATTGAGCTCTAAATAAGGTGGATAAAGTCACTGAAAAAAATTGGGAGAATTTCCTGTTCACTTGCTATAGTAGAATAATTCAACAGGAGATATATAAGTGTATTTATAAAGAAATTACATTTGATTGCGTGTGTGTGTGTGTGTGTATATACACACACACACTTATATATATATATATTTTATTTCTATAGAATTATTCTACTATAGCAAGTGAACAGGAAATTCTCCCAATTTTTTTCAGTGACTTTATCCACCTTATTTAGAGCTCAATGCATACAAATAGAAAAAAATGCCAGCAAATAAAGTATATATATATAAAGTATAATAACATAAATATATACATACATATATAAATGTGTGTGTATGCATTTATGTGTGTGTAACTTACTTTCTTGCAATGCAAATATATATTATTTGATTATTTATATATTATATATTTGATACATATTTACAACTAAAAATATTTTAATTATATTTAAACTGGATTTTAAAAAGCACTCAAACCACATGCTCCATTTATTGATAGATTACAGATACAAACACTCAAAATGACTATTTAAGGGAATCAGATGATGTTGCACTCTCTAGGGAATGTCTGTGTAAGGAAGACAAATTCATATTACCCATGTGTCTTATCTTATAATGATGGTAATTAATATATGTGACCACAAAACCCCTGCAACTTAAGTCTGTCAGAATGATTTGCTGCACCCCGTCCCGTTTCCAAAAGCCCAAATCCTTATGAAGATCTAGAGATGTTCTTTGTCAGAGAAAGTACTAATGCAAAAATAGTGATAAAACCAAATACAATGAATATGTCCACATTTAACAGTTGAAAGAAACCTTAGAAGGAGGGAAGAAACAAGATGAAAACGCTCAAAACAGTACGCAAATATCAAAACACAAACAAAAAACAGGATAGTAAATGCACCCTGTCAGCTTTAGACAGCATAAGCTTTGTTTATGCCCCGTATGCCCCTCCTCTGTCGCCACCGTAATTGTTTATGTCCTCCGGGTCAACAACGAGACTACAAAATAATGACATTATCCATCGTGTCCCTCTCACTCTCTTCTGCCCCCCCGCCCATGTCTCAACCCTTTAATTCTACCCACCCAATGTCATTAACGCCTCCGCTATCCATTCTCCAGTCTTCAGGGAGATAATATTCCTTAATTTCTGGAACACAATGGGAAAGGACGCAAACAGAAGGTCCACCTTAATCTATCAGGCCTCCTTCAGTGGCTCTGAAGCTCTTTCTGACAGGCATAGCATCGCTGGACCATGGACCGAGGGAAAGGAGACACAATTAAACCTCATGAAATGCAAATGGGTCCTTTTTTAAGGCAAAGGAGGGGGTTATTTTCCGCCTGAAACCACCATCTGCTGGCTATCACCTGCACAAAGCATCATCAGGTCAGGGAATTTGTAGATTTAATATTTTTTTCCGTTAATTAAAAAAAGAGACAGTTGAGAAAGGGGGAAACGGCTTACGAGAACACAGCTGGTTTCGATCAGAAGGAACGTTCAGCGGTTTGACCCGTGTTACACATGGGCACGTGCGATGTCCAACATTTTTGGAGAAAATTGACTGGATCTAAATATTTAATGATCACGGCATAAATGACTGGTTATATTAGAGCATATGGCACTCGTACTGAACCAAGTTTAGGGGAAGTGTATCTATCGTCAGAAACATACATTAGCCTGTTTTAAGCGTTGTTATTTAAAAAAAAAACATATAGATGCTTATGCATTGTCATAATTGAAATGAACACTGTTACAGCCCTAATATATAAGCATTATGTTAAAAAATTGTCTGACAAAATTCTAATGATGAATTAGTGAAAGAGTTCAAAAGACACAACAAATGCTTTAATCAGTTTGTATGTCTTACTCACCACCTTATCTTATCACTTGCCAAAAAAACAATTTATACTCAAATTAGGGAACCTGTATGCTAATTCGAACAAAAAAAACAAACATGCATGCACGCACCAATGCATAAACACGTTTATATGCTCGCAAATAATCTGGACACACACCCCCTTGACCCTTCACACATGCATGCACAAACATGGCCTTTCACTTACTCACTCACACACACACACACACACACACACACACACACACCACCTCCTATCAAAGGTGACCCTCGTACCATTGCTTCAGTCCCCCAGTGGCTTCATAAATCCCGTAATATGTGTGTGCTTGTTTAGAACCTGATCCCTCCTCACCCAGAGGTCATTCTCGAGCTGTACCCCAGAAACACGTCTGGACGCAAGCCTTCCCCAGGGCACCGTTCCACCAGGGTCAGAATGGACCTGCTGTTTTATTTTCTCTCCTCCTCCATCCGCTGCCGCAAACATTCATTCTTCACAGTCACAAAAGGCCTTTCGCTCCAGAGGCCCCAGATTTGCCCCCCAGCGGCCCGATCGCAGGGGTTTCAAGGTCAAGACCAGGCTGAAGGTCATCAAAGCCAGATCTGACCTCTGCACTGGAGTCAGTCCATCATGGTGTCCAGATGAAGGAAGTACTCGCCGCTTATGGAGTTTCAGACTAAATCGAACCCATTCAGCCTCATCTATCATGCTCAATCATGCTAATGCATGAGAACAGACGATCTGGTCATAATAAAGGCTTTGAAGGAAAATAACTCAGGGGTGATGAGACAGACAATATAAATTCCCTCTGTTTAACACTTAAACTATGATGAATTGGGCAAAGTGACGAGACACTTTCAACCAAAAATGAAGCTTTTGTCATCATTTACTCACCCTCGTGTGTCCAAACCCACGGAGGAGCACAAAAGAGCTTATTTAAAGCAGAATATCCAAGCCGCGCAATCAAGATTTATTATGAAAAACAAATTAAATGCCATGCTTTTCCTTACATAAAGCTATGAAACAGCTCTGGAAGACTTTTAGGAACTTTAGTTTTTAAGGAAAACTAAAATAAATGAATGAAAATATTCATGTTGACTGAATACTGGGGAAAACTGAAACTAAAATATATTTTCATGATTTAACAAAAAATTAACAAAGAAAAGCTCTAAAATATCTATACAATATTTATAGCCTCTACACTTATTGGTCAAACCTTGCTAGTTCCCCCTTTTGCCTTTAAAACTACCTTAATTCTTCATGGCATACGTAGATTCAGTAAGGCGCTGGAAACATTTCTCTCAGATTTGTCGGCTGCGACAAAGGTATGGACATGGTCAGCAACAATACTCAGGTAGGCTGTAGCGTTTAAACAGCTCAATTGGTATTAAGGCGCCCAAAGTGTGCAAAGAAAATAAACCAAACCATTACACCAGGAGACGAGGCAGGATGGATCCATGTTTTCATGTTTACTGACACCCTTTCACTGACCCTAACATCAGAATGTCGCAGCAGAAACGGGCAAGATATTTCAAATCTTGTAATTGTATCCTCAGTTTCCTGTTCTTAGCTGAAAGCAGTGGCACCGGTTGTGTCTTCTGCTGCTGTAGATCATTTGCTTCTGCTGGTCCGTTCAGACATGCTCTTCTGCAGAACTCAGGTGTAACCAGTGGTTATTTGAGTTACTGTTGCCTCTCTATCAGCTCGAACCAGTCTGACCATTCTCCTCTGAACTCTGGCATCAACCAGGCATTTTCATGCACAGAACTGGATATTTTCTCTTTTTTGGACCATTCTCTGTAAATCCTAGAGATGGTTCTGCATGAAAATCCCAGTAGATCAGCAATTTCTGAAATACTCAGACCAGCTGTCTGGCACCAACAACCATGCCACATTCAAAGTCACTTAAAATCATCTTCCTTCTGGATTTTGATGCTCAGTTTGAACTTCAGCACATTGTCAAAACTAAAACCAGCTTAAAATAACAAAAACAAAACAACCGAAAGACTTTTCATTCAGGCCTACATATATTTTTATAATGTAAAACTGCCTGAGGATGACAAGTAGAGAACTTTAATGTGAGCTCTTTTGTTCCTTGCATATAAAACATTTATTTTTATGTTTTATGACCACATACTCGCATATACTGTACAAAAAACATAGCCCAGTACCTCCATTATAAGGATATATATCTTGTTTTCTGTGTGTGAAGGATTATGTGTCGGAGTCTCTGCCCTTATACATTGTTCTCTGAGGTGTGAATAATGCCAGGCTGAACACACACACACCGTTGGGCACATGACACAACATACCTCCACTATTGCTCTTGGATTTCAAAGCAAGCCACATTGAGATAGGAATCTCACGCTGCCATATGGAGCAAATCACACTGGAGCCATGCCAGCAAAATTACAGCCAACCAGAGTCAAAACACAGGGTATCATGAAGACGACTGAATTAATAAAGAGACACAGAGGAGATAGAAAATTGAAAGATTGAAAACGCTTAGAACAGTAACTGTTATGCAACAGCATATGGATTGGAGATAACTTTTTAAATACTAAAAATGCAAACAGTAGAGAGTGCGTTTGCAACGCCAAGGTCATGGGTTCAATTCCTCGGGAAAGCAACAACTGATCCGAATGTAAATGTGTATCTTGAATGCAATGTAAGTCACTTTAGATAAAAGTGTCTGCCAAATGCATAAACGTAAATACATTAATGGAAAGCATTTTTTACCCAGTTGGAATCCCAGTTTCATATGATGAAATATGATGTAATGAGATACATGACTGACAGTTTTTAAATGTTAATCACTCCTAGGCCTGTTTTATGGAAAATAAAAAGGTTGCACTGTATATAATATATATATATAAATAATAATAAAAAAATGCTGTAAAAAATTTAAAATAACAAAAAATAAGTAAAAAAAAAAAACCCGCATTTACTTTTTTCTGATACACATTTCTTAAAAATCGGAGATCAATTTACTTGAGCAGTAACACAACATAAGACCATAATTTATTTTCATTTGTATCTTATTAATAGACAATATTAATTGTATCTTAAATATTAATAATGAATAAAATGTAAATAAAAGTGCATTTTCCTGCCATAATTAGAAGCCAATTTCTAGTTAGGATACCTAAATAATACATTTTAGTTGAACGAACTAAAACTAGTTGAGCCAGCTAATTTTTTAAGTTAAGTCAAGTAAATAACTAAAATATAACAGGAAATTGAGTGAATGGAAGAAAAAAAAACTAGTCACTGAATGAAAATACTCAAAGCCACTTGTAATTTTTTACAGTGTAGAAGTTTTTAAAAAAAACATTGCTGCCCTTCATAAAAAAAATACTAATATATATTTTTTTAAACTTATTTTGATGACTTAAAGCAATGTAAAACATGTATTGTATTTCTTTTAAAGTGAACTCAAAATACATAAAATATTGGTTCTCTACAAACAAGCCCTAATATTTCCAGCAGTGTTGCTTCTTATTTAAAAGGTTTTTTTAAAATGTAATTGAAAAAAATAAGACAAATACTAATAACATTTTTGGTCACCAGTTGAGAATATAAGGTGTACTGACCTCAACTGGTCGGATTAGTGAACTTCAATTGAACTGCATTGTTCTATACTGTAATTTATCATAAACAACCCTGCAGAAATGACAACCAAATCTACAGGCCTTCTGGAAGATATCACACTGATTTATTCATGGCATTAAATGCCCATATGCACAAATAATTATGATAATTTTCATTTGAAAAGCAGTACCTAAGGACTTAGATAAGAAAAATGACAGGTTTGGACTAAATGGTAACATGATGTGGGAGAGAGAAGAAACAGAGGTGAAAGGTCAGGGTTAATGGAAGCATGATTAGTAAACCTAATTATCAGACCTCAGTTTGAGCTCTTATGGCCCTGAAAAAGCCAATCACCATTAATCTAGAAGCCACAGAGAGCAATCGCAGCAGCAGAGATTAATGCAGTAATCGGACCACGATACCTCCTATTCATCATATCCATCACAGCCAGCACTTAACACTGTGTGAGGGGGGTAATCAGCACACACATGGCAACACACATATTTCAAATGCATCATAAGAGCAATTTTAAACAAAACATAAATGGAGTACGGCAAATTTAAGACAAAGCATTGTGTCTGAATTGCATTTGCACAAAATTACAAATTAATAAGAACAAAATAAGTATTAGAATCACTACAATGTTTGATCTAAATTGTATTACTACTTATTTTATTATAATAATGCGCCACAATAAGCAAATATTCGATTTTGTGTTACTGTAATTATAAAGAAAAAAAAAACAATGTAAAGTGTGACCAATTCCTTTAAACAATTTAGCTCTGTGCCTTCAAAGGTAAAGGTCAACGTGTAAACCAAC
This sequence comes from Rhodeus uyekii, assembly GCA_037043235.1. Taxonomy (NCBI): domain Eukaryota; kingdom Metazoa; phylum Chordata; class Actinopteri; order Cypriniformes; family Acheilognathidae; genus Rhodeus; species Rhodeus uyekii. The sequence goes on from JAWRVZ010000059.1 coordinate 1,062,703, forward strand.
ACAAACACACACTTTTCACTCGTATGTCTGGATAATGTTCACACTGTCGGTATTCTCACACTTCGGGGAGAATTCTGGGTGTCCTCTCTCTGCCCTCTGACCCCAGCTCGGCTTTTTTTTCGAACAATCAAAGGCCATATGGTAAACATATTTCCCTGCTTCATTGGGTTTTACTGCACTTGCTACAAGAATGAAGGAGGTTGTGTCAGGTTCATGAGGGTAAACGATACAGTCAGCCATTAAAGAGCTTTTATTTCTGTTAGTGCAGGCGGAACGGCTCTCTGGGACCATTCAAACCTGGCCGTCAAATTATACAGGAACATGGCCACAGAGCACTTCTCGTGCGAGGACGTTTGGGCCAGTGGTTGACCGTATTCTTGACCTAGCATTAGTTTGGATATTGAACAGTAAGACCTCATAAAGCAGCCCTTTTGAAAATGTTTAACAAAATAATTGTTTGCTTCAGGCATAAAGAACAATAGTGTGCTCAAGCAGCGTGAAATGAATATTCTGGTTTCAGTGTAAAATTAAGCTCAGTCTACAACATTTGTGACATAATATTGATTACCACAACCAATTAATTTTAACCATGAAACGGCAAAAATCAGGCACTTACAATGAAAGTGAATGGGACCAATCTATAAACTCTCAGATACAGAGCAATATGCTTTTATAAAATTATAAGCTTCATTTTTCTGCTTCTCAGCCATCCCAAAATTGGCCCAATTCACTTCCACTGCAAGTGTCTCTCCGATTGTTTCTTTATTTTAAGAAAAAGCGGAAGCTGACATTAATTTTGTGGTAATCAACAATCAATTGAACTTTCTTGAACCAAGAATTTTCAATTAAGTTCACAATTCAATTCCCTTGAAACACTGGCACAGATAACACTCATCCTGAATGCACTCTAAGCCGCTTTGGATAAAAGTGCCAGTGAATTGAATAAATCAAATGAAATTGCTTATTACATTCATGACAGTTTCCAATTACATTTTGATAATATTGATTATTCTGCTATCAAGAGAACCTTTCCCTTTATTTAAGTGGGTTACACATCAAATAACCATTACGAGTCTGGTAAACAACATTAGAGCTTAATTATATTACTTTGAGAGCCGTTGATGTTTTGAGTAACCGAATATTGGCAACTTGCTCCTCTGCTGTTTTTCTTCTATGTATTTCTGTCCAGTTTTTGGCCAGTATACATCCCTCACTGGTCAGGACAAGGAAAGAAACTTACAATTCAATCCTCCAGCAATGTCATGTCATATAGTTCAGTCTGTTATTTGGAGTCTTGGGTTGTTCCTTTCTGTTTCAGTTCATAATGGCGAGCTATAACTCACACGGACAGAACCCCGCACCCAAGCATCGGCCCGCATCTGGACAGCATCTGGGGTCGGAGCGGTCAGCTCAACAAGTGCTGAACCATCTGTGCTGGTTCCCGCTCGCACTTTAAACCTAAAGTACAGGTCAAGAAAAATGAAGGGAGGAAACGTATATAGAAATGGAAAATGCAGAGATGGGAGAAGAGCAAAGTGGGTTTATAAAGGAGCAATGAGTTTACTTGCACCATTTATATTTTACAAGGCTAACTACTCTACAAATGCTTTGGCAATACAGAGAAGCAGATATATTTACATGTTGTTTATTTTACAATAAACATTAAGTGGCGACACAATCTCGCGATCTTTTTCTTTTTTTTCTTACGTTTTCTGAGGCATGTCCAATGGCACTTGAAAGAGTAAAAAGCATCTTACAGACAAAGTCTACAATTGTATTTAAAAAGGCACAAAAAAAGCCTCAAAAAAAGGTTCCCCCGAAAGGCAAAGACACTTAAAAGAGTTTCAGAACCAGGTCCTGGCTCCGAAATCTGTGCAGAGGATGAAGCCGATCACTACAGGAAGTAAACAACCACATGGCACCAGAGGGAAATGTTTAACTCTGGAGTGGGGGATGAAAGAGAGGGCATGAAAAGAACGAGAGGCGTTAATCAAAAGACAAGGATGTTTGGCCGAGCACCCATGAAAGGAGGATAGAAGAACTTGGGAAATGATAATTGATAACAGATCGGCCCAGGGGCGGACTCAGGTGCAGATAGGACACACCAGGATGTTACGTCCCATAATATTCAGAGGAAGGCATACATTATATTTTACAGATGGCATTGTCTCCAGAAGGTCTTTTAATTATTCTAATGTAATTTTAATGATCAGACAATACACTACAACTTATAATAAAATTAAGTAATTTGTTAGTCAGCAGGAGGGTAAAAGCCAATAAATTGGTGCAAATGCCTTTTCATTTTCATATTTAATGCTTCACAATGGAAGATGAATGTTATATACAAAAATATGCAAGACCTAAATTACTCTCATACAGAATGCATTTGTAATGTAGATTTAATGACCAGACGAGACACTGCAACAAACAATAACATTTTGTAATCTGTTATTGTCAGTGGGGGGGGGGGGGGGGGGGGGGGGGTGTACGGTGGATGAAAAAATTATGCAAATGCTTTTCATTTTCATATTTAATTGGAGTATGATCAAAGATTTGTTTTGTGGCATTTATAAACAATTATTAGTTTAAATAATCACTGTTATTCTCAGGAAACAGGCTTGTAAATATAAATGTAATGACTAGATAAATTAAATACTATAATTAAATTGTGAAATTTAGCAGTGTTAATAATGCTTTTCATTTTCATAATCATTATTTGCTGCAAGGTAAACATGTTCTGCCATTCATTTAACTGCCACTTGTCAGCTACTAAGTCTATAACATTTGCCTAATTACACAACTATATATATATATATATATATATATATATATATATATATATATATATATATATATATATATATATATATATATATATATATATATATATATATATATATATATATATATATACACACACACGCACACGCACACACACATACATTTGATCTAAACTATACATTTGTGTTGCTATGCATAAATACACACTTGAACTACATTTTACAATCATTACTGCAAACACACACACACACACACACACACACCTCCCATCTCAGAGCGCAATGACTTAGCAAACGAAGATAGCAGCCCATCAACGTGGCTCTCCATCAGAGACAAGCAGCTGTACGGAGCAACAGAGAAACATCAATGAACCGAAGGAGGAATTGGAATCGCTCGTCTGAACGGGATGTAACAGAAGAGGCAAGCCACTGGCAGGAAGAGCGTCTGGCATGCAGAATGAATATCTCTGGAGATTGTCCTGGGGTTTAAATCACACAACAGGGTTCTACAGGCTTTCAGACGAGTCACTCCATGCGGTGAGGAGCTGATGACTGATATTATCAGGGTCATGAACCATAGAGAAATAAGTGAGACTGTAAAGTCAAGGACAGCAGGAAGACCTCACATCGATAAAAGCGTGTTTGATTGAGCACCTAGAACTGTGCATAGGGTTCAGAATTGTCCCGTTAATGTGTAACCTATACTATTGACTGTATTAACATATTAACTCACTATCAATCTGGCAACATCTCATTGACTTTAAACTGATGATGTAACAGGATTGATCTATTGACAGACCATCCATTACGTGTTTAGTGACATTTATTTGGCACGAGGAGCTCATTGCAAATCACTTATTTGGACAGAATTTAAGATTTTGTGTTTATACTAGGGCTGTTAATCAATTAAAAGTCTCTATCAATCTGTCTGCCATTCTCTCTATCAGTCGACTACATCTCTCCCTCTACACACACAAAATATTTACACAAAAATAATGCCACACATAAACAAAATGTAATGAATTTCATCTCTAAACAAGTTTAACCTATTAAGAACATTGTTGTTTTTTACATTTCATGTATAAGGAAAGAAAAGAAAAAGCAAGGGGAAAGAAGAAATGAGAATGAAATTGAAGGAAGGGAAAGGAAAAAGAAAGAAGGCACGTTTGAAAGAACTCTGAAACAAAGCTCACAACACACACAAACACAATCCATCAGATAACGACAAGGACTCTCCTCTGCTTGAGGCCATGAGACCCAGGTGACATCCTTAGACACACTTTCTCTTCCTCTCTTCATTGATTGTGCTCTGGGATGCTGGCGAGCCCTTATCAGCCATTTAAGAGTGCCAGGGGTCTGATGAAGCGGCATTTCTCCCCTCTTTATATGCTAATACTCCTGTTTATGAAGTTGTCCTCTCCCTGATTCGTAACAGCTTGCCGTAGCCGTGGGGGAAGCTTTGTTCGCTCCGGGTTTGTCTGTGAGGTCTTCCTGGTGTGATGGAGATGCAGAAGGCAGGTGGACAGTGGGTCATTTGAGCAGCTTTGAGCTGGACCTCAGCACTGGCTACCAGCTGTTCTTCCCTCAACGGAGGTGTCACGACCCCTTAATAATGACTATAAAGTAATGAGCTCTCCCTGTAATTACAGCGAATTTCGCTGCATGACCTGTCTGGGGACAGCGTGAAACCTGCAGAGGGTTTTTCAGGAACAAGTTGACCTTTATTTGTGGCAAGAGTGTATAATAATTAAATCGCAATAAAATGATAATAAACATCATAACATAGAAAACTAATTATCCGAGTAGACATCAAAGGGCACTATTAAAATTGTTAGTTAATTTGGAAATAACGGCATATGCATAATTTAAATAAATGGAAAAGTTTGTTTAAATCATTTTTCAATGGGTAAGACTAAAGGCAACAAATATATGCAATGAACTAAAAAAAAAAAATCTAAAACTCGTCAATGGGCGGATGGATGGATCCTTCCCTAGCTTGTCATTTATGCATAAATATTTTGTTAATACAATAACATTCTTATTTGCAGCACATTCATGCAATCGATCTTATAAAGCCTACTTGTTTATATTTTAAAAACGTTTCGATTCAATCTTCTAAAAGGATCTCACGTTGAGTAAAATGTATAGAACTTCACTTAAGAATGAAGACATTCAAATGTTAATGAAAGACTCTTGAAAAGAGAAAGGAATCCTTTTCTTTGAGTGTTCTTATGTACTGTAATCTTAGACGGCCTCTTGAGATTGAGCTAACTTTCCATTGTACGACTCTCAACAATGAGCTAAATCTCTTTTTAAGGTCCTGTCGAGTTACTCATTAACAGAGTAATGACTTGCTGTAAAAACTCATTGTCTCATAGACTATATGAAGAAAAGATTTAGAGGCAGAGGAAGGAGGAGGCCGAGTCATTTCAATAGAGCTCTTCCGAAAGAGAGAATTACCTTCATCTGGTGAAGAGGAGGGCTTTCCATTGGCTTACTTATGCATTGCAAACCTCAGCCCTTCATTACAGCTCGCAACAGTGAGAAAGGAGAACAATCGGCCTGATACCTAATTCTGGAGGAAGAAAGGCCCATTCTTCCGGACTGGACCTGGTGTGAATTCACTGCACTGGTTATTAGAGGTTGAGGGTTACACGGACACAATGAGATTTACTATCGTCAGTCATAGAAGCCATCAGGAACCTTTGCGGGCCCAATTACAAGAAAATAGAAGATAATGGGGGATTGATTGGTGCTAATGGATTTATTCTTTGGCTACTGTGCCATATAACCCGTTTCCATTTAAGCCTGATATGCACCTCTCTTCGTGAAACAGGACGAATGAGTTCTTTTGTATGTCATAAATCAAACATCATCGAGCTCAGCTCATTGTGGTCTGGTACGCAATGCACTTTTGTTTCACTGAAATGTTGCATTAATACTTTCATAATGGATCTAGAACCACAACTTCCCCCTTGCTACTCACTGACCTCCTCGAAGCAAAGCTAAATTAGACCTCACTGAAAGGTAGCAGATGTCTGCAGAGGTTGAAGCACCTATGTACTACTTGCGCAATGTGTGTGTTGGATGTTAACGGTCATTACCGTTAGCCACAGGAAACAGCAGCAGTCCGGATCACATAGGACATTCCTGCTTGGAAAAGCATCAGTGTTAACAATGGCACGTTCATTAAAATGCTGGAAACTTGGCACGATGAGAAATGACTACAATAACAATAAGACAACTGAAAGACAGTGCAAAAATAAAACGAGCCACCTGCACTAGCAAGTGGTTTTCAGCACAAATGGGAAGTATACGGTCCTTGAATAACTTTGTGAAAGTCCTACATCTGAAATTCATTCCATTCAATACATCTGTGGATCCCGGTTCCAGTTTCATTCAGAAGATTGAGAAATTAACACACACAAAAAAATACACATAATTAAAAGATACTAAATTATATTCAAGCTATATTAAATTTTCAATATATTTCACCGATTGATTTTGAGGACATATTACTTTTGCACAGGTTTTGCACATTTTTTGAATAAATACTAAAATAAATAAACGTGAGATATACAGTCACACTGCAAGAGAGGCACTTGTTAGATATAAAAGTCTCACTATGAGGCAAAGAAAATAAATAAATAAATCAAGCTAGCGTACCTTTACAAGAAATAATGTAGCAAGATTTGCTACCTTAGTTTTGGGGTTGATGTTCAAATGTAAATCCTGCATCCTCAAGAAGAACTAGTTATGAAATCAATGCATTAACCAGAAAAGTATAAGATGAGAACGTAGCAAACCTTTACATTTAATGCTTAATATAAAACTACAACCATTTAAGGCTTGAATGGAAATTAGATTCTGAACATGAGAAAGTCAGGGTGACACAGAGCTAATAAACGACCCCGTGGAACTGAGACAAACCCTATTATGAAATGTTATAGAGGCTGGAAAATGCTTTATGCTGAAAAACGTAATCCTTTTTTGAAGAGATGGATACCCCCATAGACACACACACACACACACACACACACAGGCACACACGCATACATGTCCTTGCATCCTGAATCCTACTTTGAAACAATCCTCCATAAACCTGGTGCAGTTTTACACTCCAGTGCACTTGAAAACCCAGCACCGCCTCTCTGTTGCAGAACCCAGAGAGCTTAACCTGGGGACAATGACAACAATAACCACGTATACTGCCGCCACAGAGGAAGGGATGGCCATGCATTCACTCTGCTGTGAACTCTGTTTCTTATTCGAGAGCTCAAAGAGTGACGGGGGTCTCACCGCACCCCCAAAACTCTCAGTACCTCCCCCCTTCTAACGCCCATCAAGAGCTTGGCTACCATTGTCCTATTGTCTCCCGAGTGATGGATTCAATAGGTCCATACTAGAGGAGAAAAGTGGCAGGGAAAGGAACCTTAGAAGAACGCTAGGCTTGATTGGCAAGTTCACTCTCCTACCTGTCAAAAGATTATGGAAAAACAACAAGACTAGTTTTAAATGGGATGGTGCTGAAAGAGAGAGAGCGCTTAAGCAGAACCATTGATACTTGAAGGAAAAGTTTACTCCATAAAACCCTAAATTACAATTTAAAATAACGATTTTAAAAGCCAATTAAGAATTAAGTTTGACAACGAAAGAAAAGTTCACAAGCACTTTTGAAAGTTGTGAGTTGAGAAAATTATGTGATCTAGGATCTTTATATAGTGCTTTCAACTGTAAAGTGCATCCCTCACAACCTCGTTTTAATCTGCATTAATAATATGGTGTCTAACCTGACTAAGGTCTACCTCGTGTATCTTCAGTGTCACATGATCCTTCCCAATCCTAATAATTCCAAATTTTATTCCAAACGCATGAAAAACTAAATTTTATAATGGATTATATACAGTCTGGCAAAGAAAGAGCACCTTTACTAAAATGCTGTCATTTCGGTTTATCGCGATCTCAGAAAGCTCCATTATAACGAGTCTCTCTCTACACAATTAATCTTTTATACACATTTTGTCTACACTTTGTTTGTTGTAATGTGATGAGCTTGCATGACTCGGCACTGAAACGCACTCCAGCATTTTGAGCGGTGATTGGCTTATGACAAACCTAAACACCTCTGATTGGCCAATGAGTTCAATAAATCAACAGGGATGTCTGTGATTGGCTACAAATCCATGTTGTAAATAGAAACCTTTGAAGCTCTCCTAAGCACAAACATAAACACACCAAATCTGTTTCGCCAATACCCTATTTTTACAGCCTCAACTGAGGTTGCTTTTGCTTTCATTTGAGGGCGCTTCTCACAGCAGCTATCCTGAAGAAATGTAATTAAATCACAACATAAATAATAGGGATCATGATAAAAATATTCTACACTATTGCATTTATCCATGACTTGGACAAGCTGCATCAATTAGGCCCACTTGTCTCAACACTGGCTAATTGGCAAATGTAGAGAGGAGTTAATATTTACCCTGGCTAATGAATCCCTGAAGCAGTGGCGAGGTGGAGCGCGATCTGTGATTCTGAGCTAATTCTGTAACAGTGAGTGCATTTGTCCTCCATTAGACACTGTTGAAACATTAGGGCTCATTAGCGCTCGCAGGCAAGTGTACTAAAGATGCGCCCAGACTGATAAGATATTAGCATTGCACTCTGTGGCTGCAATACACAATGGCCGCAAATGTGGTTTGGAAAAACGCCAGAAGCTCCATTAATTTCCAATGCAATCTAGCTGATGAACACTCTACCTCACCTCATGGTGCAGAGAGAATCATACCAAAGCCCTTTAAAAGCAACTCCGTCCACTTAGTGAGCACATGATTTTCACTCAGAAATTATTAATTATTAGTACATTTTTCAAAATTTTCAAGTAGAAAAACTTAAATAAAACTCCAGTAATTCCAGTTTATTTAAACTTCAAAAGAATCTTTTTCTTTTTACAATGCATCTAACAGGTACATAAGTACAGCTCCTACTTGAAAATAGAAACAATAAGACTTCCATTACATTTAAAACAAAATGAATTTTTTCTGTTAGAAAGGTTGTTTGCTCTTTAAACGTAAACCAGAATTTCCTTTTATACAGCTTGCATTTTACAATTTCTCCAGGTTGATCTCCTCCACCTTATATAGTCTTTGAACAGTGTATACAATGAATTAACTTAACAGTTTTTACCAAATAATATCTATCCCTGTTGCTCTTTGTTAAAATGACATCCCAAAGGATGGTTTCTGAACACCAATGCCTCCATCTAATTAATCACTGTCTTTTTTAATTAGGTCAATATTCAATACATAATTTTAACTACACTGAATTAAGCTACATGTTAATGAGAAGCTTGAATTACACAAATTTAATGAGCCAACTATTCAGCTATAATTAGGTCATCATTTTTACAAATACAAAAATTATCATGCTCCATAAAGATTGAGAACAAAACCTGACAGTTGCACATTCTACAAGGATCCCACTTTTCTCATTTCAATAGAAAGCATTTGAAATTAAGAGTGCATAATGGCTTTACAAAACATATATCTGCTCTCCCACCTCATCTTAAATGGGGGAGAGATGCTACTAATATGTCTGGTTTAGCATTTTGCAAAGGAAATAAAGCATGAATTTTGATATCAACAAGATACTTTGCCTATTCAGTTCCAGTTACAAAGACACAAAGACAGCCTTTTAAACCTTTCCAATACAGATTAAAACCCGTCATGTTTGAGTAAAGTGTTATATGGTTCATGAATTTCATCTAAAGCGACATGAAGTGTTTGGCATAATCGAGTAGATCTCTGATTAGTTTCAGCATCCTAGTGTGAGTGAAATTAGCCCTCCACATCATTCTCACTACATGCCGTTTCAATGAAAGCCAGCATTTAAATAACAGCACTCTCACCTGAAGAGTGTTTGCCAATAGGACTATCTGAGCTCCATTTGAAATTTTTTTTGTCTTTTTGATATAGATGACATTTTGGTTCGTATTGACACTCAAAATCAACCACACACCAGGTATTTCTGCTCGAAAGAGACAGAAAGAGGCATCGAGAGAAGTTCAACAACTTAATAAAATAAAATACCTTAATTAGGGTAGTCAGCATATTTAATCTGAAAATTAAGTGATTGAAGCAAAGAGGAAGGAGATAAGTTGGTTAAATTACTTTAAATCACACCACATTTTCAGAGATTGTTTTATGCACTGGAAATATTTAGGAAAAACTTTGCGTTAACTGAAGCGACAAAAGTACACAAACGTATAATCTACTCAACAAAATGTACTTCTATCCTTCACAGCTTCATTTTAAAATGAAAAATGGCACACTCTGACTCTGATTCCATGCAACATCCATAACATCTTCAACATGCATACATATTGTGTGATAAAGCGACCTTCACAGAAAGACCTGATAACAAAACCCAATTTGTACACTGATGACTATGTGGGTGTATCACCCGACAGGACCAGCAAACAGCGGGTGACCTTTGTAAAAGGTTTCTTTTCAGGGTCAGGGGTCACCTATACTACACTATGACTACTAATAGGCCAGAGATATGTGGAGGTACCTCCACCGTCACCCCACATTCCCTTGTCCCCGTTCACACACCCCAGTTATCTCCTGAATGCCTGATGCATCTGGGTCTGTCGGGCTCAGGCCAGTTTGAAGGGATTTGAGAGGACAGATTGCTAATCCGAACTTTGAACATGAGGCGAAGGCTTTGAGGGGAGGTCTCCGGCGTTGTGGGCTTTCGGTCTTTTCTTATGGAAATGCCGCTTGCGCAGCCAGAACAGTGATGAAAATGCCACAGGGCTTATCACAACACGACAGCCTTTCCGACAGAGACTGACAAATCAGCCGGAGTTAAGGACAGCCATCACTATGTGACGTGTATCATCTTTATTATGATTTGTGCTCGTGACCAGATGTGTAAAGAAGAGAGAGAAGGAGATGAAAGAAATGTTACAGTAAAGCATTCTGTCAGTTTTAAGGAGAAGAGACTCGTTTCTGTAATGAGGGTCGTCTCCTTCGATTCAAAGTAAATGGATAGCTCGACTCATTAATCTTTGAGTGAAGCTCATAAATGTCAGAACTTCTAAACCACTGACATTAAGACTTAAATGTTTTCTTTGAATAATCTTTGAAACAGTTGATCAATGCCTTCACTGGATTCCCAATGGGTTAGACGATGCCACTCTTTCCAGAACATCCAGCTCCTGCTACCTAGTTTGTTTTTATTCTGCACATAACCATTTAGATTTAATCAATCCATAGCACTCATTTCTCGAACTAACCCGGATAGTGTGCCAAAAATAAAAAAGTGCCATATTATACTTACCCTTTTGTTGTTCTGAACCCATATGATTTATTTTTATTTCCCAAAAGAAGATATCTAGAAAAATTTATCAGAGCCGTTTCGTTCCTACAAATTTAAGTGGGGATCAACGTTATTTTGACACTTTCATTGTATCAGAACTAGCTCACATATATATGCATTATACATATATACACACACATATCTTCTTTTGCTACATTATTCGTTTTACAAAATCAATTGAGAACATCTCTAAACGTAACAGCGACTCCAGACTTAATGTTTCATTAATGAACATGAATACAAAGATAGTCCTTCAAATAGAAAATGTGTCAGAGCACATGTGCATGTGTATCAGCTGGTATGGACATGTGGACGAGTGTGAGAGTACAATCTGTGAGCTAAACCCATCTGGTTAGAGTCATATTTGGACGGGTGCTACATGTATGTTTGATGTCAAGTATGTGAGGCACAGGAAAAACCCTGGCTAATGAGCTCTTTTTGAATTAACTATGTGACTCCACAAGAGCACAAACTTTTTTTTAAAGGACTAATCTCAAGGATTAGAGAATTTAGAGGACGAATAGACAAAGTCAAACGAAGGAATTATCAACTTATCCTCAAATTGAAATAGTTGGTATACTACAGAATAAACATTAGTGTGTTGATTAAATTAAACAAAATCTATTAAAGGTGCATGAATTTCTTTTGTGGACATTTTACACTCTTTAAAATGCTAAATATCTTGCAGGCTTGAACAACAAGACGGTGAGTAAATGATTTTCATTTTTGGGTGATGTAACAGTCTATTATACTGTTCCTTCCATTACTGAGTTCATGTCTATTGCTCACACTAATGTTCAATAAACAGACCAAATTTGGTCATCAAAGAGCAAAGGCATGTCAGAACTAGAGATATTGAGTTGCTGTGGATGGCACGGGGCCAGAAAAGTCCTTTTCGCACTCAGTAACAGACAACAAGCCAAATGTTCACATGCAATAGTGTTCAACAGCATTCACTGATGCCATTTTGAGCTGTTTAGCGTTCAGATTTTGTAAGGCTGCATCCAATCTTTTGAAAACAGGTTTCAGAGTGCATGTGTTTGAAAACGATTCGATACGATTGTTATCGTGTCCATATAAACTACAAAAACGAGAGTTTGTAAGAATGGTAACATGACACGTATTATGTGAAAAGTGACATCATGCACCAACCGTCGGCACTTCACACCCGTTTTCTCTGTATTTTAATAGAATTTATAGTATCATATTTTCTGTCACAAAATGGAAAAAGTATGATATAATGATACATGTTAACCAACAATTCAAAAAGTTGGTAGATTTGTCACTTTTTTGAGAGAAAAATAGTCACTAAGGAATCTGAATCTAATCTAGCACAAAAGTTGGCAACAGTGTCACTAGTAGGCGCTCAACTTTGATTATATTCAATATTATATTCATTCCATCCATATCCATCAATTATATTCATCATTAGACCAATTACAAGAACATCTCAAGGGCCTCAAATTGCTGAGATGACTTGACAAACTTAGAAAGAGTAATCTAGTTGAATTTCAGAATAATCTAGTTGTCACATTGCAAACTTGCAGTGCATGTAGCATCTTTTATGGCATTCAAAGTACATTTCCTGCATGAAAGCCTAGGCATGTTAGACTTTAGATTCAACGTCGTTCCTACCTAATGTGGTGATGCTGGGTTGACTAAACCTCCTCCCACTGTACCACATGCCTCAGCCTTAATGACAGACCATTATCAGCCTGAGATTGCAGCAGGGGAAATAAGCTTCATACTGCCTCAGCATCCAAGAATAACTACTCGACGCAGGATATCTCGAAGAGCGAGAGAGAGGGAGAGATTAGGCATCCTATAACTGGAACGAGCACTCATGACTGTGGAATGGTATGTCAGTGCCGGCGTGACTAAGTCTGTGCAGTCGTGGCTATATTTATATGAATAAAGGGCGTACAATGAAGTATGTTACAGATAATTTATGACATATTCATAAACATGGATGAATAATGATCTGAAGCGCAGTCAAGTCTCCTGATGGTTTTATCTTTATACTGATGTCAACAGAGGTTAACTATACATGTGTCTATACCATGTTGAAGTCCATATAATCTCCTTTTCAGTATTAATTACACATCGGATAACACATCGTTATTTACAGATGCCTACAACAAGGCAGATGTTAGAGGGAATGTGAAAGCACTGGGTTGCAAACTCAAGAACAAGAAAAACACCATTACTGCAGTGCGGTAGAGTAAACAGGGCAACTGAACACTTATGTGCAATGCCTAAGTGCTTTCTCCCTCACTTTTGGTTGTTCTCCAATTTGCTGACAAAAAGGGCACTTTAGCATAGTCTGACTTCATGTTCATTCTTTGATCCTACGCAAGTTTTTACTCACCTCCTTAATCATTACAGAGTTTAAAACTGCAGAAAGTTTTCCTATTAAACAATTATGTGCTCTGAGAGTTTTTTCACTGCCAATTAGCAGTGCTACCGAGTTAACAAGAATTGGATTTATGGATAAACCCTTTGATTAGTGTTTAAATCAAGATCTAGACATAATACTGTTTATGAAATTATTACCACACACAACCAAAAAAAGTGAAATTTTGATTATATTGACTTTAAATGCCTGGCTGCAAGTGCAATCTCTCTTTGACTGCATACATTATGAAATAGATAAGTTTTGATGCTATAACGCGGAAATGTCAGCTATAGAAAGCTGTAGACCTTAACAGGGAAAGCAGGTGTCTCTGTCAAGTCCAGTTTCAGTGAAGTAAAGCCTGAGCGTGGTGTATATGTGTGTGGCGTAGAAAAATAGATTGAGATTTACTGTTTATTTGTCACAGCTCCAGTGCCCGTCTGTATGCATCTGTAGACTCATTAATCATCATGTCCCAAACACACGGAGGAAGAAGTTGAAGCAGAAACACATTGTGGTGCCACAAAGTATGAGAATCTCTCACACACACTGGCACCAGTGACTCAAACAGGCCCAATGTGTTCACCAAATATGCCCACCCTACCATATGCACCCCATACCAGATGCCAACTTCTACATTACCCGCAGTTCTATTAGGCCACCAGCCACCAAATTTACAGTGGCATCTGGGGTCCATGGGGATTAATTAATTCCAGGAAAGACCACCTCCAGACTCACTAGCTCTTGACTATCCCTACCGGCATCTTGGGATCTTTTTCGACTGACCCACCCGGATCTGTGCAATACTGCCAGCCCATCAATCATCAACTGACCAACGTCTTTCATCTCCGCCGCGTAACATAAACATGGGTGTAATTTGCGTCGCTGCTCTTGTGGGTTCCCCTTTCCTGTTTCATTAGAGTTGATTTTCTATGGTGCCACCTCCTATAGATATCATGCAGATGCACAGAGGAAGAAAAAGAGGGTGACACAGAAAAGCAAGGAAAGAGGTCCAGGATGACTGGCAAGCAGGTGTGACAATATGCAACTGGGTTGAGACGATTTGGGACATGGCCCGTGTCCCCAAGAAACCCCAATTGTGGGGTCTCTTTATGCATCAGTACTTCATTAATCAATGTCACAGCTTCTACGGTCCTCAAACGCCCATCATGGCCGTAAAAAGTTCAAAACACATCAATGGTTTACAATAATGCATTTTGAATATAATTTGAGCAATAAATTATTCCTTAATTACACGTGTGGCCATATTTGAGCACAATATGTACTCAATTTTAGTGTGTATTTTTTTAAACTGGTTAATAGTCAATTGCAGCCTCAGTCTTGTATCTAAACATGTTTAAAACTAGAATTGAAAAGTATTAGGATCCCAGTATTTCAGAGAATAATGGGGATTATCACCCCACTCTAAGATATACCCAAGTTTGTAAAAAAAAAAAAAAAAAAATGTACACAAACATTTATTTTTTAATTTTAAATGAATTTGAATTTTATCCATATTTTATTTATAGTACATGAAGTGTACATATAGTACACTTTTATTTTGGATAAAAGTGTCTGCCAAATGCATAAATGTAAAATTTATTTTGCTATGCTGTGAGACGCACATAACTTTGGCATAACTGTATTTTTCATGTGCTCTAAATAACAAATTTTCTTCAAACAAGACAAACAAAATTAGAAAATTAGCCTTTAAAAATCTTGTGCCATCCTAGAAACACAAACTTCAGCGTTTTTTTACAAAATCTAGCTAAATCTCTGATCAAATCAGCTTACAACAGTAAATATAACTTTACAGGTTATATACTTTAACATTAGTTAATGCATTGATTACTGTATCATAAACAATTAAATTATGTTAATGTATTAATGTTAAGAAATAATATAAAACATGAAATTAAGTGATAGAAACCAACGTTAAACAGCCTACAAACACTGGGTTTGCTAAGGTCATCGTAATACATTATAGCAAAGTGTTACCATATACATTTTGTAAGGACACAAAGTCTAATCGGTGCCAACATGGAGACAGATCAGAACCTGCTGCAAAGTTCCCTTAAAAACTTCTTATTCAATTAGAATAGACAAAGTTGGCCTGTTTTCTAGAAATCTGGTTACTATTTTGATGCATTTTCCACAATGTGTTATTTTGTGATGCTCATTTCAGTGAAATTTGAGTGGGTTGATGAGGGTGAGATGAGGAGAGTGTGGTCACATGGAAATACTTGAACGTTCTTGAATGATTTTAATGATACAGTCATTCAATGAACGTATGGAACAGTTCAAACTTGGGTTTCTTAAAAGGATCCAGAATGATTTTGTGCAATGCAAATGCCCCTGCGCAGCCTGTTGGGAATTTGAGCAGGAATTCAATAAGAAAAAAATATTCACCCAGTCAATCTCTTAACAATTTGAACAACCTTTTGAGTTGGGTATTGTGTTTTGTCCAACATTAGACGTTATTGAAGTCAGTTTCGGTAAATGTCACCAAATCGCTTTGAAATGAGGACCAAAATATGAAATCGCACAAATACAATTACACTTCCACATGATTGATCAAGCAGAAGGCAGTGCACCTTTGCAAATACAAGATCAAATCACACCAGCAGGAACCTTGCATGTCTATAATTTACGCCCCATTTGTTATGATACGAGTTCAAAGTCTGGTGGGGGTTGGTTAGGGGCTTTGGGAAGCCCTGTGAGGACAGCACCCCGAGACCTCGCAATCCACTCCCCGAGGCTCTCTTTGACCCGTCCTCGGGGCTTGTAAATCAGACAGCACCCAGGCTTGGACCCACCAGCCCGACATTGAGGAGATCAGTCACACCAGTCCCCTGTGGCTAACGTTGATCCGAGTCTTATCCCTGATCTCTTAGTTTATCAGCTCTTTTATTCCTTAATAATGGCAACTGCACTTGTGACTGCGAGCCACTAGGGGGAGTCTATCCCACAGGGTTTTTTGTTTCCTTACACCTCTGTAAAATCTCCTGCCTGATTCAAAATCCTTGGTCTACACAAGCTGGAAAACAAGAAGTGAAGTACAGCATGGGGTACAATTTTGAAACCATGGCACAGAAACCACATTAATCAGTGACTTGGGTTTGCATCAGTTTTCATCTGGTGTGTTAAAAGCAGAACTGATAGATGTGTTCTACGGGCCTGATGACCACCCTAGCTCATCTGGACCCACTCAGAGGAAAATGGCAGCAGTTCAAGTGCTGAAACATGGAAATTTACACACACAACACAATGTGCTGAATAAAGAGTGTTGATTGCTTGCATTCACTGTTAGCCCAGTAAGCTAGACTCTGGAGTGTGTAGAGATGTTAGATGTTCCACGTGCACTGTGTTTTCATTAATACATGCAAAAGAGGATTGTTATATGCAAACACAACCACAAATGTTTAATCAACTTTGGGCGCTTTTATGTCACAGGACTTAAAAGAAACCAAAAAAAATAAAATAATTGGTGATATTAAATCTGCCTTGGAAACTTTGTGATGCATTCATTTATTTTTGCTACTTTTAATTACTTAATACCATCAGGCAGTAAGTTTGTAAATTATTGTAATTGTATTGTAATTAATTATACATATATATACATATACATATACACACACACACGTTAACAAACCAGAAGTTTCCAAATTAAATATATTATATAAGCTCAAGGTTGGGCTTACAAAAAAATAATATGCAAATGAGCAAAACATGGTAATTTGTCTGATATAAGCAACTCCTGCATGTCAGAACTTGAGATCTTACAGAGAAAAACAAACTGGAAGAGAAAGGCAAATGAGGCAGACTTCATCACAAAACCCACCAACACATCCAGTAAAGGCTGAAGTGATGTAAACCAGCAAATGTTTGCATAGTGTCAACCAGCAAGGACAAACTGCAGTCTTCCTACCAGAGTACTGCTGCCAAATTTGTTTGAAATCATGTTGGATAAATTTTGGGAACAGCCTTGAGATCAGAATAATTTGTTTTAACATTAAAAGGCTGCACAAGTCAGGTGAATATGTGTTCTTTAGCCCCAAATAAGAAATTTAGACACAATAAAAGTTTATGAATTGGTAGTTTTTTTTTATTACATTGACAAATCCTAATCCACATTTGCTCAGCCAGTGAGAAACACCTGATTCTATTGGTCTAATTCTACAAGCTTGATTCTAAATCTTAAACATTTCTGACAATTGAGACATCATTTCTCAAAACTATTCTATTCCACACTATTCCAAGCCAGGACCATTGGAAAAACGGTTTTACAAAATTAAAAATGATTTTGGAAAACATTTCTGCAAAATGATATTACGTTTTTTCTTGCACGTTTCACAACCCTTTCAAAGTGAAATGTCCATTAAAGGTTAATGCTCTTGTTCTGACAGAAGAATCCATTCACCGATGACGTCGGCCTAGCTTAGTTTCCAAATATTCAGATTTTTTTTTTTTCATTTGTATTTTGCCGTTTAATAATTCTGAATGGATCCATATAGTAGATATGCAGACCTTTGGGATCTCACTGTTGTTTGGTATGATACGTTTTGAATTTATCTGCAAGTGCAATAGTTTAGAATTTGGTTTTGTCTTTTATCTGAACGTAGTTTAATTATATTACAGAAAAAAATCTAAAATGTAGTACTGAGAATGTGCTTATAGTTGCAAGAAAAAATATATATACTAATTTCAAGAAAAAATCCTCAAAATACCTTCCTGCCTGGAACATATTCACACAGATTCGACGGTCTCTCAACGCACTTCACACCATCTGTCAGACTGCTAAGCTGTGTGAATGTTGAGGGGGGGGTGTACAGTACAGTACAGTGTGATCGTACAGGGGAATCCATATAAAAACCGTGCAGGGACACAGTCTGTAATTGTTCCCTACTTAAGCGAATCAAAGGCGTGATCTCCGCATGGGCCGCGCAATATGATTGAGCTGTCAGACACAATATGCTAATTGTCATTCTTAAGATGCCTGGCGGACGGCTGCATTCCAGAGCTATCGCTGTTATATATAGATCTCCTTATTGTAAGGCTGGCGAGTCGAACCTCTTGAATTGGAGTTAAGGGTGAATAATCCATTTACACAAGCGTCTGTAAGCACAATGGCAATGCCTCCATTCACAGTCAGGGATGTTTCTATGAAAAAAAAGTGGTTTAAAATAAAGACAGTGATAAATATCCACATTCTGAGGATCAAACCACTTCTTATTGAAAAGATCTAGAATTTAGTGCCTGTAAAAGTTGAATGCAACTGGTGCATTAAACAAAAAAGGGTACAATTATTTTGCTTTTCAAAAGTTAATATGTGATATCTTACTTGACTAGACATTAGAGGCTTAAAAAAAACTGATTTATCTTTTTTTGCCAGTATAATATGCACAAAAGTCAACCTTAGACTGGATTATGGGAATCGGATTGGCCTGTTCGCCTTTGATCTGCTAGATTACAGTGAATCTGTCATGGCAGGCTGGAGGATGGAAAAGTTTGGTCTACCGGCCAGGCAAGTCCTTAGCTGGGCAACATTCTTCCACCCATAGATCAGGCCTCGGAGATTTGTTATGGTTAGAGAACGTTAGCACAAGCCTCTGGGAAATTTCAAAGACTAGTTAAAATTCAGTGCATAAGGTGACCATGAATGAGTAGTCGTGCTAACGTACCAATACGTTTATCTAGCAGAGCACATGCCGGACAGATCTTTATAATTCAAAGTAAACTGTTTTAGACATAGACGAGATACGTCTCCCTGCATGCTACTGTTTATTCATGAGATGTTCAGCCAATAGGAGCGCCGGGTGTCCCTTTGGGATCAGATCTTGCGATAAACTCTTGGTGTGTGGTGGTTAGATACAGTCAGTCTGAGCCAGGAAGCTGGGTGAAAACAGATTAAAGCTGCCTGTTAACCTTTGGGACGTGCCTCTTGGAAATCCAGTCTGAGTGGGATAATTGGCTTTTTTAATTAGTTATACCAGTGGTGGAACAGAGGAAAGCACTTATGTTAATCACAGCACAAATACCTTGACACTTCCCCTCATGTGCTTGACAGGACGTCTGATTGGATGAAGTGTTTAAGTGGCGGAAGCCTCGTTCCTCGTTTTAATACTACAGATGCTCTTAACACACACTCTTAAATGTAACGATGCCTTCAAATCATTTGAGTGTCCTTGAAATGAGAAGTTCAGTGATGAGTATTCTACTTGCAACGAATGAAGCCTGGTAACTTTTCTTTTCCTTTCTTTTTTTATTACGCTAGCAGAGAAAGAGTTAAGCTCAATCGACAGCTCTTTTTTTCCTTTAAAACAAAAAGAAATCAGAAGTCAAAATTATTCTTTGTGGTAATCAACTTTATGCAAAAAAGAGCTTAAATGGAGAAGAAAATGAGCAATTAAAAAGAAAAAAAAGCTGTTCTTCATGAATAAAGTAAATATTTCTCTTAAACTGCAGTTTGCTCTAAATCAGATCTCTCACAAACTCATTCAGTTCTTAATCTACTTGCAACTAAACTCCACTAAACAAGAGCAGAGAATGTCAATACGCTGAAGATAAATGAGCTTTTCCAACAACATTATCTGTCTGATGAAGAGTAATGATTCCTCTTCATTCCTTTACAAATCCAGCGTTTTATAAATCTTATAGAAAGTCAGCACAGTGAAAAAAAACAGTCAGAGCTCAATATCTGTTTCAAGGGAATGGCGTGACAGTGATTCAGCATGCGTTGTTCAATTACAGGTTTTAGTCTCTCTCTCTCCCTAAACTTCTCCATCTTCCTCCTCCCTCAATACCGGGTCCCTTTCTATGAGTTTGTGAATGCAGACATTAATCATTCCTTTTGCAGACAGTGACATCAGCATTGGTCTGGTAAACACACAGTTCATTTTAAAAGTGTTTCCTGCTCAGAGAGACTACAACTAAACAAACAGACAATCAGTCTCTGAACATGTGACATTAATCGGGAAAATGTAGAGCAGTACAATCCCACGGGACCCTCACACCGTTATGACCTAATGAGTGACAACATTAGCGTCAATAGGAAAAATCTACTGTAGTGAAACGAATGAGCACCTGCAACGTGCCAGTCACATCTGTCATACAAGCGTTCACTGATGTGAATCAGGCGTACAGAGAATAAACAAACATAAAAGTGCAGACTTTCACACACGCAACTGACGTATAAGCACATTTACAAACTACGCAATAATGTCTGCCAACAGATTCGCAATTCATACGAGATGCACAGTCTTGATTAACAGACTCAATGTCAGTTGGTCGACTAGGGTGAACAAAGACGGCTTTGGTTACCCCACTGCATCCCACCCCCCTCTCCTAGTTTGGCAAGCTGTCAGGGGATTATTTCATAGTGGTTATGGGATGGAAGATTTAGGGAGCAGACGAGACCTCCACAGCATTTAAAGAAAAAAAAAACAGATGGACACCTTTTAAAAAATAAGGTTCCATTGGCCCAAGCAAAACCTGGTCTCTGCATTTTCCACCCAAACTTCTCATCCTCCCTCTCAGAAAGCATGGAAAACGGCCTGGGTGATGGTAACGACCTGGCTGATTTTTTTACTTTTCAACTGCATAAACCATAAATTGTCCTTTCGCCTCATAGCCAGTATATTACCTATGACATCAATCTCCTGACATTGGGAAACGCACCAGATCCCTTTAAAAAATAAGCACTGTTGCCTTCGAAAAACCTTTTTTTGGTGCATGACATCTCTTAATTGTAATTTTTTGCCAAGGGTCTACAAAGAAACAACCAAGGGGCTCGTGAAAAAAGTCTAGCACAACTTGGCTTTCACATCATACTAGCTAAACGCCATATGCCTTAGGCAAAGCCATATACTTGACATCCACATGCACATAAATACAAAATAAAAAGAATACTCAACTGTATTGTGCATTGCTGATCAGTCTAGAGCTTAAGCAAATATGTTTAGATAACTTTGATTATGTTGTTGGATAGGAAAAGACAGGAAGAGAGCAAAACTCACCATCTTTGAAGGTCAAACACAACACGTGCTGCAAATGAGTAGTCTGGTCCAGGTCCCTATAAAACCCTTAAGCTTTCTTAAAGGTTAATTAAGACTGTCTGTATCAAACCAAAAATGCATAGCTTTCAAATGAAATTGAAATAACTGAAATAACTACAGGTTTCAAATGAACTAATAATAACAGACAATAAATCTATTTTCACCTAGTGGTCATGTGACAACATCTTGGGAAAGTCTCGCTAGCTGTTTTTCAAAAAAGTTTATATTTCGTCCACAAAGTCATGAAAGTAATTCGTTTCACGTGTTTTTAACAGCTTTGAACAGATTATGGTTCGACCAGTGAAGCGATATTCTCGAGAGAATAAATCCCTATAATTTTAGTGAATCATAAAGCGCGACCAAATCGATTTCAAAGTAACACATTTCTGCTACATCTTTACAGCGCGACCAGTGTGATTCTTTGATCCAATGAGTCGATTCTAAAGTTCGATTCTTTTTGTGAATCAACAACAAACAGCGAGACCAGTGAGAATGACTCTCGTGAGGCGGTTCCTTTCAGTGAATCAAAAACGAACGACTCTTATGAGCCGATTCTTTTCTAATGAATGAAAAATATACAACTCTACCACTGAAGATTTCTGAGAGAAAGACGGTTCTCTACTTGATCAAAAACAAAAGGACTAGTGCAATTTCTGTTTAACTTTTCAGTTCATTGAATTAATGTTCCGTTCCATTTCATGAACCAAGAACTGTTATTTTATGTAAGACTGAGAGTTATGACTGAGACCATAGTTCTGCAGTTGATACACATTTTGAGTTTAACCAGCAGCACCTTACTAAAACAGGGATATATGTATCTATATGTATAAGGGATATGAATATGAATTTGACTCCATTCTGTACTGTGGTGAGAAATCCATCTGATTGTAGACCAGATGTAAAAAGTAGCGAATCCTCTTTTTTTCATAGCCTTCTCCTGTTAGATCCACTTGATGGATGATGTGTCTTTTGTCAAATATGATATTGCGGATCATCATGTATGTGATGTACATATGGCTATGTTCAAACATGGACTTTCATTGCTCTGGCTATGTTAGGGTAGACTGGTTCAGCTGTGAATAAAAACCCACAATACCACCAGGGTACCTCATGGCCAAATGATGCGTGAGTGAGTAATAAAATAAAAGATATTAGATTAGATTCAACTTTATTGTCACTACACAAGTACAGGTACAAGGCAACGAAATGCAGTTTAGGTCTAACCAGAAGTGCAATAGCAGCAAGTGCAGGATATGTACAATGGTTGCATAAGTGCAGGATATGTACAGGATTTACAGGTAATATGTACAATGAATATAAATATACAGATGGTTATTACTATAACAGGTGAGTGTGTGCTATAAATATAATTACAGGTGTCTATAAACAGCCTTTACAGGTGAATATGTGCTATAAATGTAAATGTATATACAGATGTCTCTAACTATAAACAGAATTTTACAGGTAGATGTATACAATTGTTAGCTTAAGGTAAGCAGTAGATTTAAGGTAGTGCAATGAGCATGGACAGTGCAAATATGTGAAATGCGAAATGTAAACAGTTGGTACTGTATGAACAGTTGTAGTGCAAATGAGCATGTTCCAGCTAAAGTACAGTAGTGCAAGGTGCAAGTGTAAACAGTTGTTACTGTAAACAGTTGTTACTGTAATGAACAGTCGGCAGTGCAAATGGCACAAATAAGTAACAGAGTGAGCGAAGAGTCTATAAGGGTAGTAGTGGGGGGGGGCAGTGAAGGAGTCTGGTGTAGTGGAGGGTGGGATGGTGGTGGGTGAGAGGAGAGTCTGTGAGGGGAGTGGGGTGGTGGGGGGTGAGGAGAGTCTGTGGGGGGAGTGGGATGGTGGTGGGGGGGAGAGGAGTCTATGAGGGGAGTGGGATGGTGGCGGGGGGGGGGTAAGAGAAGAGTCTGTGAGGGAAGTGGGATGGTGGTGGGGTAAGAGGAGAGTCTGTGAGGGGAGTGGGATGGTGGTGGGGTAAGAGGAGAGTCTGTGAGGGAAGTGGGATGGTGGTGGGGTAAGAGGAGAGTCTGTGAGGGGAGTGGGATGGTGGTGGGGTAAGAGGAGAGTCTGTGAGGGAAGTGGGATGGTGGTGGGGTAAGAGGAGAGTCTGTGAGGGGAGTGGGATGGTGGTGGTGGAGAGAGGAGTCTATGAGGGGAGTGGGATGGTGGTAAGAGGAGAGTGGGATGGTGGGGGGGGAGTCTATGAGGGGAGTGGGATGGTGGTGGGGGAGAGGAGTCTGTGAGGGGAGTGGGATGGTGGTAAGAGGAGAGTCTGTGAGGGGAGTGGGATGGTGGTAAGAGGAGAGTCTGTGAGGGGAGTGGGATGGTGGTAAGAGGAGAGTCTGTGAGGGGAGTGGGATGGTGGTGGGGGAGAAAGGAGTCTATGAGGGGAGTGGGATGGTGGTGGGGGAGAGGAGTCTGTGAGGGGAGTGGGATGGTGGGGGGGTAAGAGGAGAGTCTTTGAGGGGAGTGGGATGATGGTGGGGGAGTGAGGAGAGTCTATGAGGGGAGTGGGATGGTGGGGGGGGAGAGGAGTCTATGAGGGGAGTGGGATGGTGGAAGGGGGGGGGGTAAGAGAAGAGTCTGTGAGGGAAGTGGGATGGTGGTAAGAGGAGAGTGGGATGGTGGGGGGGGAGTCTATGAGGGGAGTGGGATGGTGGTGGGGGAGAAAGGAGTCTATGAGGGGAGTGGGATGGTGGTGGGGGAGAGGAGTCTGTGAGGGGAGTGGGATGGTGGGGGGGTAAGAGGAGAGTCTTTGAGGGGAGTGGGATGATGGTGGGGGAGTGAGGAGAGTCTATGAGGGGAGTGGGATGGTGGTAAGAGGAGAGTCTGTGAGGGGAGTGGGATGGTGGTGGGGGAGAGAGGAGTCTATGAGGGGAGTGGGATGGTGGTAAGAGGAGAGTCTGTGAGGGGAGTGGGATGGTGGTGGGGGAGAGAGGAGTCTATGAGGGGAGTGGGATGGTGGGGGGGAGTGGTATGGTGGTGGGAGAGGAGTCTATGAGGGGAGTGGGATGGTGGTAAGAGGAGAGTCTGTGAGGGGAGTGGGATGGTGGTAAGAGGAGAGTCTGTGAGGGGAGTGGGATGGTGGTGGGGGAGAGAGGAGTCTATGAGGGGAGTGGGATGGTGGGATATATACTCTGTCCCGAATGACGGGCTGGTTGGGGCCTAATCTGAGGCAGGCAGAGCAGCCAGTTTCTGTATAAGGGTTCTTTTCATGGCACTGTGGGGCCCAGCACTTTTTGGGAAGGAGCCACAAGGAAAATAGAGCCCCTCTCCACCGCCTTCCTCTAATCATTCCAATGCCACCTCTTTGTGAGGCTTTTTCACTTTGATTTCATGTTTGCCCATCTTATCCTCCTGAGAGGGGGTATCTCAAGATATTTCTCTGTATACACCCCCCACCCCTTCTTCTTTCCCGCATTTTTTACAAGTTACACTCCGCATGAACACAAAAACTGTGAAAGTGTGAAAGGATGTGGATGATTTCAAGAGTTTTAGTTTTTAGATTTCAACTGTCCTAGTTTTTTTGAAAATACATCACAAAGATTTAGACTGCATTTAATGTGTATTTATATAGGTTGGCAATAACTGTGTGGGTGAACCTCATGAAACCTCTCAATAAAATGTCCTGATTAAACTTTAAATGAAGAATTTAGGACCATTTATATATTTTACATTATTTTTATTACCAATTTCTCAGTATCGTAATGTGTCCTGATGTTTTACTTACACTATTCCCATAATCCCCAAAAAAAATAAAAATTTGAATACCCACATTAAAGTATTATAATAATTCTTATTTAATCATTATAAGCAAGAAAAATATCTTACTGATCCTATATATTTTACATTTTTATTCATTTATGTATTTATTTTTGGTTTATTATGGAATGAAATATGACCAATAAACATTTTCCAATAAAGGCGAATAAAGATTCACTTATTTGATGAAAGCTCCCAGGTTCTTTTAGTCCCCAATTCCGTGAAGGCGTCCACAAAGTAGAGCAGAAAGTAAAGTTGGAGCAACCTTTCTTACGCAATTCATAAATTAGTAAACAAGCCAGGAACATTATGACAAGCGCTCTTTTTATGCACTCATCATCTCCTCACTCTCAGCTTGTTTCTGTAAGCCTGACATGAGGTGTTTCTCCAGGACGGGGGGAAGCAGCCGCATTGGGGGTGTTAGTGTTGCCTCTGGAGCTTTATGGACTCCCTGCTGGGAGCATCTCCTTAATGTGCACAATGAGAAGTATTTATACCAGCCTGACCATTCCGACCCCCTTAACTCTGTCCCATCGGCCCAGACTGGCGGATCTTTTCAGAGCTGGGCACAAAGCGCCCATCGACAGTCTCTGCTCGTTGCTGCGACTGCAACAACCTGTATCTCACAAACACAGAGAAAAGAGAGGATTAGCATTACATTCATTCATGGTTTAATTATCATCACATATTAAAGAATATAAAACATATGAGTGCACCCTTGTACCGAATGACTTGATATGAAAAGACGGAAGCTGCTCGTAAGAAAGTTTATGCCAGGATAAAAGTAGAAAACATTCAAGTGAAACAAAAGGTTTTGGCTTTAACAAACACTTTCTATTTTGGTCTTTTTATGTTCTTGTCTTTCTCTCATTACCCCTGCTCTCTCCTTCTCGTTACCTTGTTCTTTTCCTCTTTTTAAACAGTTTACTTCTTTCATTCCAACTTCCTTTTCACTTTCAGCATTGTTTATTCCTGCTTTCATTCTTCTTTCTCTCTCTTTCAGTCCTTTGGATTTCATTCCACCCCCATTTTCTCTTGGAACGCCAGTGTTCAGGTTCCATTTCTGTGGGGAATCGTGTGTTTGTGTGTGTGTGTGTGTGTGTGGAGGGGGTTGGGGTGTACCCTGTATTTTAGTTTATATGTGTATGCTTTCGCAGCCCCCTGCCGTGAGGAAGAAGCAGAAGCCTCTATTTATCTGTCTTTGCATTCCAATGCATCCTATACAAACCCTTCTAAATGTTGAAAAAACTAAGAGAAAGGAATGGATGAATGATGCTTCTGTGCTAAAGCTCTTTCTTATGGATTTAGACTTTTGTTGTTGCTCTTAAATTTTATGGCTGGGACTGAAAAAAGGTTTTCAACTGGCCATCAAGAGTGGTAAACAAAACACATGTATATGTAATATGTATTTTCAAATAATGAAATCAACTGCTTAGGCCCAACAATATGCAAAATTATTAACATGACATTATCCGAATGGGGAACTGTTATATCAATATTCAAATTTTGATGGTTTCATGTATGAGTCATATTTCCTTTTACCTCAGAGAATTTAAGTTCATAAAGTCATAATCCTACAATCTGTTGGCACATTGTTGGCATCTGCTTCATTTGCCTAATGGTTATGTGAACCTGTACAAAAATATCAAAGAGTTTGAATGTAGAAAAGCAGTAGTGGTTTACCCTCACTGCCTTAGGGTGACGACACAATGTTAGTTAATTAGCCAAATTAAATTTGTGGTTTGCTTTGAACTACAAAATACAAGCAGAAATCGAGATCTTCCGAAGTTTCTTTTGCTTACATCAACAGAAAACATGGCATCAAAAGATCAAATGGTAAACATAAATGCATTGCCCAAGTTTCTTATTTTGTTCCACACTTGTGAAGTTGGGAAATTAAATGAGCGTTTTTAAAAAAAGTCCAGTTTAGATAATAAATAGCTGAAATCACAGATTGCAAAGCCTTTGATGTTTGAAAAGGAAAATCTATTTTTTAACATCTTGAAGTCCTACTTGACCTCATGCTCTTTGAACAAGCGCTCATAATCATTTCACTGTTTGGACTTTCTTTCCAGAGATCAGGGTTGGGTTAGGTTTATCTGAAGCACATTTTATCTGTCCACCTTGCAACATTCCACCTCACTAGGATCAGGTGGACACCTGTGCCCCACTGGCCTGTGTTATTGCAAGACACAACCTTTCACCTCTAAATTCAGGAATGGCTGGAATTCTGTAAATGTCTTGGAGAATCAGGGAGGGAGAGGTTACGGTAAAAAAAAAAAAAGAGAGAGAGAGAAAAGGACAAAAAAAGAAGCTTCTACACACTTTCCAGAGACCTGAAATTTAAGGAATAGTTTACCCAAAAATGAAAATTACATAATTTACTCTCATTTACACTCCTGTGACAATTTATTCTGCAGAACACAAAACATTGAAGATTAAAAAAAAAAAAAAAACATTGGACCGCAGAACATTCTTAAACATTAATGTCGGTGACACATAATTTCCATTTTTTGGTGAACTATCCCTTTAATTTGAGGGGTTTTAACTCCATAAAGCATATTTTATGATATATGATGAATTTCTAATGTCTCTATATTATCAATGTGATCAAAGCCTTGCTGGAAAAACGGTTGCACACAATCTTCAACATGACATTTGAATTATAGTTACTTTTTTTTATTTTTAATAACTTTATTTGGAATTATTTTAGTCATCGTAACCTTCAGTATCGGTACAGCTGTCTTTTTTGCTGTGTAAATTTACAAATAACTTTTATACTGTTTGTAATTTTTCAAGATTTTTTTTATTTACTTGACATTTACTGACGTAACTGTTATACAAATCTCATCTCAACACTGTCAAATAAATAACATCTGCACCATAGTGCATATTTTTGTTTGGTTTGGGCCTCTGACTGAAATAAAACTTCATATTGTGCCTATATATTATTATATGGGCCATAAAACCTGGTGTAACAAATATAATGCGAAACATAAAACACATATGCACTTATAACTTTTCTTATTTTACATTTTCTTTAAGTATAAGACATTTTCCTGTCACCCCATGTTCTTATCTCACAGGAAGTGTTTCACAGACACAGCATTCTGAAGAGACCTACAATTTACCTTACAGGAAAAAGAAATGAGCTGACTCAACCAGTGTGTGAGCAGGAAACAGCTTCATCATGTGATGAGGGGTCACAGCCATTTGTGTGTGTGTGTGTGTGTGTGTGTGTGTGTCCGAGCTGGCTGCATTGATGTACTTGGCCCCACACAGTGAAGAACATATATCATCACAGCCCCCCAAACAATGACCTTCCGCCTTCAATAGACTCCCCAGATTTCCATATTCCAGCTTCAGGAGTCAATGGCTCATTGGGGCTGTACAAACTCTGGAACTGTTCATATTTCAGCTATAAGATTATCTGTTTATGCACACACACACACAAACCCAATTGCAAACACATATTTTCCCATCCTATCCCCTGGAATTCCAGTCACCCAACACACCCAAGATTTGTGGTTGCCTGATTCCAAACGATTGCCCTTCAGGAAAAAAACAGGCTCTTTAGATGTGAGCAAATGATAGGGAAAACGCTGGGCGTCTCGGCTCCTAATTCTGAGCCTCTATAAATCTCCAGTAAATGATGGCGCATCCTCACAGTGGTTCCCTCCCCGGACCTTTTGTGCTGCTAATGCAGATTAGCATTTGGCTGGCTGCCCGCTTTGGCCACTGCTGGCGAGAGCGCACTGCCATGCTACAGATGTGGATTTCACTGCCACATCCGACCTCCTGCACAGTCCCACATCACACAAACTTGTGTGTGTTCTCTCATTCATAGAATATGGAGGCACAATAACGTAACATAAACAAGCTCTGAGTTGTATACAAAGGTGGTTTTGTTCCTAAGCCTTAAACACTAATGCAAATAAAGTGAAACAGTTGCATGAGTCACAAACTGGATCAGCTATGTTAGATTCTGAAGTTGAGAGGAGATTGCATTCACTGTCTTAACTTAAGAGAATATCCCAAATGAAGTCTTCAACTTATTTAAACCATGTTTAAACACACGTATACAGACATGCATGTATGATATAATCATTTATAAATGTAGGCATGTAGACAAAATATATCTGATGTGGACAGATCAAAAGTAGGAAAGACGTTCAAACTGAGAAAATAGTTTTTGAAAATTAGGAAAAAGGACTACTGTAAAAAAAAAAAAAAAAAAAACTTGTTTTAAAAAAATAAAATAAATAAATAAAAAATCCAGCATTTTTAATAACAAAAACAAACATATTTTAATGTTTAATTCAAAAGGAAAAAAATGCACAAAATATTAGAGAATATATCTTGCATATTTTTCATGTAAACCTCACTGAATATTGTTAGAATTGTTTTATTTGATTTTAATTTGGTAAAAAGTCCCTTATTTTAAAGATATTTAAATATTTAGCTTCAAAAAGAGACAGAAATGCAGAGTAGAATGCTTAATTATTATTATTATTAAAATTTTTTATGCAGCACACACTTATTGAGCTGTTTTGTTGGAGAAAGCGAGTGTGAATCGAGTATTCTGCAGCTCTGTGTCACTGCAGGGGGTTTTGGGGGGTTGAGGATAAATTAAACCCCAGTTGCCTGTAAAGAAGCACTTCATTAGACTCCAGGCTCACTAAAGCGCTGCATGGCACAAACAGGAGAGCCTGTCGTCCCATTTGCCGCTGTAAAATGAGTTTTTCTGCTCATGTGTTTCTCTGCTTACGGCAAAATATTATACAAGAAAAAAAAAGCTTTCAACTTCAATACTGTTGTACTGTTACAACTCATTAAAATGACATAAAAAAGCAACATCCTTTGTTCGTCAGAGCAAGAAAGGTTAAAAAGATAATCAAGGTCGTTGTGTTGTATGAAGTGTGTAATATAACAGTTGTTACTCTGGTTGGAAATTGTATATTCTACCCCACTACACTAACCCAAATCAAACCTATATCACTGAAAACATTCTGCATTTTTACGTTCTTAATTTTTTTTAAATTTAGCATTAGTTTAGTTTAGTGTTTATTAATCCATCTCCTTGGTTGGCACCCCTGTCTGGCCCTCACAATCCAGGTTCTCCAAGGTTTTAATATCCTAATGTAATACTAATGTAATATAAACCTGTTCATCACACACACACACACACACACACACACACACACACACACACACAAATCTGTAAAAACTTGTCTTTGTGGCACTGATAATGTAACTGCCCCCCAATCTCTAAGAGGAGGAGATAATGTAGATTGGCCAAATCTATTTATATGTTAAAATTTCAAACAGATTTGTTTTGTTTTTTTACATGTAGAAGAATAAATCACCCAAAATTGAAAATCCTTTTATCATTTACTGACCCTCATTGATTTACTGTCTACTTTCAAGCTAATATTTCCAATATTTTGACACTAAAGCTACAACTATTGTACAAAATAATGCCAGAAAGTGTTTGGACACTACAAATACATTTTTGGGCCTCTGTATCAACTATTTTATGGTCTCTATTCGTTCGTGTTTTCATTTCTGATGGCATAATGGCTCTTTTAATGTGCTACAGACTGTACCTTTCTCAGTAATAAACCCCCTTGTGTGCTTTTTTTTAAATGCGTCTTTCTTAAACGTGTGTGTCGCGCACACACACACACACACTCACACACCGGCACCCTTAAGGTCATACTGCATTCTTTTAAGGCAGCTCCATTTCCAGACTCACTCAGTGAGGAAATAGAGCTGTTTAATGGAGATCTGGGACTTAGATTAGCCATTATCACTCTCAATAACTTCCTCTCTCAGGATAAAAAAAAACACACCCTGAAATAAAACGCTGATAAAAACCATTAAAATAAATCATGCACGTTATAAACACAAACAAGACAAAGGAAAACAAAATGCTCCCTACGGGTGGTTGTGTTAATAGAGTAAACCGCCAGGATCATTTTGAGAAGCCTTTGCCAAGTTAAACAGATTATACTAGCGCTAATGATTTTAGGGATAATTTTGAGGTAAATCAGACAAAATACAGATGGCTTGGGACTTGGTATATGAAATTTTGGATTGGGGGGTGTTGGGGTGGGCTAGACGTCTCACTTTGCTAAGATCACTTTGTGATACTGACAGAAAGGAGACTTTCTCTGTGCTTGCATCATATACACTTAATAATATGATATTTTTTCTCTTTCTTGGACACGTGTATGTGTTTTATTTTGTAAAATGTATTTTAGTTATTTTATCCTTCTTTAATCTTCTCTATATAAGGTAAGTGAAAATAAAAGAAATATATTTATATATCAACAGCATCTGTTTCATAACGTAAAATATAAAATATATATGTTTTTCAGATTTTAGGGATTTCATGGAAAATGTACAGGACTTAGCATGGACGTGGCTAGTGTTTTCCCAAAGTTATAGACACTCAGCATTTATCAATATCATGGGGAAAACTGAAATAATATTTTTAATATTATCTCATAATTTGGCAGCAGGAATATTAGGCTGCTGTCACTTAAAGGTCCATTATACTGTTACCGATACGTTTCTTTTCTCAACCGTTCATGATCACTTAAAACATAACGGACTGTGCTTACGTGAATACTGTATATTTTTTGTCATTATTTTGTGTGTATTTAAGCACTGCTTAAGCACAATAAGCAGTGAAAAAGATCTCAATTTAATACTGGCTTTATAAGAATGCACAAAATCTTCGGGAATAAGAAAAATTATGAATGATACACACAATCCCATGCCAAAATACAAGCCATGTAACACAAACAATATTCATCCGGAGTGAATTAAACGAGTGAGGGGAGGTGAGTTTGTGCGTCAACTTGCCGTCAGAGAAATGAAAGAGTGAGAAAGCTCAGCTGGCATCGTGTATTTATCCTGTGGAAAAGGAGTTTTGGAAGTATTTCAGATATTTCAGTGTTGATATGTATCGAAAAATCTATATTTTTGACAAAATTACTGCATTTAGTTTATTACCTTTTTAAAAGACTACAATTGAAAAATGTATATATGATATTTCAAATTTTATTAATTTAATAAGGATAGGAGGATTCACAGAAAATATACAAATATAATTATTTTTCTTCTTTTTTTTTTTAAAGTTACCTGTCAAATTGAACAGGAACATTGTGTATTGTGAAAAGTAGTACATACATAAATTTGAATGTAATATTATTCTTTTTTAGGAAGTGGGCACTCAAAGTATTTCAAATATCGAATTTATCGAATTTACGTATCAGCATAAAAATATTCTTACCCTTCCTTAAAACATAAACCAAGATTTTTGGTTTAAAAAAAAAGGTAAAATGTAAAAATTGTGAAATCCGAAATTATTTTCTGTTACAAAAAAAAAAAAAAAAACTGAACATTTAATTTAATTTAATTTCATATTAAATTTTCATATTAAATTTTCATATTAAATTTCACATTTAATTTCATAGGAGACACATCTGGCACACTAAAGTGGCCTAATATATGATTTCCTTTAACCAGTTGAATATGCACCTATGGTGCTCTGTCTGTCCTTTTTCCCCACACACACGTATTTCATTCCTGTCTCACCCCTGAGGGCAGCCAGAAGACTATTTGGCCTGGTAATACATCATCTCAGTTTGAAAGAAACTCCACGCAGGCGGCTAATGAGGCAAAATGAGACTGATTAGCCAACAAAGCTTAGAATCACTGACAGGGCAGCCAGGCAGTCAAACTGAGACACAAATATAGAGCAAACACAACTGATAAAACACTGCTACGGGTTCTTTCTCTTGCTTAGAAGGAACAAACTAGTAGATTCCCACAACATTCATCAGACGCTTTTATCCAAAGCGACTTACATTGCATTCAAGAAACACATTGACGTTCTAATCAGTTCTTGCTTTCCCTGGGAATCGAACCCATGACCATGGTGTTGCAAACATCAATGCTCTACTGGTTGAGCTACGGGAAAGTTGTGTCTCATACACACACTTCTGCATAACATCATCCATTTCCATGATCCCATGTTTCGGTCGTGTGCGCTGCACAGGTGACGGAGAATATGGGCTGACCCCTCCATGCACCGGCATAAAACTACAGCAGTGATGACATCAGATGATCCCTCCGTGGAGTTCACGTCGCTCTGGTTTCATCAGCTGGGCGATGTGCAGCTCTGCCGTTGCTTTACTAATTGGCAGGGAATGACTAAAGGACATGTTGATTACTGACAGTCCACATTGGCCTGCGTCTTCTCCAGAAAGTCTGGGTTAGCTGGTGGCTAGCACATGATTAAGTGCGTGGATGGGGCTTTTGTGGATGGACACCTTCACTCACACACACACACACAAACTCCAGGTCAATGCGAGGACAGGGAGCCATTCCTCCTAGTCATCTTCAGTTCAGATTGTGGGCCACTGACAGACCTGTCAGCAAAAGAGAGGGTCACATGGAGTGTATGTGAGTGTGTGCATTTGTTTTAAGGTAAATGTCTGATTATCTAAGGTCACATCAGTAGCTGCCATTAATTCACGGCTAAGTATTCAGTTAGTGGTGAGGAAGCTGGCAATATATTTTCAAAAATGTATCCTTACCAAGGCTGCATTTATTTGATCAAAAATATATAAAGTAAAACAGTATTATTGTGAAATATTATTACAATGTATTCTTTTCTTTTTTTTCTTCTTTTTGCAGCCATTCCTCCAGTCTTCACGATCACGTAATCCTTCAGAAATTATTCTAATATGCTCAATATCTCAAATAACATTTTATTATCAGTGTTGAAAACAGTTTTGCTGCTTAGAAACTGAGATAGATTCTTTCCAGGATGGTTTGATGATTAGAATGTTCAAAAGAACAGTTATTATTTAAACAGAAATCTTTAGTAATATCATGAATATTTTTTCTAAAAATCTAGTTTATGCATCCTTAGTTTCTTAAATACTTCTGCATGATTTTTAGTCTATGTGTGCCATGTGACTGACAGATGGAGAATTCATGAGTCGACGGGGAGAGAAAGCGGACAGGAAATTGGAGATGACATCAACTAGTAGCAGGTTCAGAGGCCAGGTGGGATGCTGATATTCCAGTGTTAACTCAGATAAAATCCTGCTGTTCCAACACATACTTGCTAATAAAAACACTGAGAAAGGTCTTGTGTTTTAACAAAGCATTGGTGAACTTTAAAAACCGGAGACACAACTACAGATTTATTTGGCCACCAATAACCTAAACCTCAAGTGTGATGGTGTATTATGAGTTTAGCCATCAGGCACTCCTCTCCATTTCTTTCGAGATCAATTCTGAACATTATTAACCTTTTAATATATTTAATCAATACAAATCTCAACAGAAGCCATATACTGTAATGGTCTATCAACGAGACAGTCTAAATTTAATTCTGAACTTCATATTTGCTTTCATTTCAAACCTCTTTTTAGCATGTTTTGATATTTCGACAGGGCCAAGTATAATCAGACTCAAGGGACTGTGACGGTGGTAAACTCAGATTGCTTCTCACATGTGTCTGTGTTTTCGGGGGAGGGTTATCTCTTCCTACACCAGATTCCTTGTCCCTGACAGACTGACAGTGTATTTGGGTGTTCCTGGAGATATTCCTACTTGTCTGGGTCTTGGATAACTGAATTTAATGCAAACCGTGGGGATATTGTACATTCAGATGGTCAATATCAAAAAATAATTCTTGACAAAGTGATCAGGATCCCAGCACGAAGCTACAAGCTACTTTACAAATAAATAAATGGATAAACAAACAATATAGGAAATCAACTGCCATCAGTGAATTATTTAGTTTAGTCAATAGGATCTGATGAGAGAAAAATTATATATTTTCGACAGGAGGATTTCATGTGACTTTGATTAGTTGAAATCATAACTCTTATGTTATCTTATGTCATATATCTATATCAAATGCATATTATAACATATATTATATGTTATTATATATATATATATATATATATATATATATATATATATATATATATATATATATATATATATATATATATATATATATATATATATATATATATATGTTAATATATAATTTATATTATGCTACACTATATTATATCATACATGGTCAATGTCACAAATTAGATTAGTGACCTAGAAATAGAGCAAAACTGCAAATGTCATGTCATAACTTTTGTTTATTTCCATTATATATCAGTATTGTATATATTTCAATATATACACAATATATTATATCTATAAATATGCAACACAAACCAACTACTTAAAAAAATATACATTAACACATTACAGAGCCAGTTCAAAAATGCATTGTTGTAAATTATGTTAGAATTTACAACAATAAATTATATTGTTCTAATAGAACAAATTGAAAATAAATTTGTATTTTCTACCCCCCCCCTCCCCTAAACCCCCACTATCCGAAAAAAAAACACTCTGTTAGTCTCTGAGCTTCTCTCTATTTGAGCAAAACATGAAGTCTCATGCCTTGTTGAACACCGTAGTGGGGACCACAGCACACAGACAGACCTCATACTGGGCGATATTACAAGGTATAGACCCATAATGCCACTCAAGCACCCCAAGACACACACACACACACACACACACACACACACCAGACTGATCAATACCTGCTTGCAGTCCAGCACTGATGTAATCTAACAGAGTCAGTCTCTTGTTTCCTCATGTCAACACACTAATGAGCTGCTGGTTTACTCATTCAGCACACATATATTGTCACAAGACTATTACATGTGTGTGTCTGTGAAATAAAGAGTTAGGTTAAGATATAAGCTACTGACATGCTATATATCTATTAAAGAAGTATAATACAACATAATATATAATATAAATACAAAGAAGTTTCCACAATTTAGAGCAGTATAAAAAAAAATCAAATTATATTACTTTATATTATATTAGTTAATTGATAAATATTTTATGACAGAACACACGCACGCACGCACACACACATACACACACACACAAAGCAGTGACCAAAATGTTTAATACCACAATTTTGAGCAAAACAATTTGAATTTTTTCTTAATTGTCATAAAGAGGTCAATATAAAATGTTATTAGTGACCTAGAAATAGTGAAAAATCTCAAATATTTATTGTATGCCCATACCATACTTTTCTAAAACATCTATTTTCAGGTTTAAATGGGGACAAAAGCTGAAATGTTTTTTTCTTTTTTATCTCCGACTTTTGGATCCACCTGTATACACACACACACACACACACACAATCCAATTCTACCATTCAATATAACACATGCAACTATCTGATCATCTCACCTTTTAATCCAACCCCTACCATTCGCATTTAATGAAAATCTGACAAAAATATATGAGGTCATCACCCTGTCTTATCATCCTTTTATAAAAAGAATTAAAAACTTTTATCTTTAATTAAAACCATGGAAGGATTTGACCCAAAAATGTAATTTAGTCTAACATATGTATGCTTTTGATCTTATTTGCTCTTTACCGTCTTTGACTGCATTTCTGAGCTTCACACACATTTTATCACAGCTCTAATGGAAATCGTGCAAACACTTTAGTAATTGTATCCAAGGTGCAACAGACAGCCAAATAGAGACACTTAGTCTAGAATGATCTCACTGATGAAGGCCTGTAAAGTAAATATTGGTGCCGAGATTGAAGCGTCTGTCTAATGGAGACGGTTTTTATGACCTCTCCTAAAGGGCCGGGGCAAGATGAGGGCCTTCCCTCTGTCTCTCTCTCTCTCTCTTTCAGATCAAAGCAATATCTTGGCTGGTCTCTGGGGTCTCATTGCTCTTCCAGAGTTGAAGCAGCTCACAGTGGCTCTGATTGCAGTTAGTGGCGCTGGAGGGGAGAGCAGATAAAGGGGATCTATCTTTCTAGCGCCGCAGGATCAGGTTCATCACCTGGGCATCAATACGTCCCATCAGACCCTCTGTCACTGTGGCTCATTTGAATGCACTTGATGTGGGAAAGCTGGAAGGCAGATTGCAGATGTTTAGTTGAGAGACAAAAATGAGCATCATCTACATCTATAATAAAAGCTGTTTTCTGAAAAGATTATTCTCCACAATTTTTCTGTCGTTGGTTAAATGTTTCAATCCACATATTAATCAGATCACCATTAGAATTTCCTGAACACAAATGGAACATTTGATTTGATACGTCGTATGATTTTATCAAAATCATATCTCTACACACACACATGTGTCAATTCATATTAAGTCTTTGGAAAGAAAATACAGATTTATGAATGTTTGTGAATAGGAAAATGTAAAAAGCAGGAGAAGCTCCCAAATTTATGTCAATGTCATGAAAAACCCAATACTTGATTCATAACTTTAATGTCTTAAGTTCTGTAGCTCATTTTGTCCCAGTACTCAAGAACCAGATTTAGTTTGGATATTTTCCAGACTTGAAGACTAATGAGAAAAGACAGAATACTAACTGCTAATTACTGCCAGTGCCACAGAAATCTCCTCGAGGAGTAAAATGGAAACAAACATCACATTTAATACACTATGTATAATTTGTGGTATAAAATAAATGGAAAGAAACATCACATCATATTTGTTGGGCCTACAGAGGCTGGTAGCTGACAGTTTCCATTAGAGAGAAGACAGACATGTAGACAGACAGGGAAGCAGGGGAGACGAAGGAAAACCCCTGAAGATACTCACAACGCAAATACCAAAGTCTCTGTGTACTGTTAAAGTTGACAAAACCATAAAAAGGCACACAAAGGGATCACAGCGGCTTGATAATGGTCATTAAACAGTCGTTTCCATGTGGTCTGAAGCCTCGTATGCACGTTATTTGGATGTTGGGCTGTCTGACGGGAGAAGAGGGCTCCTGGCTCTATTGTTATACTGCCTGAAGCAGGTTGAGAGGAAAAATCAGCTCGGAGACCAAAGCGTTTGATTAGCAACCGAAGCAGATGGGGCATGCAGACCTCTGCTGTCCCTCGCCCATGCTGTCAATCATTCGACATTCATGTCTATGCTCAACATTTGTTCAGACACACACACTAATATTTTAATGTGAGCACATACAAGATAAACTGAAGAGTGTTTTAACATGTTAACTGGAGACAATGCTCAAATAGCAATTGATGGGGTAAGTAAACGTCTGTCTGTCCCTGTGACAGATTGGGCCTAGTATGTGGGAGGGGTCTGTCACCCACGGTGACAGATTGACAGGTGACAAGTGAAGAGCCCATAACCGCACCAGACAGAGCTGATCATGGAAAACAGCCAATAACATTTGACAGTGCTTCTTAACGGGTGGGTTACGACACAAAAATGGGTCACAAGTCCATTTTATCAGTGGGAAGCAAGGAATACGCACACAAACACACACACACACACACACACACACACAAGTCTGTTCAAAAGTTCTGGGGTCTCATTTATAAAACTTTACGTAGGATCCCTACTAAAAGTTTACGTGCAGCCAAAAGGCAAAAATGGCATACAGCAAAAAATACTTCCGATTTATAAAACCTCACCATCTGTGTCTCCACAATGTGCATACGCGCGGCTCAAAGTTTGCTTAAAGGTGCGCACACATTCTTCTGTCAAGTTTGTTTTTTTATAGATCACAACCTTTGCGTGGAAACTTGCGTACGTACGTTTCCAGTCCTGTTTTTTGCGTAGGCACGCTTTATAAATGAGACCCCAGGTCTGTGAAAGAAGTCTTGTATGCTCACCAAGGCTGCATTTATTTGATCAAAAACACAGTAAAACAGTATGGAACCCTAAAGGAGTGGTGATAAAAAATATTACAATCAAGACACATTACAACATCACTGTTGATAACAGTTGTGCTGCTTAATATTTTTGTGAAAGCACTGATACATCACAAATCTCGTTGAAAAAGAACACTATAAATGTCTTACTGTGACATTTGATCAATTTAATGCATACTGCAGACTTTTGAACAGTACATTATCTCACACATTTTCAATCTTCAATGTTTTACATTATAGCAGTCATCCGTGGCGAATCGGAATGGTCATTATAGTGCTTACCTCTTCATGTCTTTCTCTTTTCTTCCATGATCAGATGGGATAAGCGTAAATTGCTCCGTTTGACCTGAATCTGCCATTCCATTACCCTTCAGCTCCTCTGGGAACGGCCATATCCATGCTCCTTATGACCCTGACCTTTCTCCATCAGAACATAGGGTGAAACACAGGGGTCTCTCCATGGTCACCCTGACTCTGGGGTCCACAGGGATGTCACCCAGAATGTTCTTCTACTGATGTTTTTCATGGCTTTTCTCTGGAGACCTGAAACAAATCGTGGAAAAATAATGGTATATACATTTTTTAATGACAACAATGTGGGAGTAAAATATCATGACTTATCATTTCTACGAGAGAAATGTTGATTCTCTATTTTTAACAGGAGATTTTTCTTGCCTATTCACAAATCAACATTGCATACATTTGAATATGTTGAGAGACTGATAAACCTTATATGGACTTTATTATAAAATAGCAAAAGATCCTTTGCATGACCCTTCACTAATCTTGAGATGCTGATAAACTCATTCAGTCAAGGAATAGCAGGAAATTCAACACAGTTTGATTTATTGTCAGGCCAGCAGTAGATCACGCTAACATTTTTGTGGCTCCACATTGGTAAACCCGGTGGTCAGAGAGCTCAAGCCAAAGAGTCACTGATTTACCGACAGCTCATCGTCTTTGTTTGTATAAATGCTTGAGAAGATCATCTGGTTAGGTTCGCATTATTCTCACATTATTAAGAATTAGAATTAAGCCCATTTACTGAAAATCAATACCAACGTACACAGCAAATTGAGAAGAAAAAAAAACGGAATAACATTAAGACACGGGTCAGTAACTTTGGAATTACCTAATATTTGTCCTATGAAATACATTGCTTGAGGGCACAAGACACGAAAATAGCATGAGATAATTAATAAATAGTAAGAATTGTTTTCCAATTGTGCAAAAATCGAGACATGGTGCATTAGTGAGAATTTCAGCCCAAATTTCAATAAGTCAGGCAAGTGTCCAATATTCTTTCTTTGCTATGTTGCTCTTTCTTATTCAGATCAAACAGAAAGTAAATGCTTGACTGAATACAAAAAATGCTTCATTGGTCCAAAAACATTCAAGGATTTATTACATTCAAGTAATATAGAGTGCCCCCAAAAAGACACTTAAGTCCCACACATTTTTGTCTTTCATTGCATTAGATATAAAATACCAAGAGGGATCAGTTAAGAAATTATGCTAGAGTTTTTCAGTAGGGCAAACCTTTCTGAGACACTTTTCTGTAAGGATTGAAGTGTGAGGACTCAGTTGCAGGTGGAATGCTCATTTAATATTAAACGAAAAATAAAAAATATATAAACAAAAACAGCCTCGAGGGGGAAAACCAACAGAACTGACTTGACAGGACAGAACTCGACAAGACTAGTTACACCAAGCAATGACGATCATTCCAAGTCATTAGACAATGAAGCAGCACAGGACAGCAAACACGAAGGGATTAAATAGGGAGCACATGAGGAGGATAATCAGGTCGACACAGCTGGAGTAAATCAAATGTAACAAGGGAACAAGACGGGCGGGGTTACACAATTACAAGACACGAATATGCAGTCAATGTGGATTAGCATCGCCACATGTTCACAAGAAGCAAGAGGCAGCGCGCAGCTGGTGAACACAACATGAAAGCACGCGGTCGATGTAAACACATGCGACAATGCACGCTGTGTGCCTTTTACAACAATGCACACAGACACGAGAGATCGCGATTTGAGCGAAGCTCGAAACCACGGCCACTCACATGATGTGGAGCGCACAAGAACGAGCAACCACCCGTCTTGTGTGCTAATGAGTCAGAGCTCTGCCACAACACCAAGAAATGACTAGCCCGAATGTCGCAGAACCCTGACACTTTTCAGTTATTTTAATTTTCAAGGTCATTGGACATATGAAGTCATATTCGAACAATATATTTATTATAACCGTAGCTTAAGTGTCCAAATACTTTTCAAGGCCACTGTATATTTGTGAAAGTAAAATGATCTGAATTAAAGAGGGGAAACATGCACTAGTAAAGTTGAGTAATAGTGATGGAATAGAAACTTAGAGCAGTGGAGCGAGTAGACACAGAGCAGAAACACATTAAGATCGAAGTGCTGAAAACTTTTCCATTCCAAACTCTTCTATAGCTATAAATATGATACTAACAAATTCTCTGACTGATCTGCAATGAACCTGAGATCTCTCACCCTATAGAGAGACCCTCAATTCTGGATTCGTTTTCCCTCCTAATGAAAGCTTTCCTCTACTAACATATAACAGATGAAAGTCCACCTTTTTCATATTTCTCTCTGATTGCTGTAATAGCCTTATTTATGGGTGTCCATTCCAGCTGAAGCACAGAACTCAGGCCAGGCGGAGCTGGAAGCATGATGGAAATTAATCTAGTAATCTTAAGATTCTTTCCTCATTTTTCAAAAACTACCCCAATTCATCACTAAAATCAATGAGTTAGATCAGATCGTGCCAGGTCGTTAGGTAAGGCATGATTAGACTGAAAAAAATCAAGGCCAAAATCGTCCTGGACGTCAAAGGAACCCCTGAAACAGGGGTTGTGAATGCACAGAGGAAACAGCAATTGTTAATACAACATGTTGTAATAGCAACATGTGTAAAGTAAATTTAAGAAATGTTACCTTTGGGACTTCCCTTAGCTACTGTTCAGTTAGTTATTGTAATTATAAATGGCGTGTTATTCTACTAATATCTCTAACACATGCACTCAGAGGGAACTGAGTACAATGGATCAAAGTCCTCATCAATAGAGGCCCACGGCCGGATCTAGAAACCCCCTCAAAGCTTACCAGCATCCAGGCCTCTCGCCCACCTTCCCATCCCTGATTAAAACAGAGATGGGGCCCCTGAATTCAGCACATGTGGGCGATTACAAGGAAAACCTTCAGCAGTGTAATTATCAGCAACAATGAAACATTGTCATTAACTAAAATAAGTATAAAAACATAAAATAAGAAAAGATTAAGCTAAAATATATTTTCATGACTCTACAATGAACAAAACAAATCTAGATGTAATTTATATATAAAGGGCAAACTTTTCCTGGTATTAAAAACTATGAACTGCTATACAAAAACACTACAAAAAAAAAAAAAACCTGAGGATTTACTAAAGACGAAAATTAGTGCTGAAAAGGCGTGCACACAGTTATTTTTGCGGCTGAACTTACTGCATATGCACAGAGTAGTTCCCTTTCAGATGCAAAATTAATGGGAGGAGAGTGTTTAAATGAGTCACGAATCACAAAATGCAATGTCTTAAACCAAACACTAATTTGCAGTCTCATCATGCTAATTTGCCCTGTTTAGTCAATCTGGCACCAATATCTAAAATAACTATAACTATAACGAAAGTATGATCAAATGTGAAACCATAACAACTGCATTACTTAAACAGGAAAAAGCTACTAGACAGCAATGATACCAGACAGCCCAGGGAAAAGTGATAATTAAAAAAAAATGTGAATGACACCAGTTAATGAATTAACTTTACCAGTACAAAATTACTAAAAGCTAAAAAAACTAAAAACATACTGTATGAAAATAAAAAATTTACATAAAGACATACACATACAAATAAATAATAAAACTAGCAGCTATAGAATGAAAACTAATGAAAAGTAAATGACATATTTTGCAATAACAAAATAAAAAATATAGAGTATGTATGTGTATATATATATATATATATATATATATATATATATATATATATATATATATATATATATAATGAAAAAACTAAATGACAAATTCACTGGCTTTCTTTGGTTTGGCTTACTCCTGGTAGCCCAAACATACTGATTAATTAAGGAGGTTAAATAAATGGAGTCAGCAGTCAGGCAAAGAGGGTTGTATTTTTCAGAAAGAGGACTCCACTTAGAAAGTGCAATTCTTTTTTGTCTCTTGTGCAGACTGAAAAAAGGTGGCTTGTTAGAGGTCTATT
The DNA here is from genome assembly GCA_037043235.1 of Rhodeus uyekii. Lineage (NCBI taxonomy): Eukaryota > Metazoa > Chordata > Actinopteri > Cypriniformes > Acheilognathidae > Rhodeus > Rhodeus uyekii. The sequence goes on from JAWRVZ010000059.1 coordinate 1,106,155, forward strand.
GCTTTTTTGTGACCCGTTAAATGTTTTACAAAACATATCCCTATAGCTGGCATGTCTACTGCAGTTATCCAGGTAGCTGCCCTTGATTACAAGGACAGATGCATCCCAATTAGCATGCCGGTCCGTTTAACACGACCACCTGTACTTGAGAAAACAGGGCAAGACCCCTGACTGATTCTGTGAATGGGCTTTAAAAACCTGGTCCAAAAGATGAGTCATACTGCAGCTTCATCAAGTTCAGCTCACATCCCTCTGCAATCAAGAACATTGAAACCCAAAGAGCCGGGAAGCACTTGGGAACAACTGCTTCCATGAATCCCTGCAGTGAAGTGCAGTGGCCAAATTAATCTCTTCATCTTCTCTCTGGACATCTCTTATCCTCCACTGTCATAAACTTGGCCGCTCTAAAGATTTACATTCACGTCTTCCTCTCTCTCCCATGCTGCTTTTGAGTCTAATTACTTTAATGTTTAAGCCTCGGCCATCGTTTTAGACACAAACTTTCTTAGTTCCATGAACCAAATGCCAGAAGAGGCTACGTTTTTGAAAGGATGATGTGTGTCTTTGCTTCATGGATTTGCTTCAAGCTGTACAATAACGGTCTTGCATCTTTAGAGATCAGCTGGCAAATTTAGCTACTTAAGCCTCGTTTTAGCCACAAGCAAACCTCGCTAAATGATCAATGGTATGTCACAATATCAGGGACTATTAAACTCAAATGCAGAACAAAAAATGGAGATGTCTCATGCAAAGACTATGAATGGGAATAATTTAAGATGTTAAGTTGGTGACCCCCCAACACTGGCTACTTATTTGACTTAATTTGGATTCAAAGATTGATATACGTGAACCCACCTGGTTTGATGAGTTTACAGTGTTTTAAACAGTCATTTTTCACTCTCCAGACTCTCTAGAACACGTCCTTGGGCTGTCACTGTCCTTCACAGGGTGTACTCTTCCCAAGCTGCAATATTTCCTATAGATTCCTATGTGCCAAGAATGAGAAAATATCAGTGACATCAAACTCTTTATGACAAGATTTGTAGAGTAAATGAGCACGTTCAGTTTCAAGGACAATTTTATCGCCACCACACAAAGAGCAAGGGTCAATTGTTACTACTAGAACATGGCCAATGCATTTAAAAAAGTGTCCCTAAATATTAATGAGCACTGTTGTAAAATAGTTAATGGAATTAATGATAAATGTTTGCGTTGACATTTTTGCATTGACGGGTGCTTTTATCCTAAGTAACTTACTTTTCATTGAAAGTATACATTTGTTTTTAATCAATCCATGCATTCCTGGGGCAACGTAAGCTCAAACAGTAGAGCATTAGCATTAGAAACACCAAGTTTATGGGTTTCCCAGAGAATCTTTATTAATCTTGGCTAAATTAATGACAACAAGAAACAAGCAAACCCATGACCTTGCCATTGCTAACATTATGTTCTAAAGTTTGAGCTTGAATTCTCCCCAAAAATGTCATTCTCTTATCATTTACTCACCTTGTGACAATGATAGTGCCATTCTGTATGACTTTCTGTCTTCCATGGAATATATAATTCAATAATTTCACAATCCTGTGTCTGTCACACACTGTGGATTTGTGTGCGATGCGGAGAAGGACGAGGAAGCACAGGATCAAACTCAAATACTCTTTATTTAAACAGCAAAAGGAGATACGGAGCGACATCCACACACTTGGACAACATCCACCACGAATCGTTAACAACTCACAAAGACATGGGAACACAGGAAGGTATAAATAGACAAAAATGGGATTAATAACAGCTGACAAGACTTAGGCGGTGATTAGACGTAGACGAGAGCGTGCAGGACTGCGAAGATTCACAAGGGAACCCGGATGTGGCAGACACAACAAGACAAGACTGTGACAAGACTGTCCTCCTTTAAAGTTTCCTGAGGCCACCTGTTGAGAACCCCAGTTTTAAAATGACATGAGAACAAAAAAAAAACAAAAAAACATTTTATGTCACACAACAATGAGCGGCTTTCTGAAAGCATTCACCTCAAGTGTGATGACCTCATGCATCCTGCACAGTGTTGTGTTCTACATACATCAAAATCCGGTGATGAGAGAAAGTGTCAACAAGAGTTCTGCCAGTCTTCATATGAACTCTAACAGGGGCTCAGCAAACCCCAACATCTCCCAGTCTTGTGTCACTGCTGACTGAAGCAGGAAATGAGCAGTGATGTATAGAGATACAGTGAGTGATCTGGTGCTGAGGTCACTGCCATTAGAGAGCTGTTTCTTTAAGATGTTCACTAAAACTGGGTCAAATCGTTGGCTCGTTCTAGCTAGGAAACAACCGCTGAATGTGAGCTGAGCGGATGAACATTAAATCTGTGGCAAAAGATGTCCTTTGACTATATTTTATCTTAAGGGACGTTTCTTACTTGTATCTAAAAAAATGCTGCTGTGACCTTTAGAACTTGTTGTCAAAGTCAGAATACCTTGTGAGAGGAAAAAAAAGAAAGAAGCTCTCATGACTTAAGGTTGACGGGGGCAGGGAGAACTACTGTCGAAGAACAAAAGCAATCAAGGAGAGAGTCTGCACTACTCCACCAAGCGTGGCTTCTCTCTTTACAGAGAATTATTAAGTACAAAGGCAGTAGTGGTCACAGAATGGATTCTATTATTACTGTTTTTTCATTTCTTATTGTTCCCAGAAATTTCATTTCAGTTTAAAAATAAAAGCGCAGAGAAAGAATGGTCTGTGTGTGTGTGTAGGTAAAGGAGTGTGCGGGAGTCTGTAGAAAGAGAACTTTTGCTACACCTTTCAAAGCTAATAATAGACATTTATCCCTGGTGTGGCCTTTCTTGTCTCTGTTAGATTTACAAATGTTCTAGTGCTTGGGGTTCTAAATGAAAAGCTGATAGAAATGGAACCTAGGAATTGCTAGACTGGATGTATGAATTGGATTGTCGAGAAATGAGCTTGGATAAGTCTGAAACTTGGTGATTTATGAGAGAACTAGACTTTAGCATAGTTATATTGTCAAGGTTCTGTCACGTCAGTTTCGGTTCCTAGTGTTTTGGTTGACAGAACCCTGATACTGCTCTTTCTTCGTGTCTGTGTGAGGACCGTGACGTCTCGTGCGCACTCTCGTGTCCATGTGATTTCATGTCGTCCGTGTCGCACGCAGTTGGTGACAACGTGTGAACACGTGGCGATGTGTATCAGCATCCGTGTGTTTGCTGTCCGTCGTGGTCTCGTTGTCATTTGTTGGATGTCATCTATGTCTTTCCTTGCCGTGTTCCCTGGTTTGTGTTATGTTCTAGTTTTGTTCTTAGTTATGTTTCTTCATAATTCTTAGTCATGTTCTTATGTTCTAACATCCTTCTAACATCCTATTCTAACATCCTTTCACCTGCACGTGAGTCCTCCCGTATTTGTATTTGACATATATTCTGTATTATTTACACTACCATTCAAATTGTCGGAGTTGGTACGATTTGTTTTGTAACTTTATGAAACATTATAACAATTTATAATAATTGTTTTTTAACTATATTAATATATTTAAATAGTAATTTATCCCTGTGATGACAAAGCTTGACGCATCAAAGGATTGAGGTTCAGTCTTGTGTTACGCAGCAACCAATGAGGTTTGTTCTCGTGTGTCAAGCAGGTTCGGTTGAGCTTCTGTTTATGTTCGATGAACAATGTTTATTTGTGAATAAAAAGCCTAAATTAAATCTGTAAAACTAAACCCATAAACTCTTTTTGAAGCCAAAGATGGGAGTTGCATGGACAGTCAATGGAGGGATGGAAACCTCTCATATTTCATTAAAAAGATGTTCATTTGTGTTTCGAAGATGAACAAAACTCAAATTGATTTGGAACAACATTAGGGTGAGTAATTGACTTTTGCGCGAACTAACCCTTTAATTCATAACTAACATTAGCAAATGATATCTTGTTGTAAAGTGTTACCTGTGTTTCTTTGATGTGCCTAAATGTACCACATACTGTATGAATATGTGAATGATATTTGAAGAACATACTATTATTCCTTTAAATATGCACTATGAAGGGTGAAATAGAAGAACAACAGAGAAAGAAATGGGTAAAAAGGCCTGTAGGCATGGACAGTCTTGTGAAATCTGTGGTGGGCTGGAGAAATGCCGCATTGTGGTTGGTCAGATTCTTTTGAGCTGCAGGAAGATGGAGAGACTAATCAGTACAGATCTTCATGCGCTGAGCTAATAAGAACACTTAAATTCTCTGCTGTCCACATAATGATTCTCTTTATCTGTAAATCCTCAGCGGTCTGTTTCTTAACTATCCCTCTTTCTCTCTCTCATTCTGCTTTCACATGTGGAATGCTGTGGATGAGATAATCGCTCCTTGAGCCTGAAAATGGTATCTGAATCTGATTTGAAAGCCTAGAACTTTGTTTTATAATATTACTTTTAAACTTAAGTCACTATTTCTTTTAACAAAAGTGTTGGATAACTGTTTAGTTATGTCAGGTTTATTAATTTTCATGTCATCCTATGAATGATTTCATCCTCCAGAAAATTCTGATAAAATAAGGTAAAGAAATAATATATAATAATATAATAAATAATATACCTCTCACTCCTAGCCTTAATTAGTTTCTTTATTTCTTTCTTTATTTTACAGTTTTGCTTGAACAACCCTTTTTCTTATGGTATTATTGACACTAGCTGGGTAATAACCCTGAACTTACCCTTAAACTTTAACTTAGCCCATGTTGTTACCTTACATTACTCAGTATTTTCACGTGTAAGTACACTGTGAGCAGATTGAAAGTGCATCTACTGTGAATTAAAGTGCAACCCTGTTTATTATATCTCCACCTTTGCAATGGTTTGCAATCCTATTAAGTGAAATGCACTACACCACAAACAGAACATTTTAAAATGTGTCAGATCATTTTATTAAGAGTTTCTGAGTCATCTGGGGCTCATGAAAACATCTAATTAATTACCAGTGTATATAGAGATCTGCCTCAAAGCTCCTCGTCAGATTTGGGTAATGACTTCAGGGAAGAGACTGTTAAACATGGCCGCCTGCAGAGAAGACAAGGACAGGCAGGCTGCTTTCCGTGAGGTCCTCCTGGCCCACACAGACTCTGGGGTTTACCTTCCGAACACTTCCTGTCTCATGGGCAACTGTGAATTCTGCTGAGAGTGTACGTGAGAGAGAGAGCGAGAGAGACAAAGATAGGTGAGGGTTAGTTTTATAGCCATTTTTTTGTCGAGCACTGCTGGCCACCAGGAAAAGTTGGTGAAAACTGCCAAGATTCCAACCTCTGGAATTTAACCTAAGCAGGGGAACGGGAGCCATCGACCAGCAGGATGCAATGCTGTATATGAGCAAAGCCATTTAAGCACACACAGGTTGATTCATAAAACAGCAGCATGCTCTTTTACACAACGCCAACTCGATATGTATGACATCCAGTCTGCTTTCAACACATTTGTACTCCATTCACTCAAATAGAAGAAAAAAAAAATCACACAGTTGGTGGCATGCAAGTGAAAAAACATGGTATATACTAAATATCTACGTTTTAAGGATTTTCTTTAATTTCATAATCACCCAGTCATTTTTTATGTCATGCTAGTGCACTTCAAGAAAATTATACAATCGCAGATTTACAATGTAACATTAATAGTACATTATAACTGCATTTTCTATTAAATAGATAAATAGACTGTAAAACATTTTTTTCTTTTAAAAGCATAAAATGATGCATGTACGCGCGCACACACACACACACACACACACACACACACACACACACACACACACACACACACACACACACGCACACACACACACACACACACACACACACACAGCTGATTCAGCTGATTCCCATTTCCTCATGTATTTAAACCCTCATGTTCTCCCTTGTCTTTGTCGGTTATTGTCAGTGTTAAACTGATCTCTTGTAGTGTGTGGATGTTCTCTCCGCATGGATCATCTAGCTCTGAGTTTGCACCATCGAGTGCCGTTTATGTTTGTTATTCAAAGTGTTTTTGTTTACGTTTTCTGAATAAAGAGAGTTTAAGTTTGAACCTGCTGCTTCCTCGTCGTCTCCGCATCGCACATGCACATCAACGCATAACACCCCTATTTTTAATAAATCATTTAGTATGTTTATTTAGCATTCGTCTGCATGTCCTCATAATGTAGCAGGCAAGCCCTGAAACGTGAATAGACTCCAAGTCCTCATAATGTAGGTCAAACCAGTGCAAACTTATTTTTCTCTCACTCTCTGATTTGTCTAATTGTTCATCTGGATTTAAGAGGCTCTGATGTTTCAAAGGATGCAGCATGCAATCCTCATCCACATTTCTGAGCATTTCTGAGAATCTGCCCTTTCATCTCTCGACGGTTTGAAATGTGGCTCATCACTGGAGCATCAGTTCAAGACTTGGTTAACATTAGTGGTGCCACACTGTAGTATGTCTCCATTTAGCGGAGACTTAGTGCCTGAGGAAACACCACTAATCACCATTCTGTTCAGTCACAAAGATGGAAGCCTCATCAGTGGCCTGATGGATCTGAAAGGTTGAATACTGAGCAATGCACTCCAATCAGCAAGTACTGGAACAATTTTATGAATTTCCCATGAAGCACACGAGATTATGGCCAAGTGATGGTCAGCACTTAGAAGAGCTACTTACTGCATTATACTTGCATGACTGAGAAAACGTCATTAAAGTGTTTCAATAAAAGACACATAATGGAAAACAGGATGTTCGTAGCATTTTTGAAGAGATTGATATACTGTACCCATTTTTAAAGTTCTTTCGGCAGACCACCACAACCATAAATGTTAACGTTCTGAAATCATCATGGTATCGTTGTTATAATCAAGAGTAGATAAACATATGAAGGCATACATTTACACATCAACACCTACTAAGTACTCGGTATAGAGTTTAGACAATTATAAAGGGTATATTATAAAGGGACATTTCAAAAATGTCTACAGATGAATATACAGTATATGTAAAAACAATTAACACAAACCCCCTTTCAGTATAATGACCTAAGCCTCGGGTTGATGTTTATGCAATTTTTGTTTGCCACATTATGCATTTACATTTATGCATTTGGCAGATGCTTTTAACCAAAGCGACTTACATTGCATTCAAGAAACACATTGAATCAGATCTTGCTTTCCCTGAGATCGAACCCATGACCTTGGAGTTGTAAACGCCAATGCTCTACTGATTGAGCTATAGGAAAGCTATCTTAATCTGGGTTTTAATCCTAAGCAAAAATTGATACTGAATGAATTATGCGAGTAATTGCAATTAACTTGGTTGAGTAATCAGCATATTATGTTGCTGAATTCATTGGTAAATGTAATTATGTTCAATTAATTGTCAGCCTGCCTAGCGTAAGTGGACTTCCGGGAGGGGGGGGGGGGATGTGGCCCTTTAAAGTGAGAACAGAGCAGCCATGAGGATACAGGCCTGTCTGTTATTAAGCAAGATTTTAAACAGTTAAAATAGCACCTGTGTCACTGTGCCAAGTGAAACAATAGCTAATAACAATAACAAGTGAATGATGACACACAAACCCTAGCGCCAGTCATGTACGGTCAAGCTTCTCATGGGCCAGTGTTGACTGAATTGATGGTGGGACATGGAAACTGCATGACAAGTAAACATTTAAACTGATTCAACAAACCTCCTTCCAGCCTAGTGCTTTGAGTCATACATTTCAGCCATGATCTTGGTCCATGCACATGGTCCAAACATACACATACTCTGCCCAGACAATCTTTTAAGAATAAACTACACCTTAACTTGCACTTGTGTAGGAATGCGTGTGTTCAGTCATAAAATTGCCAGGCACAGCCTTGTAAGAGACAGACGCTGAAGGAAAAGAGGAAAAAATGCCCAAGGGTATGTCGTTTAATGCAGTGGAAGGTTAATTAGCGGTAATTGGCTAATTGCAGAGAGAGGAAAGAGCAGAGACCTTTTAGGCAGAATTAGACAGACAGTGTCGTAGTAGGGGTGAGGGCGACTGCGTCACGGAAATCCAAAGCAGCCACATCAGACAAAATCTGAGAAATTAAGCACATATTAATTTCAGTGCCTCAAAAAACATTACAAAAGATTAATTGAAGTAGGCTGCGAGCTCTTAAACTAGGTCAACTTTGTCACTTCATTTCAAAAGATATTCAAAGTAGTAAAAAGAAAGCAAGATGGATGGATGGATGGATGGATGGACAGATGGACAGACAGACAGACAGACAGACAGACAGAACGTAAGAACGTAAAGCAGATATGTTGGGGTTTTGTCCTATTTGTTTTTTTTAATATGAGATTTGGTCTGCCCTTCATGTGGATTCCCCTCCTCCTTGTTCAGGGCCCTCAAACACAAGCTGATCCCAAACCACAGCTATATATTTAAGCAGGCACAAGCAGAGACAGCCAGACCAGAACATCCTTCACTTTGCCGTTGTCATAAAAATGCATCTGAAAAATGTTCCTCCATTAGACGTCCTTGAGGAATTAGAAAATCTTATATAATAAGGGAGTAGATGTCTGAATATTAAAAAAAACTAAAAAAAACATTAATAAAGATAAACATATTTTGATTTAAAGGTGAATTTCTTTAACTCTTTTGGAGAGCTTAGTCTGCCAGCTGTTACCAAGATGGCCATCTTCAAGGAATGTAAGGCTTAGTCAAGATTACATTTCAATAACAAAAAAAATATAATTAAAATAATTTTTGACAACAATAGAATCATAATTTTGTTTCCTAAAGATTTGAGCCTCATAATTTTGAGCCTTTGACAACAGCCATTGAGGACAAACTATAAGGACCCCTGTTACTTCTCGCTATTTGTATTTTCAGAGTAAACCCTATTTAAGTGTTTGTGTCTGCGGTCCACACTGAGCCATCTATCAGAGCTAAAGAGCTGTAAAAGGGGCACTACACACACACACGACTGTGAGAATGGATTGAGGACTGTGGCCAAACAGAAGACATTAATCAGATACTGGTATTCCCTGCTGGGGTAAGGAGAAGGCTGGTGAAAGCTTCCTTCTGCAGTATACATGAGCACGGGCTCCGTACCACACAGGAAGCTCTCGACGGACCGCACTGAACACGCTGACTGAGGTATGAAGTTGGACTGCGTTACTGTACAAGGTTTGGCAGAACTTCAGCATCTCAAATCAAATAAAGAGAAAGAGGCTGCGAGAAAGAGAGAGACAGTGTGTAATGTGCTGCAGTTGAAGAGCGCTAAACACTCACCAGTGTCATATAAGGTATGAACAAGCATGATTCAGTCCTCAACCACAACCCTAAATAACAAACAAGTTTAAATTAGATTACATACATATACACACACACTGTTACGTGATAGGATGTGTTATCCTTGGTTTGTTCGGTCACCCATCTGTTGTTTGGTTTCTTCCAATTTTTCCCGCTCTTTGCTCTACCTGAGTTCACAGGTTTCTGCTATTGGCCGGCTTAAACATCCATCATGCCAAATCAACCAATCAGCAACTCCGGTTCGAGATGTAAGACGCCTTGGTGAACGGAAGAGGAGGAGAGAGGGGAGCTGGAGAGTTTGTGTTTTGTTTGACTGTGACTCGGTTGTTGGTTGGTTTACTCACTCACTCATTACTCATTGATTTTTTTCTAGAACTTTCTATAGCGTGCAAAAAAAAAAGGAAATATAAATCAATGTCGTTTATACTCCAAAGTACTTATATTTCAATATTCAGAACAATATTTACATAATACTATCTACACATCTTGATGGAAATAAAGAGAGAGAAAAGAGGTTCATCAATACATGGTCAAGATCTTGTATTGACATTGCAAGAGTCCAGCACTCTGTAAAGTCTCCTAAAGCACATCCCAAAGACTTTCAGGGAATTTAAGGACTCAGAGGTGCAAGTTCATGTGTAATAATGAGTCTTCATTCTTGCACAATTTAAGCATGATTAATCTAGAGATTGTCATCCTGGTTGTGAAAAGCTGTTACCAAACATTTAACAAACTAGCAACACAACAATCAGTGCAATAATGATTCAGTCAAAGACTCTTAAGCATTTGCCTGTTTAAATCCAAACAACGACTTTTATATGGCAGTAAAACGTTTTTTTTTTGTTTTGTTTTTACTTTTGTTATATATATATATATATATATATATATATAACTCTAGCTGACCAACAATGTTATTTACTACCAGTTATTTAAAAAAAGGAAAAGACAAATCTTCATAACTCTTTTGTGTTTTTTTTGTTTCTTATGCGACACACTTGTCTCACAGAGTAACTAGGAAAAATACAGAACTAATTCCCAAATCTGTGTTTGGAAAGACCTTGTTTAAAAAATGGACATGCACTCAAGCAAAAACATCCAGACCATAAATGCCGCGCATGTATATTAAGTGCAACTGGAGATACATACGCACACTAGCATTAAGTCCCGGGATTTGTGGTTTGTTCTTTTTGTCATTAAAAGGGTTTTTAAGTCATTCAGGTGTATGCACAGACTACGGATATCCAGCTTCGCCCAAATAAACATGGAAGCATTATGAAGGCCCAGAAAAGGCATGGTAGTGACTCCCAAAATCTTTGTTTAAAGTCACACATTTTAGGAGGATGAAACTAAGGAGAACAAATACATACAAACAGAAAACTGCCCCAGGTGTACACCGAACCGGGACGATCTGATACACACCGACAGTGATGCATCCACACACTCAACATCTGGACATGAGCCTTGCACTATATGGTCTATCCCAGGGCTGATCTGTCATTAGGGCCAGAGATGTGGTTGGTAAACACTCACAGATGAGGGGAAAAGCCCCCCCCCCCAACCTTTCAAAGTGCCAGTGTGTGTGTGTGTGTGTGTGTGTGAGGGTGAAACCCGATAGCCCTTCTGTAATCAGTCTTGTTAGTGTCCGTGAGCAGTAGCCCCCATCTAACCTGCCCTCGGTCAAAAACATGGCACTGACGGAAAGAAAGGACTTACTCTAAACCCAAAACAGATGGCTTTAATGGACGCTTGTGTATCCTATTTGTGCCCGTGTGTATTAAATGTTTTGTATTTGAAGGATTCTTTAAACATTTTCTGAGGGAATGCCCTGATAGGATCACATACGATATGCATGATTTATCACACTCCTAGTCAAAAGTTCAAAAAAGCATCCATGTGTTGGTCTTGTTTAGGTCTGCGCATTATATACTATAAATGTTGATAGTACTTTGATAGTGCTGTACACCCTTGTACATTCTGTCTTACCACATCTACATTATAAGAGGGATAATCCACTTCTTGGTGGCATTAAAGATTTTGCCAGCATTGATGTTTTGCAGCTCAATATTTGACCGGAAAGGTAAAATTGACAATCATGTCCATCATTCATGGCTTACTAGATGTAGAATTCTTCCCACACTGAATCAGAGAGATAAAGTATAGTGAGTAAGATTACATTTATATGAATTAATTATCGACAGAGGGAGGGATTCGTACGTGTTTGTTCAGCATCTCTCTCTCTCTCTCTCTCTCTCTCTCTCTCTGTTAACAGCGAAGCTGTAAGTTTAATTACTTCAAAATAACAATGCAATTGCTTAGAGATTTAGCATAGATTTTAAGTTTCTCTACTCTGAATATTTTTGTGTGAGCACAATGCCATCTCTGCTCCCTGTGTGCGAGAGATGTATGTGTGTGTGTGCGCTTCAATGAAAACAGCACATTAATATAGAATGGAATGGAACTATCTGTGCATTAAATGGTTTTCTAGCATTTACTACATAAATCAGAATCGAGTGTTCAGACAGACTGTGGTATAAACTAAATGCAATAAATAAAACAGTAAACTAAAACAAGGAAAAAAATAAACATAAAAAATAATAAATAGTAATAATGCTGCTTAAATATTAACAAATTGTGCTATATATAAAAAACATTTTACAATAAATATTGACAGATTCACTGATACTAAATACTAAATTTGATAAATAGTATAATAAATATAGCACACAAAAAAATTATAAACGTAGTAAACCAATATATATATATATATATATATATATATATATATATATACACACACTGTATATATATATATATATATATATATATATATAAACTGAAAAAAAAAAACAATAAGAGCAAGCAAATATTAAAAGAAAAGGACAATTTTATACTGTAAATAAAAAAATTAAACTACAAATGTCTGCATTTATACATACATGTCCATTTTACCACCCTTAAAATGTCCATGTAAAATATGGCTATTTCGTTGCAACGCAAACACATTTGACTTGGCACCATAATTAAGAGTTTTTTCTGTAGTTAAAGATATCACCAGAAAACAGATTTAGCTTTATGTTTGTTTTTTATTTGTTACACAGTTCAGTAGTTCAAGAAGTCTTAGCAGTAAGAATCATGTTATTAAATTTTTCTCATCATCCAATCCCGTATCTTTGACTTTAAAGGTCCTCTAACATCCACTTTGATACAGACTGGCCTCCCAGGTTGTTGCACTGGCTTGGACCCAGCTGGGATCCAACAATAACATTTTTGTTAATGCACGTTTATGGCTAATCCTGCATGCCCTTTGATATCTGATAACATACCCAGCTTAACGGAACATGGATTAGAAGCCATTCCGGTTCTACAGAGCTGCGTTCTCTTTGTTGTGGGTCCGTTCTGACAGAACATGGATAAAGCGAGCGGAACGCTGCTAGACGCTCCTCAGCTGCGATGACTGAGGCAGGAGAGAATGCGTAATTAAAGTGAAGCATCTCATCTTCAAATGAAGCTCTGAGGAGCTTCAGTTTAATTACAATTCTTTAGATAAGAACCGACTGGTACACAAGAAAGTGCTCTGTTAACGTAGTGGAAAAACAACTGAAAATGAAAGAGCAGCATAGTTAACTCAAGTATGTTTTGATGCACAATATTAATACAAATATATGGTGATTGTAAGGGAAAACAATAAGAATGTGTTAAAGAGAAGTATAAAGGGCCTTTGTTACTGACTATGTAGCCTCGCATAGTCAGACCTTTAGACTGATGGCAGAAGGCAGAAGTTTTATTGGCCAAGGTCCAGCCAAAGGCCGTCTGACTGACATGTAAAACAACCAATCAAAATTAGTTTTGTATCGCGTCATGTTTAGGGGCTTGAAAATATGACATTGATGTCCCTAAAATGACAGACCAGTGTGCAAATCTCTTGGATGTATTTTAAAGAGTCCATGCCGCCAACTTTACAAACTTTTGAAAATCCAGCTTTTTTTTATCATTATAAGCGCTCATTTTCACAGTTGGAAAAACAATGGCTTGCTTCTTCCATGAGGGGGTTTGGCATCACCACATCTTTGTTTCCAGGAATAGCGTTAAAGAATGCGTCCAGAAACCAATCAGTTCACTCTTAATTCTCTCAAAACAAAACTCTCGAAGTTTTTCCAATTCTGTGTGCCATATGCATCAGGCATTCAGCCAGCGGTCCGGGGTGGTGACGTCTGAGGCTGAGACTACTCAGTATGTAAATTAGACGTCTTTTCTAACTAGCATATTTGAACAGGAAGCAGCCATGTTTTTCCCAGACAGGAACAATCTGCGCCAAAATAGTGACGTAACGGTACACTAGAACGATGATTTGGGGCTCTTACTGTGAATTTGGGTGTTTCCCATTTCATTAACACCAAAAACAATATAAATACAAACAAAGCAAAAACAATAATGGACCAACAACAATACAAGAATAATCAACTTCAAAAACCATGACAATAATAATTTGACAAAATAATTATTTGTAATGATTAAATTATAATAATAAAATAAGCTAAAAAGCTGACTATTAGGACAACAACTGTTTTCACAATGACTACCTTTTCTGTTTTCATTCTTCAGTTATACATATTATACATATTATTCTTAAGTTTCCACTTGTATTACAGACAGGCACAAACCAGAGCTGATTCAAATAGACATATGTCAACATCTACGTCTTCCTCAATCGATATGAGAATATATAAACACAACATTAATATGAATACTGCACTTACACAGTGCAGGTCTGTGGGAAGAAATATATGTATATGAATGAATTTCTAGGTTCGTTCTGTGGACGAGATTCCATCCTTTGCAGAGAGAAAGAAAACTGTTTTGTCAGTCTGGGTCAAATAATGTATCACAGGTTTACAATGTCAGAGAAATTGCGTTTCATTGTAAAATGTGCCTCTGATATTACTGTTCTTAACAAATAATATTTGTTAGAGATCTTGATGTTAAGTCATAGAGTTAAATATCTGATGCATGTTACCAAACAAATTTTATATGATAACCACTTATTACTTTTACCATTCCTAAAAATTGAGGCCACTTCACCATTTTGTGTGAAGCCTGGCAACCACAAGTCTGTTACAGTATCAATCTATCCTTAAGGGCTAACTTTGAAGATGAAAGACACTTAGTCTTGGGCCGTCTCTTAACTTAACCATTGGCTTGGTTTGTTGTAAAGGATTTGGCAACAGTACTAAGCCTGTGGTTTTTGGCATCCAGCACACGCCTGCATGTCTTTGGGGATGCGACAGAGGGAGTCGGTTACGTAAAGGTGGGCCAAGCCCTTGCTAAGCGGGCCATATGCTGCCCCTCTCATGCCCAGCGATGGGTCACCGTGTGCCAAAACTCACAAGCTGTACCAATTACACCACCCACCTCATCTTTGATACAGTGCCCATCAAAACGTTCATCTTTCTTCTTCTATTTTCCTCGCTTTCTCGCTCTCCTTGAAAATACATCTCAAACCACAGTTACAGCTTGTTCTCCTTTCCCCATCAATCCATTATCTGTACATTCACTAGAGAGCTCTACTTTAGGTTTTCTAGACATCGTTGAACTGTTTGCCCAAAACAAATAGCAAAAGGAGATTTCAGTTTTCTTTCCAGAGCAGAGCAATCAGTGACGAAGCTCACGGTGCCTTGCTGGGTTTTGCACCGAAATTCGAATTCATTAGATGTAAGGAAGTACAGTATTATTTAAAATAATTGATATTCAAAAAGACAAACTTGGATTTGTCCTGTTGGACAGACAGACACACTAGCTTGCCAAGACAATCTAGCTGTACATTATTTCATGTGGTTTTTCCATGAAGTCATAATGATTTTATACTGCACAAACTGTATATTCTATCCCCCAAGCCTACCCTAAAAAAAATTCTGCACTTTTACATAAAAAAACCAAAACATAATTTAGTATTATTTATAACCTGTTGACCAAAAACATAGTGTACAAAAACTGGTGTACAAAGAGGCATTATGTAGGGTTCACGGCGCTTCTTGCATAAAAACCTGTCTGAAAAAACATAAAACGATGGAGCAATAACCCCCCCTTTGAAGACCCCCAGATTGACCTCCGACTCTGAAAGCTCAACTTTTCCACTTGGCTCTCATTGGTGTTTGCATTTCAGCAGGCCGCAATACAGAAGATAGATGTATTTGCCTAAATCCTGAGAAGCTGATGTGGAATTAGGAGGTCCAAGGACAACAGCAGCCATGACAAGAGGCACTTCAAAAAGAGGTAATGACTAACTGCAGGTCAGACTCAGAGAAATATGAGGAGAATGACTGCGAGAACGAAAAAGAGACAATAATGTTTGATCCTGAAAAGAGGCCCGACCCCCAAGTCTGACTCCTGCCAGCTTTGCGTCACGCTGAAATCCTTCCCCCTCTTCACGTGCTTTCATTATAGCATGAGAGCTCATTAATCAAAGCTCTCCTAAAGGAGAGAGGCTGAACGCCGGGGTGTGAGTGGCCTTCTGATGCTCTACTGCCTCAATGCCATGTTGGACACACACAATTACAAATCCTCTGGTTATACATAAACTAGTCTTTGGTAGCTAACTAGGAGACATTTGCCTTATCGAACAAGAAGAGACTGATTGACGTAAAGTCAAAGCCACCAAAACTGCGGTTGTTCCAACTTGTTCTGTTTTTATGTGGCATTTAGGGGCGGATTTGTCTTAAATAGATTATACCACAAAAGATCATTTAATTAATGGCATAGCATTTACATGTCACCATTTTGCGATGCAAAATATAAAATACTCTAAAATACAAAATCACTCTAATGCAACCATCTGTTATAAGGCCAGAGGACATGAAATGTTCTCATATAGCAAAATCAACATTTCTATGGGAATTCTTGTTTCGATTAACATTTATCATTAGAATCAAAGCATCCCTATAAATTAAAGAATGCCGTGAACATGGAGTCGGTGAAATGAACAGACTGAGTGCACAGAACAGAATGAGCACCCGTGGACTCCACCAGCTGAGCTCAGAACTCTTCCAACCAATCAACAGATTCATCAGAGACCCCAATCAATCTCACCCGCGGAATAACAGAGGGAACATTTCTCATACCAGAGCCTTTGGCGTGTGTAAGTCTGCTTCTGCCAGCAGTTTGACATGTCTGAATGATTGGTCATATCACCACGAGTGAGTATTTAAAAGTTAAAAATGCGGAAGATATGATGAATGTGGCCAAGGATCAAAAACATAACACTGTTTACATTCACCCTAAAGCCTGTTTCACATGGCATGTGATATTTGCTGCACATTTGTGGAATTCAATGGAAATTCACTATAAACCAATTCATCAACTATCTTTAGACTCAAAATGACTCGCAAACACATTTTATTCAGTAAATGTGACTGAATCCAGATGATTTAAGCAGTTTACAGCTACATGTTGTCCAAGTCTATTATGCTCATTATTATTATTTTATTTTTAAATGCAGTAAAAACTGTTGTATTGTGAAATATTTCTACTATTTAAAAATAAATATATATATTAAAATGTGACTTATTCCTGCAATGCAAAGCTGAAATTTCATCATCATTACACCAGTCTTGTCAATTATCCTAAAATGGTGATTTGGTGCTAAAGTAACATTTCATATTATT
Organism: Rhodeus uyekii; assembly: GCA_037043235.1. NCBI lineage: Eukaryota > Metazoa > Chordata > Actinopteri > Cypriniformes > Acheilognathidae > Rhodeus > Rhodeus uyekii. Next base: position 1,123,116 of record JAWRVZ010000059.1, read on the forward strand.
ACCAATTTTAAAAAAAGTGGTGTTGGTTACTATTTTTGTGGAAATTGTGCTACATTCTTTTTTATATAATTGCCTTTACTGTGTCACATTAAATTAATGCATCTTTACTAAATAAAAGTGTTAATTTCTTTACTTTTGTTTTCCTTTTTAATTGTAATGAGTATGTAGTGACGGCAACCCAAATCTGTACCTTCACACACAAAACACTCAAAATTAGACAATGTCTTCTTATCCATTACTCAAACGTCAGATCGAGAAATGCTTATTCTGTCAGCTAACTCTGTCATTCTTCTAAAGTATGAGACATTCATCATTTTTCAATCTTTCTACAAAATTAAAATTGATTTCAATGTTAGAGCTACCCTTCACACTACACACAAAAACGTCTTCACACTACACACCAACGCAACATTGCTGAACATAAGTATGTGCCGATTAATGTTCTTCAAATTCATAAAGTAGGAAGAGGGAGGAGACTGGAAGACTTCAAGAGTGATGGGTGGGGTCAGAAAGGTCCATCAACTGCTGATGAAGTCACACCACATCAGGCAGGCCCACCCCGGCCCGCATAATCACCCACAAACATATGTTTCACAGCCTATTTCCTCAGATCGCTATTACTCAAACCCAACCATCACTCTGGTACTTCTATAAGAGTGATGACTCACTGGAATTATTGACCTATTTTGACATGCATCACAATATTGTAAACATTATGTCGTATGGGGTTTTATTTTCTTAATGACAATGTTTATGTACATGTCATATACTGGAGCTTTAAAGGATAGCTCAGGAGCAGTATGTTCTTAAAATCTAACCAATCACATTGCTAAGGGTATATAAACAGCCAAATACATAACTCACTTCTTTCCGTAGTTTTTCTGGCATCCCTCCTCCAACTGCAACTTTACTTTCCATAGTTTGTTCCGGAAATGAGCTGTGAGCTTATGTGGATTTCATATTTGAAACCTTGGAGACAGAAAACCAAATGTGTTTATTATTTTCCATTGCTCTCATAGATTATGAATTATGAAATTAAAAAATACAATTTGCACATCAGTCTTATTGTACAGTTATACACAGTCATATTAAACAAAACAAAAAAGGTCTTAAATTTGAAACTTTCTTTATTGTGTAATGTTGCTGTTCTAGTATGAACAACTCTAAAGTGCTAAATTCACTCCAAAGGAAGTTATAATCTAAATTAATAAGCACCGTTTCTGAACTCCATGAAATGCCTCAAATGTAGTATTGGGTTTTCTTCCAGAAACATCCCAATATTTCTCATATAAATAATTCTGGCCCAAAGTATCTGTAAAAAAAGTGGAGACGAGGTGTGGTTGAGATCTTTTTATAGTGTGTTGAAAAACTCATGGTTATGGTAAGGGCCAAGACATTGCCAAAACACACTCAAAGCATTTTGCCATCCAACCAATCAGAGCACATTGCACTTTTTGGAAGGTGGGGCTTCACAGAGACCAGAACTAAAAAGAGCATTACTGACAGACCGGGAAGTGAGGTGCTGCAACAATGTAAAATAAGTGAAAAAGTTATGTGTTTTTGAACACAACACTCAAGCATAAAAACCAAATCAAGACTTTCTATAAGGGCATAATATGGCCTCTTTAAATATAGGTTACTTATAAAAACACACATCGTGCATATCTAGGTTTAAATCTCTTTTTATTCTCAAACTAAAATTCGAAAGGAAAAAGTACTTAATCTATTTACTAACCACAAAAAGAAAGAGCGAGCCTCTTCATGTCAAGCTCATGACAAGAGTTACGATGGAGCAGATATAACCCTCTGAGAGCAGTGCGGTTCATGCCAGCCTGACAATTCCATGAAACACAGGAAAGAGTTCCACATTCCAGTTTTGGAATTGACTGGAGATTCTGTTTCCATCCTTTGTGTTCTCTCGCCATTAAATTTGGAGACGGAAATAAATTCCAGAAGTGTTTTAAGGGTGGAGTATGAAAACTAAAACAAGAGGAATAGTCACTGACTCATTTTAATGACTTTTGTGTGTTGATGCAGACATGAAGTCTTTGTCCATGAAATGGACCATTGTGGGTCATTCTGGCGCCTCCTTCGTTCTGCTGATAATCTAAGCGATAATAAAGTACAATCTGCACCAAGTCATACATCAAAACATAGTTTCTCAATATTCAGATGATCACAGAAGTACTCAGAGGTCCTGAGGTGGTCCATTATAATTAGTCTGTTATCATTATTGTTCAAAGAACTCCAAAAAGTCCAAAAGATCTGTTTTATTTTCTTATCATTCTTTTGCATTGGTGGCCAAATTAATGTAAAATTCAGATTGCATCTGGCCTTCAAGGACATTAACTAATTGCACTAGAAAATCGCTAACTGTCCCCCTTCCGTGCATTGGTCTGTGGACACAACATAGGAAAATTAATGTTGAAATGGATTATAGAATAATAATCACATTATTGTTTAAAAGCTACTCATGTTTATGTCCTTAAATGTCAGGAAAATTGATTAAAAAATAACACCAGCCAACCAACTATACAACCAATTATGCAAGCAACCAATGTCTATTTTACTCTTAGGATAGAACATATGGTATAAGCTTCAAACAGTCATTTGCAAATATTCTAGTTTCTCGTTTGACTATATTAATATGTATTTGATCAAAAGTCATTACTCCAGTCTTCCGTGTGACATGATCCTCTGAAACCCTTTTAATATGCTGATTTGGTTTGAACATTTCTTATTGTTATACTTGAAATAAATCTGAAAAACCATGCTAACTTTTTTACTGGATACTTTTTTACTGATGAATTTACTTTGAAATATCTTCTTTTTTTGTAACAGTGTAAAAGTTTCTACTCTGATTTAGCAAGGGTGCATTAAATTGATGATTTCTTTAAAGAGAAAAAAAAAATGTTTTAATGGTAGTATGCAGATTATAAATGGTTGAGCCCGTCCTCAACATAGTCATGTTAAACTACACTCAAAAAAACCTACTAGAGAGACGTGCCAACCGATTCTTTCCTTGATTTCCGCCCAATTTTCCCCCATTAGAAAGAAATGGAGAAAATAACATTTTGGAATTACTTTGAAGATTAAGATGCTGTCTTTGAGAGCATCCATCTTTGGCTTTGCTCAACAAGCACATCTTAAGCGCATGCACACACACACACACACATTCTAAATGAGTGCACCCCACACCAAAGAGAGCCGTCTGTTGTAATGATGTGCTCTTCTCTGTAAATTAGCTGAGCTGGTTTAAAATATGAAGTCTGTGAACCATCAGCACTGCAAATGGCCATGAGTGTTGACTCCCCATAATCTGTCTCTATTAAACTCTCTCCCAACACGCTTTGAAGTACAATGTTGAGGAGAGAGGGTATGTGTGCGTGTGATCACGTATGTCGATGTCATGTCAAATAACATCAAAGTTACTTAAAAGGAAAGGTAGTCTGGTCCTAATTTATTTATTTGACAATGTATCAAATTAGGGAGCTCTAAATGTAATGGTCTGTTTCACACAAATTGCGCCGACCTGTGCGTCATGTAAAGGTCAAAGTATGTGTTTTGAGGACATGATCATTTTGCCCAGGAACAAGTAGAAAGCATACACAACCGCCAGAAACGCAGGAGGGACAGGTTGCATCCCTTTTACACAGTATGCAAATAGCAGAAACTATTAAAACTAACATATAATACACCACAGTGGCCGAATACTTACATAAATTGCATACAATGAGTTTCCAATCGTAATTTTCATAAAAAATCTATTTCAATTTTTTAAAAAGTAAAACTAATTTAAAAAGCAGCAATGTATATTCAATATTGTTTTTTTTACAGATTGCATCTTTTGTCTTACTGAACTGGCGGATTCGTTCACTTTTTTAACTTGTTTATACTTAAAATAATTTACAAACACTGAATATAACTGAATAACATTTTCTGAAAATATCTAGCATTAATACCTTAAGGAATAATCCTTAAAGTAAATTTGTCTTGCTCCAAAGATTTTAACTGACAAAAATACTCATTAAGAATAAATATTATAACATAATGTAATACAAAATGCTATATTAAAGTACACTGCTCAAAAGATGTACAGAGGGCTGGATTCAAAATCATTGCAAAACTCAAAAACTTAAGTCACAGGTTGATCCAACTTGCATCATCACAGCAACGTGCCTGTATGCTCTCACATCAACGTCTGGAATTGATCCTGATGAGATGGTGGGTGGTGTCCTGGAGGATCTCCTCCCAGACGTGGATCAGGGGATCAGTGAGCTGCTGGACAGTCTGAGGTCATGTTCCATGGTGGCTTCAGATGCTCCATTACATAATGTTCCAGAGGTTCTCAATTGGATTCAGGTCTGGGGAACGTGAGGGCCAGTCAATGGCATCAATGCCTTCGTCACCTAAAATCTGCCTAAACACTCTAGGCACATTTATTCACGTCTGTCACACGTGCTCAGTGTAAACCCGCTATCATCAATGTAGAGAACGGGGCGCCAATGGCAGTCTTGACAATTCTGTTGTTCTCTGGCAAATTGCAATTAAGCTGCACAGTGCTGAGCTGTGAGAAAAGGTCCCACTAGAGGATGTCAGATCCTCATCCCACTCTTATGAAGTCTGCTTCTGACAGCTTGGTCAGCAAGATCCAAAAAGCAGCTATTTTTCAGTTCTTCCTTCTTCATCTCAGTCCAGCTCTCCTTGTTTAATGGCCTGTCTCCTGGTGTCAGGGCACCGGTCTGAGTTGTTGGTGTTGTGTCCTTGTTTGTCTGGACCACATGTTTAAGTTGTCATGTTCCTGGTTTCTCCACCTTCTTGTTACCTCTTTAGGTCTCATGGCTCGCACCTATTCTTTGTTCGTTTGTCACCCTTTATATTTCCCTCTTGCCTTCTGTCCTGTGCCAGATCGAATCCTTGTCTGAACAGATTTTCCTGGCTTCTGTCTCTTCTCGGCTAGTTCTTGCTTAATCCTTGTCTTAGTCTTGCTCTGTGTTTTTGGTTTTCTCAGAGTTTGTTGCTTAAGGTTTTTCTTTAATTTCTTTTCTTTTCTAGCCCTTTACTTTTTGCCCTTCTGTCTAGTTTTGTTTTTGTTTGTTTTTGCCCCTTCCCTTTTCTTTTTTTCACCCCAGCTCCTCTGTCTGTCCTGGCTGTTAGTTCCCGTGCTCCCCTCCTGCCATTTAGACGCTGCGCCACCTAACACTCTTCCTCAACTTTCATCCACCCCTGCCCTGGGACTGTATCCCGTTCCCTCCCTTTCCTCAAGCTCCACTACCACCATCGGGTCTCTACCTCAGCTCTATGGGTCTCGCCTCTCTACCTTGCCCTCCATTGAAACCCTGCGCCGTGACCTCACTAGACCTTCCAGCATTCTCTGTGTGCATATCAATTTAAATAAACTGTTTTCCCGCAATTGATTCCTCTCTCCTTGCATATCCTAACACCCGGTGTCTCCTCCATGCACTTGAAACTGTGCAGGGAGACACACCTTGCAACGGCACATATAAATGATTTGGTTGCAGGTACCATCTCATGTTACAGACAGTGGCAAGGACCCTAACAAAACACAAAACTAAAGAGAAATCAGTCAGGAAGAATAAGGAGAGAACAATTTTCTATGGACACCACCTGGAAAATCATTACATTTTGGGGGTTTGTCTTGCTGTTTTCTCTCCAGTGTACCTGTAGCAGGTGAAACTGATTCACAATAACTTATGCTTTGTAAATGGACAGATTGATATGGCCAAAGTTTAACTGACTTGGTGCTATAATGTTATACTGAAGTATTCCCTTATTTATTTATTTGTTTATTTTTATCAATCTATATTTGATAAAAGTCAATCAACTTGTAAGAGAACACTAACATGTAGATGTCCTCAAATTCAATAGACCTTGAGGTGTCTTTTATTTCACAGGCCATACACAAAATATTTCTGGGAAACCAAAGGGAATGCTTGAGGGAGACTGAGCCAAAAGAAAGTATATTATGAATTGTGTCTAATAAAAGATTGTCCAATCTACAGTGATGTGTCAACGTGTCCTGATTTCTTTTTTCTTCTTCTTTTTTTTGCATATTTGTCACACGAAAATGTTTCAGATCATCAAACAATATTACATTTTAGTCAAAGATACTACAATTAAACCCAAAATGCAGTTTTTACAATTAAAGTTTGTTATTATTAAGGGAAAACAAAATCCAAACCTATTTTTGATAAAAGTTAATTACCTTTCAGGAAAACTTGTAGACGTCAAGTTAACAGTTAACAGACATCAAAAAACCTTCAGTTTTGATTTCATAGGCCATTAGCAATCTTTCTGGGAAACCAAAAGGAATGCTTCAGGGAGCCTAAACCTATATAAAGTATATTATGACTTACTTTAGATAAAAGGATCTAAATGACAAATGAGAAACCAGTCCTCTGAAATTGAATATCATATAATTTTTGGCTTCAGTCTTCAACAAATTTAACTCCTATCCAAAGACTCCCTAATGGATCTCATAATTATACGTGTCATGCCTAAGAATTCCGGATCACTTTTAATTCTCATTTTCCGTCTCGTTTAGATTGACAACATACAGGGAAGCACAATGACGCCCATATCAACATCCATCAGACGGCTAAAATGAATCAAAATCAGCACAAAATCAAACTGGAGGAGATACAGTGATCCAGCAGGTGTGAGGATCCCAGATGAATGTGTCCCTCAGGAGACTCTGGAATGGCAAGAATCCACCATTAGTGTAAAGAGTATAAGGTTCTGAAATGATCCATTGTGTATGCGCACCTAGTCACATGTGCACAAGGGAACATAACTCAAAGGAAACTCATGCCCTTGACATTGTCTGGTCATCCATTCCTTTTCCTATAGATCATTCCATTTATGATTCTTCCAACTCACAAACAGGCATTCATAAAAGCAGCCTAATGTCAAAGACAGACAGCAAGACAGACGGCGAGTCTGTCCGCAATCCTCCCTCATTGGTCACAGATCGGAGATGGATGAATGTGATAGTAAGATAAATCGAAGAAGAAGAAGAGTAATGTTATACTGTTTCGTTTGTTGTGAGTTATTACAGGTGTCAAGTTGCAGCAACTGGACAGTTACGATAGTTTATTTGCATTAATAAAATCCAGTGCTTTTTCTCACGGCACATTTGGTATGACAAAAATATAGTGACTTAGTGGCAGTGTCTCATGATCTCTAAAACTTTTTCAACTGATTTTATTTTTTGGTGAGCCTTGAGAAAAAAAATGAGCGATGTTAAGATATAAATATGACAGAGGTTGCGCAGATGTGCACAGGCTTGGTGATAAAATGAGACAAAGAATAAGGAAATTGTGCTTGCATTTTTTTAAATTAAGCTGATAGGTAGCAGGCCACACTGCCTCGGGAAAACGTGCAAAAGGAGAGCAGGACTTTCCACTAAACATTCCTCATGCACACATGAGTGTTTTCAAACCAAGCATCTCATTTTCTATCACCGTTCAGAGTCATGTTAAAACCCACATTGCCCTCATAGCACAAACACAAACATTGTCAAACCCTTAGAGAGCTCCAGGGGAAAAAGCTAAAGTCATTACATCTACAAACTCTATCTTTTTGAAGCGTAGCACTCACACTAATCTGAAGAAGAAATACATAGCGAGTCCCAGCTCAGAGTTCTCTAACCCAAACAAGAGAGAGATGAATGTGGAGTGAATGGGCGAGAAGAGAAGGAGGAAAAGCTCTGCCGGTTGAGATTACATCATTCCATTGAGATGTAGAGATTAAATTGTGGTTTGGATCTGAAGCTTTGAGACCACAGTGTTAGACTGCTAAAACCAGGAATATTTTTGGTGGTTTTTGCCCATTTTACAGGATAAACTTCTTTTTTCTTGTTATAAGACAGACGGTCAGTGTTAAAGAAGACTTTAAGTCTGTCTAACTGACTTTGAAGGGTCCAAATGTTCATATATGAATAGAAAACCTGAAATCACCAACGGCTTAGTAAAACATCTTACTTGCTGAATAATTTTTAGTTGTTTAAATTATCAATGATCCTAAAAAGTTGCCAAATAGAATTGTTTATATATAAATACATAAAATAAAATCCTATTTCAAATCACTGCAGTTGTTTGGATCTTTTGGTAACATTTAGTTTCGGGTCCAATTCTCACTGTTAACTAGTTACTAGGATAATAGCTGTTTATGAAAAAATATGAAGCACATATCAATGCCTTATCCTGCATGACCATATTTAACATCATATAGAGCAGTATAGCCTTGACTTGTGTCAGCTACAGGCCATCTGCTCTGAAGGGCAAAGAAGAAAAATAGGCTTGTGTTTGGCTGCTCTTTGTTGATTGGGGAATTTTGCTTCAATGAGAAATTTGTATTTGAGGAGAGTATACACATTATGTTGCATCAAAGTGAAAATCACCGTTGATATTATGAAGCAAATGTACACTCATAAAATGACCCCATTCAGCTTTACAAATAAAATGTAATTACATTTAAATAAAATAAAAAATGATTAAATAAAAATAATTAAATTTTTTATTAAATAAATTATCTAATTGAAAAGAGTAATGTGTAACAATTTAACATTTTGTCACAACTTAGTTTTTTCAATCCACATAATATTTCTACTTAATTTGTGTTAAAACTAGATAGACCTTTTTTTTTTTTTTTTTGACACAACAAACTGAGCTGCGTTTCCCAAAAGCACAGTAATTCTCCATTGTACAGCCATTGCTAGCAACGGTCTTTACGAGGAACTTAGCTCATGATGGTTTTGAGAAATGCAGCACTGGGCACTATATCTGTACCAAGCAAGGGACTGAATTAGGAGAGTAATTTTAAGGATAAAGTGTTATTTTATTTGTTTTTCAGTAAAGAGAAAGCTGTTATGTGGAGCATTTAGAGGAGTTCTGAATGCTGCGTACCTTTGTGTTGAAGAGTAGCAGTGCTCTATGCTCAGTACTGACACCTGTCTTTTCTTAGTGGCTCATCATTATACATTGACACTACTTGTTAGAAGATTAAACTTTAGAGCATTTAAGAAAATTAGGATCAACATAAAACAACTAAATTGATTTATTTTTAATGAACTACATTAAATTGTGTGTAAAAATGTTTTTATAATTAAGGGTAATTATTCTTTGTGTGTATTTACATCAAAGTTGAAAATACGTTTTTATCATCTTTCATCAACCAAAAAGATTATATCAAACTTAATAAATAACTTTACCTTGGAGGAATGACATCTACTGACAGCTGTGCTTCAGTAAAACTATGCTTCAGGTTGGTTGAATTCAGTTATAATCAATCATCAGTTATTGTTGATTTTACCACAGGAAGTACATTTTCTAAGTAGAATTGATAAAAATTCAAGGTTAATAGTGAGCGTGACTTAACTTTCTATTCTTGAAAAAGGTATCATAATTTCCAAAAATATTAAACTGTATAAAAATATATAATATGTAATGAAAATAAGTTACAATAAATAAATAAATCAAAAGTAAAATATGAATTGTCAGATTAAATAGAGAGAATCAGTGTCTTTCACCTTTCCTTCCTCACTCCTCATCCTCTGCACTTGTCTTTCTTTCTGACTGGTGGAAAGAAATGATTCAATTAATTGTTAAAATCACGATGATCTTTTGATATGAGAAAATGTCAATCAAGCATCTCCTGGGAATGGAACTTCATGCTTTACACCCAAAATAGCACCACACCATGACACCATGAGACAGCACTGTAAATCATTTGGACTTTTGTTACCAGACAGCAAGATTATTACTCCATGCAAGTTGGCTGACACTTTTATACAGAAGGCAATTTATAGGGAATGGATACAAAGTACTTTTTTGAGATGAGAAGCGATTAATCAATGTTTAGGAGGCTCATAAACAGAACCACTCATTTAAGTTTCACTTCCATTCCTATTCTCTCCAAAGCCAGCTCAAGAGTCAACTTTCTGTAAGCAATAACTATATACTACTCCTTGTTCTCTCTGTACAAATGATGTACTCCATCCACACTCTCCATCCTGAGGCCACTGTTTCCTGCTGCCCTTATCTTCCTGATAAGCCTCATTGCTGCTGGAAATCTGGCATGAGGAGAGAAACAGAGAATGAGACACCCTTATCTTACTTCTACTGGTTCTCTGGCTGACTGAAGGCCAGGCAGGTGGCTATCCATCGGGTGGGAGTTTCTCCGGAGGCTTCTAGGAGTCTGGAACCTTCTCCAGATTACAGTTTCACTCAAGGTCTTTCATGAAACACAAACACAGGCAATACTCAGTTAAATCGTGAACTTTAATTTCAGAGGTTTCTCAATTCCGCTTGTACTAAATGTTAAGATACAGACACAAATGGCACAATAAGCTTATATTTAAATGTTCCCCTGAGTGACCGTACCATTTTGTCAAGTCAATAAAAGGTCACATACAGAGTGGTGAAGGTATGTGTCTGTCGCGTCTCTGTTCACTTCCTGATTCCTCCTGCATAACCCAAATGAATGCCATGGCTCATTCATGAATTGGACTGCATACTTTAGTTGTTTTTCATGCACTTAAATATAATCCAAAACAATCAAAAGTTTTCCTAGAAATACATGAAAGTCACAAATATAAAGAAACTTTGTTGAACAGTGAATCCACTTTATCAAACAGCGAATCAAGATCCGCTTTTTAGTTTCTCTAATCCTTCAGCTTCATGTGCTAATAAACTTTCTTCTTGAATAATTCCAATCTTGCCGAGGGCTAATTAGGTATGAAAAGCTTCATTAACTCTTCTAAATGATAGCTCACCTCAGGGCATGGCCACAGTGTGAGTTTCACAAAACACTTAGTCAGCTAATCATCGCTGAGAGTTTCCTTAGGATACGCATTATGAATGCATTTTAATAGGCTCTACTATTTCCTTAGCAGTGTGTGTGTATGTGTGTGGCCACTCTAAGCAGGCACAATTCATACTGATGTCCTATATTAGGTAGCATATTCACAAAAATGTGCTTAATTGCACTCACAAACATGCTTGACCCAAAAAATCCATCGTTTATCATCTGGAGAAATCTCTAATGGTTTTGAGCTTATATTAATGATAAATGTATCTATCAACACTTACAGTATGACACAAATTAATTTAAACTAAATCAATGGTGCTACTGGAACAAAATTCAGAGATAGTTCAATCAAAAAATGAAAAATGACTATCCTTCTTCTGTAGAACACAAAAGGTAAATACAGTGGAGTTCGGTTATGTCGATGGCCTCGGGGGTTGCAAAAAAGCATCGAGATAACCAATGATCGAGATAACCAATAGCCAATATGGCGATTTGTTTGATGAAGCGATCGGCATGCTATAAAAATGTACATACACTGTATATGTTTGCTAACAACAAAAGGCATATGTGCACCAACTAACAGCAGAGATTTACCAGTATACAATACAAACCACTTTCCATTCTCCATACAAACCTTTAATTATATTCTCCAACATTGCAAGCACAATGATCGCTCACAGCGTAAACACAGTCGCTCATAACATATTCGTGAGGTCATCGCTGTACTAGATTGCATACTGTTCTTGCGTTCTGCCTGTCTAATGTGCTTTCTCAACAAATTCGTGCAACGTGAACTCTAGAACTAGGTACGATCTTAGTCACGAGATAACCATGTGAAGTGGCGAATTTGTCCCTCTTTTTTGCTCGAGATATTAGGGTTCGACGACATTAAAGAATCGACGTAACCGATGATAAAATGCCTAGACAAATAGGGAGTTTGGCGGTTCCACTTCAAAAACGTCGACATAATAGGATTGGCGAGATAACCGAGGTCGAGATAAGTGAACTCCACTGTATTTGAAACATACACTAGTGTGGCAAATCTTTTAAATATAATGGAAGTGAATGTGGAAATAGAGCCAAGTATGGAACTGTCACACTCCGAAATGACAAAACTATTATAAACTATTATAAACCTATTATAAACTATCCCTAAAATCATAGGTAAATGATGAATGGAAGTGATGGAGAAGCACCTAACCCTGGTTGTAAGCCTAAAATTGACAAACGTCTCCCTCAAATCTGGTTTACTGGAATGTTTATCCAGAAACATGTTTTACTCGGTGAAATCACACTCACCTTAAATCTACTTGGTGTCTAATAGAGATGTCTGATTTGCAAATGAAACAAGTCAGATATTTTTAATGAATCAGTCAAAACTAGTCTGAAAAAACAATTAATCAACTCACTGAATAGCTCAGCATGGAGTGGAAGGAACTCGTCCCTTAAGACACCAGCTGTGCATCAGGCATATTTGTTAGGATGGTTTAAGTGTGTTACAGAAATATCTGGCTTTGTAAATATCATGCCACTGCTGAAATGTTCTGTTTTATAGAAAATGTATTTCCGCTTCTCTGGGCCACAAAACAGTTGCTTTTAGCATGTTACTATTCAGAGTTGGGTTTCAGAGTTACAAACTTACAATTCACTGCAAATTTAGAGGCCAAGACAAATGCATGTTATTTCTGGCTTGGTTGCAATTAGTTTTGTTGTTGTTTGTTTGCTACAGCTTAAGGCATGCCAGGCTATTTAAACTTGGAGTTGCTGTATTGCCTTTCAAAGCTCCGGAGGTACTCTGATATTTTTATGGTTTGGCGTTTTCAAGTCAAAGAAATTGGGGAAACCCAAGCTCTTCCACTGGCATTCCTCTGCATTTTTACGACGTGCTTACCAAAAGCAGCACAAGCCACTGGAAAACTGAAGGAAAGAAAGGGGAGAAGATACCATTTCTCTTTCGGATTTCATAAATATGAATTTATACAGTGACATTCAGCAGGATCATTTCATTCTTCTTTTTTTATGCCTTTTTATCTCCTTTCGTTTGACAGGAATGAGATGCACTTGGACTGTGAGGGTTTCCTGAAAAATCCAAATCAATGTTTTTAAGCAGATAAATAAACTCCAAGTTTAAAATATATGTGTCGAAATGCAATGAATGAACAGTAAATATTGTAACGCGGGATGTTGTGGATGGTGAAAACACAGAAGGCAGGGATCAACTCAAAACTCTATTTATTAAACAAAAACAAAATCTCATAATAACTAGGAAAACACGGAGAACTAGGAAACATACAAACTTGGAATGCAACGACATAGGAACGTTAACAATCGATAAAGACAAGGGAGAACATGAGGGTTTAAATACACAGGATAATGGGACACACCTGACATGACTAACAACGGGGAGTGGCTGACGTGACAGCTGACAAAACAAGGAGGAACACACAGGAGGAAACAGGAAGTGACGAGACTGAGACACACATACAATCCTAAGAAAATTAAACAATAAAGCCTGTTCATTCAACACTTTCCATGAAATCCAGTTTAGTTTACTAGATAAACTCAAACATGAATATAGTCCCTTAAAATACAGAACTTGATGCTAAACAAGAACATTTTACAATCTAAGGTTGAAAATTTTTCAAAGAAACTGAAATAGTTTTTTTTTCTTTTCCACTGTTAAAATATATTTACAAAGATGTGCTTTGAATGTCAAATCAAGAAATTCTATAACCAAAAAATAACCATATAGCAACCACAAGGACCTTATATAGTGAACACAAGAGCTGTTGATAAGTTTCACCGTCTACGACCGCATGCCCAGCCAGTCATCGATAACAATCAAGGTTGTGTCCTTCACACATAAACGCTTATGAAGGCATAATATTACAGTAGTGCTTCACTTACAGCATAAAAACAAAGGTGGAGGCCTTTTCAATGCCCAAAACATCAAAATATGTCCTGTGTATTAGCCTCAGGCTCTTGCAGTCAAAAGAACCTGTTCTCTCGCTAACTGAGAAGGCGAAAGAGCCCCTCGGAAAACCCCCTTTCCTGCAAAAACTCAAACAATTTAAGAAACGACGAATGAAAACATCTAACCCCGTTAAGGAAACTGAATGAAAATTTTCATAACACTCTGGAAGCATAAGGGATGGAATCCGATATCCACATAGCCATGGAGAATGCCACGAATCAGGCTAGCCTGTCTCTCAATCTGCCTTCAGCTACACTAGATTACCTTTCTCCAGTCCCACGAGGAATATAGGTGGTGTGAGATGTCAAGAATGTTACAATCAGATTTGACATGAAAAGAAGATTGTTTCATACAGACTCTGTTTCACCTCTCTCTTTCTTGCACGCTCTCATTTCTTTTCTCATCGCTTGTGTGCGGTTTTCACCAATTGCAAGAAGGTGTATTGATTTGTGCCTGACAGGATGATGAGGCCCTAACCCTAAACTCAATTTTTTTAATCTTAGAGTCAACCAAAAGTGAACATATTTACTTCTTTTCCCTTATTACTGATGTCATGTGTCAGGAACGGAGCATCTCTGGCCTAAGAGATTTGAGAGCAGCGGCTAGCATAAACTGCTTAGACGAGACTTAGACTTGTCACAACGTTTTAAATCAGTTACATAATAAGGTCGATTAGTCTAATTTGATTTGGAAACGCCTGATTACTCCTAACTAACTGCTAGTTGGTCAGACTAATTCTTCTTATTGGTGAGCTTTGGTGGTAAAGTGATTTTAGTCTATTTCAGTTCGTTGTTTCATTACTTCAGTCTATCATGAGCTTTAAAACTTCACAGTCAGCTGCTAGCCATTCGATGACCTTATGGGTTTCAGAGCTAATCTAAAGTGTCTTAGCTAAAGCTAGTCTAAGGTGTATTGATCTTTTTCAAAATGGTTACAAGCTAAGGCTACTTTCTCTCAGACTGTGCTCAGAGTTTGGGTCACTAGCATCTGTAAATCACCTAGCTGCATAATGCAATACAATGACTTTAGAGACTTGTACAGCAAAGTAATTAGGTCTATTTTGTATTCTGAAACTTTGCCAAAGTGAATAAATGAACTACCTTTTACAATGTGAGTCCCAGAGTTTAGCACTGTGATGTTGATACAACTCAGAGAACGGAGGAAAAACAAGTCTGTCTACAGAAAAACACCCTACCAACATCTAACCCATGTAATTCACACTCATTTTGTACCTTTATGCTCTTCACTCTATGCCAGTGGTTCTCAAATAGTGGGGCGATGCCGGGGGGGCGCGCGCGTGACCGTGGGGAACATGCTTTTTTTGTTTTCTTGCACTGAACAAGAGTAGCAGATATGAAGTTCAGATAACAAACCCTTCACCCGTTGACGTGTACGATCACACTGGTGTTCATGTGTTACGTGATAAATCGCTAAATTCACACGTGTTTTCACGCGATATCTGGCACTGATCCAAAAAAAGACGCGCTCAGAGAACATATCATTATAAAGGTATTTAAGCGACAAACACATTCACTTCCCCATATCTGAGAATCTGAATATCAGTTAGTTGATGACAGAGCCAACAAGTTGGTGACTATTTTGAATAAAAAAGAAAAAACTACATAAATGGGAAACATCTATCAAACAGCGCTTTTTGTGACTGTGGTCTGTCACGTGACAAGCATGACGCGTCGCCATGGAAACAAGAAAGCGAAAGTTCCAAAATAGGGGGAGGGGGGGCGCGCGAAATGTTTACTTCTTCCTAGGGGGGGCGCGACGGAAAACAATTGAGAAGCACTGCTCTATGCCAATATTTTCCACATTTGTGTTGAATTTCTCCAAAGGAATTTTAAAGAAAACACCCAAGTCAAAGTGGATAGTTGAAACATCTAAGCAACATTCTCCTCTTGGTATTTGCAAGCCAATAATGCTAATCTACGCACATTTGTTTAGAAGTTACAAATGACAGATGCCATAGATTATAGTATGATCTTTCTCGTGGGCATTCAAGGTTGGAAGGGATGAATGGTTGAGTGCAACTAGTGGAGCACCTCAGGGAACGGTATGACCAGAACTCATAGCTCAGGACTGTAAGGAGGCAGATGGCCCTGGTGGAGTAGGAGCCATACAATTTCACGCTGAATTTTGTGCAGATGTGTCTGTGGCAACTGAAGCAAGAGACGGCAGGAGTCAGTGACAGCCTTGATTGATACTCCTAGAGTCCCACTGCGTAGTCCTTCCACATTAAAAAAAAATAAAACATAAAAATTCTCTTAGATTTACCTCCCAGTTAAAGGAACAGTTCACCCAAGAGTGAAAATGCTGTCATCATTTGCTCATTTACCCTCATGTCATTCCAAGCCAATATGATTTTCTTTTTTGTGTGTGTGTTCATGTAATATAAACGGATACGTTTTCAATAACATACTGGTTGCTCTCCATGCAATTACAATGAATGGAGGCAGGAGATTTCAAGGTACAAAAAAGATGCTAAAGCATAAAAGTATGTGGGCTATATTTTGGCTTTATGAATCAGATCATGATTTTTAATTATTCAGATTGTTTTTTGTTAACTAGATCACTCAGACTAAATAATTAAAAAGACCTGACTCAAAAGAATGATTTGTTCACAAAAGAAACTTTTTTATCATGAATGCAGCTAGGAGATTTGTCAACTTAAAAACTGGTAAGAAAACACTGGTAAGGAATATTCTTCAAAAAAATCACCTTTTGTGTTTCACAAAAGAAAGAAAGACTAATGAGTTATATCAGAGAATGAATAATGATGGAATTTTCATTTCTGGTTGAAATATCCCTCAACATCCCTAAACATACAAAATATTTGAAGATGCATTTAGCGTGCACTTTTCATGTTTCATCACTGAAAACCAAGAAGAATAAGTGAATAATCCAAAGTAAGTACATTTCAAAAGACTGGATTGACTGATGGACATTGATGGGATACAGATGGTTAAAGAGTATTTGACTTTCTCTTTCTTTCTCTCACTCTCTCTCTCTCTCTCCATTGTGCTGCCTCTATTGACAGATCATGACTGAGTTCATCAATCAATTGACTGAATTATTAAGCAGGTCTTAATTATGCCTCGAATAACAACCCTGCACTAATGCGCAATTAAGACAGAATACAAAACAAAGGAACACATGGATTCCTGGCACTCTTCATATTTACATTTACCACATTTTTTTTTTCAATTTGGAACTTGTGAACAGATCTTTATTTATTTATTTACTTACTTACAAACCATGCGAAATGGATTTATTCAGTACAGTCTGAAACAAACACTTTAATCATGGTTGCAATCAGCCCTAAACTTCCTCTTGGCAAGTGAACTACACTTTTTGGCTTCTTCACAAATAAAAGGCATGTTGGTAGAGAGAGAGAGAGAGAGAGAGAGAGAGAGAGAGAGAGAGAGAGAGTGGGGAAGGTACAGATGAGTACTTTTCCATTCATTTAAATCACTGTGCCATTTTCCTTGGAAGGTAGGAATTTCCCAGCAAATGAGCCAATAACAGGCTGGTGATGCACTATTGGTGTGATTCATTGGTTGTTGAAAATTTAACACCCGTTTCGTTACCAGGACATTTGTCTTGTTCAATGCCTTCTTACTGTGCCGGATTTTGGTTTGTGGCACTCCAGATGAAATGAAATGAAAATGTGAATAGCCAACCTCAAAAATTCATCATGCTTTGCTTTTTGCTTATAAAATAACACACACACACACACACACAATATCCACACTCTTCCATTCTTCAACCAACCGAAGGCTGAGATGATGAACATTAAGGTCATTTTAGGAACTTTAATGCTGTCATGTTACCAATTACAATAAAAGAGAATGAGAGGGATTTTACATGAATCTAAACAATTTTGTTTGATGTTACTCACATTAAATTAATTGTGAAGAAGTGTGGAACTTCCCTCGCTTTTGATGACGATTGCAAGGTCCCGTCCACATCCCCTGGATGTCTGGCACTTCACTGTAAAATACAAAGGAAAATTTAGCATGGGCAAAACCAGCATTCAGAGAAATTTTTTGCAGTATTTTGCCATCATCCCCATTATGTAGAAACTTGTGGTCCATTTATATAGAGACCATTTTACTCATTCAATTCAGAATCAACAGAATCAAATTATTTTAAATTGGAAGATTCGTTCGAAATCGTAAAGATTGATTAAGTTTTAAACCTCTTTAATCACAAGAGACAGTGTTCTTGTTATTTGGCTGTTGAGTTGATGAGTTGAGTTTAATGCCAGCAAAAATACACTTTAGATGGAAAATACAATTCAAATTTTTATACCTTGGGGACCCAAAAGACAACTTGTTTTCATGGAGGATATGATCAATCAAATTTCTAATTTGTTTATAACAAAATATTCTAAGAAAATTCAGAAAAGTCAACCCAATGCATAACGATATCAAGTGTATTTTTGAGAAGAGTCTTTTGGGTAATTCAGATCTCAAAAAACATGACAGTTAAGCAAGTGTGAAGTGAAAAAAACAATTAAATATGTTATACTTTCAAACTTTCAAGTGGATATAACTATGGCCACTAGAAAATAGCAGTGTGTTCTAAACAGATTCCTTTCTTTTTTTATGAACTGGTAAAAGCTCTTTAGATAGGACTCTCTGACAGTCTGTGCATTAAGCTCAGGCACACCTTGTATATTGAAGGAAGCCATATCACTTGGTACCCTTGTGTGGATGCCAAGAAACCGAGAGTGGCCCCTTGGTTCAGGCAGTTACCGGAGGAGAGAAGGGTAAATATAGCCAAGCAAGAGCCAGTGTGTCTCAGGAAGGACAAGGGTGGAAGCCGACACATGTGGAGCCCTTCCTTGCACATCCATTGCTTTCACCCTCCCAGTGAGCCTTATCTGTCCCATTGAGGGTGACAGCGGAGAGGCTAATGGCACTTACAGGTCCAAGCTGAAGTTTGGAAGAAAATTCAGACAACAGACCTGACAGGCTGTAATCTGAAGTGCGTCGGCCTACTCTGAGGGATTTTAAAGCCCTACTGCTTGAGATTAGATAACAATGAGTACAGAAGACAAGAGGCCGTGGACTTCAGAGGCAGGCTGGGGAATTGCTGTAAGCGACACAGGAAGATTTTTGTGAACGTTTTAAAGAGGTTCAGAAGGGTAATTAGCAACACGGATAACGGGTGTCAGTCCCTATCCATGCATACTTGCGCAAATCAATAATTTATATATTCATTGGTAATTATAACCACATTCACACTTTTTTAAACACCACTACTGAAGTTATTGTTTTCATCATGTATAAAATGTTCTGCAGGAACATTTGCACCTGTAAAGGGTTAGCATACGGAGATGGTTTGTGCAGGTAGCGTACAATTTACACATTTTAATTCAGCCAGTTCAGTGGGATGTGGTGAAATGTCAGAGGCTCACATTGAAATCTGAAGAGCCGGCTTTCTAAACCAAACCATCACAGCCGCACAGAGAAACAGATGAGTGAATTGGTATGCTGCTGAAAGATGTCAAGACAACATAAGTGGTTGGATTTCGGAACTATCAAAGATGTGCCTTGAGCAAAAGAAGATGGTTTACTTCCTTCCGAAGGAACCGGCTTTTTTGGCAATGCTCATGAGAAAATACAACCATGTGTGGATGTTGTGTGATGTGGATGGTTGGGTGTGCGTGTGTTAGAGACTAAAGGAGGGGAAGTATGGTTCCATCTGTTTTGTCCATCTGTCCATTAGTGTCTGTTCATTCTTTTAGACTGTAGCCAGTCTCTCTTTCCCACTGTCAATGATAATATTCATATGTTTAAATCTGCGGGCTTGTGTTTTGTACCTAAATCAGTCTTTTTAGTGCATGATTGCCATTTAGTTTTACCATATCTGTGTATTTCACTGTAAGTTTTTTCAGTGTTCTCATAAGTGTGTTCTGTATTTTTGTCTTCATATATGTAATTGATCAGTCTCAACATTCCAAACCAATACTTTTGGATGAATGGCTCTGATAGTGGAAGTGGTCAGGAAGTGTTCCTTGTCAACACCAGCTCTCTTGTCATCAGCCTCCCAGACTTTTTGCTCAGATGTGGCTCTCCCGCCTTAAATGTCCCATTCCCACATTGTGTTTCTGCCTACTTGTGTCGTGGTTGCTCTTGACAAGAAACCATTTGTTGAAAGTTGACCCTGACTGTGGGAAATTAAAAAGAGGAAAACTGAGAAACCAATATTTTCCTCCCAAAAAAGAGAAGATGCTAACAGTAGATTATTGGCATATGTTGGCCATAGAATGGTAATAAAAAAAAAAAAGATTTTTAAGAAAAGTTTGGGCAGTCAGTACATGAGTTTTCACATAATGTGAAAAATTGCAATACTGTAGAAATGTTAAGTTTTGCTAGAAGCATTGATCTTTATTCTTTAAAAATGCATTTGTTGGATCAGCCTAAAAATCACTAGTTTGGTTAGTGTTCATTCGACCTTAAGAGCCAAAATTTGACTGCTGATTTAAAATATTTTTGTAAGGAATAATTGACGATGGGTCACTGAAGAAAAATAATGCACACCCGAGGTGGAAATGCTGGTTATATCTCAGTTGTGCATTGATTTTCAACAATTCCATGTCCCAGAATCACTTATTCCGCTTACATCATGCTTACCACACCTTAAAAGATTGTTCAGATGACGTATTCCAAGATATTTGTCAAGTTTTAGTCCTTTAAATGCTCCTGTAAGATTAATTTCTAATCCCAAGGCTCCGTTGCTGATTAAAAAAAATGTCATTTTAGAGCTAGTAATGGAGGCTTCAGCCACTGATAGCAGACTATTACACTTAATTAGAGAAATAGAGAGAGACTAAGCATATGCGAATGAGTATGCAAATTTATCTACGGTAAATTCATCTGCTCCAAGAGCAATGCCGTTATTATCTTGCTAGTGAGAAATGCTTTTCTGTTGTGACTATTTTACTGACAAAATCAAGTACCGGTATGTGAAAGAGATTATGTGCTTTCCATACATAATAAAACAATTTGTTGTTTTTGTCCTATTGTTTATTATATTTATTTGCTTGGTCAGCGTCGTTGTGGGTTTTGGGACTTTTGCTTTTGTAGGCTGTAAGGACCTTGAATTGTAATGCAGTCAAAACCTGCCTGGAACTTCTTTAGCCGTGCATTTCGCTGAAAATAATTGCACACCTTCGAACGTTCGTCATCCAATCTGATTCAAGTATTCAACAAACCCATAGTATCATGAAACATAACTTTGACAAACAGTTTTGGACATTTTACTCTTTTCCCATTTAAGTGCATATGAGATGCTCTAGTACGCCTGCTGCTTACATTTAAAAAAATGACTTCCTGAAGGTGTTTCCAAGATGGTCACCAAGTAAGCTGACATGCCTTTAAGGGACTTTGGTACAAGATTCCATTAGACATGAAGGCATGGCTACATCCAGACAACAGCTTGCTAGTTGTCCTTCTGTAAATGAAAAGGGGGAGGGGTGGGAGTGATTGTGCGGATATTTTCCATGCTGTTAAGGCTTTTGTATCATTATTGTCCATGCTCATGTGTTTTGCTGTTCACTGAAGCTTGTAAGCCCCAAAGACATTAAATACACTGCGTGTATTTAATGTCTTCGGGTATTATGGTCTTATCAAGCCGGATATGGAGACACATTAAAGGGAAATATTTTAACTGCTCTTTAAATCCGGAGGATCAACAACCATATGTGAAGTCCACTAATCTTATTTGAAAAGGCCTGAAGCATCAAGAGCAACAGTATGGTTTGTATTAGCCAACTGAAACCGATTTACCAAACACTGCAGCCAAATGTACAGGAGATTAGAGGAAAAGAAAGAATTGGGATTCGCGAACGGTAAGCTATGGTTTTGACAATTCCAGGGAACACACGCTCTGCGTATTAAATTTGTTTACATTTGAGAACAGTTTAGCACAACAATTTGCCATAAAGTAAATAAAAAGCATTGCAAAACTTTACTAAAAGGAAGTTATTTTAGCACAATCCTCATACTGGGAGAAATATAGAAAATGAATGAAACAAACGTAATTCATTACAGACTTCCAGCCTTCTCCTCCGGATCAACTGGAAAAACTGCGTACAAAATGGAAAAACCTAAGTGATGTCAAAACATCTAAATGAAGTGGCCTCTGAGTCGACTGACAGTAATGTGATCGTAAACCAAACAATAGTACAATTAAAGATCTATGATATTTATAGTGAATCTGAGGCGTGCACAGCAGTGTTTAGACTTCCACTGCGGAGGAATGGAAAATCCTAGTAGGATGAGCGTGCGTTTTGTGTGCTGCTCTTTCAAACATAAAAGGGACCCCAGGGATTCCGCTCCAGATTCAGCAATATTGAGCATCTGTGAGCATGAAACCACAGAAAAAAAAATGTTTGTGTTGACAAGAGTTATTTAACATGAAGGATGGAGTGCACTTGCAGGCACATTTCGGCACAGCGAAGAATTGACTCTATGCAGAGTCAATACAGAATTATCTCAAAGATGCAATGAAAGCTACATTGATTTAAAGCGTTTGGGTATAATGTCAAAGTTTTGTCAAACAGTCTGTTTTAATAATGAATTTAAAGCCCCCTGTGCAGAATTCGATATTACAGTAACTACACAAAGGGTTGACAGCTTCACTGATCGAATTACACGTCCAAAAACCCAAATGTCCAGATTAGTAGTTCTCAACTGGATTGTGTTAGGATTCTGACTTTACTTTGGATGTTAAGTGGCGTCTCAACACAGCAGAGAAATCGTTTATTGTATAAAATGCATTAAAAAGTTCCAAATATGTAACATACACTATCATTCAAAAGTTTGGGGTTGGTAAGAATTTAGGATTGTGAAAGAAGTCTCCTTACAGCAAAAATGGTAATACAGTAATCCCTCGCCACTTCACGGTTCAAGTTTCGCGGCCTCAGTGCATCGTGGATTTTTCAAAAATATTAATCAAAAAATAAATATAAAAAAATATCACCATATCAGCAGCTGTATTGTGGAAAGCAGCGTTGCTTCATCGTGATGTGAGAGAAACGGTTTCCCAGGATGCCAGACAAAGAGAGAAACTCTCTCAGAGGCTTTGTACACACGCAAGATCGACCAATGAGAGCACGAGTGGAGTCGGAGCCTCTTCGCCTCTCTCAGAAGCAAATGTTGACAATCCAGTGCTGATATCTGATGATGAGGTGCTTCCCGAACTGATTTAAAGGCCTCATTATACCAGTGCAGGAACACCATCATCATCATCATCACATTCATCGAACCGCACAGGTCTGTCATCGTCGTCATTACTGGGGTCTCAAAATACTACTGTCTATAATGAGTGTAGAGCACCATAATACATATCGTATGAGAGAGAGTAAATCTATAATATTAAGGTTTTATAATTAAATAGATTTGACTAAAATATATTTAAAGTGTAAATATACATATTTTAAACATTCTGGTACCTACACACACATATACAGAAATTCCTAGGGGGGCCAATCCTACTTCGCAGATTTTCACCTATCGCGGGGGGTTCCGGTCCACATTAACTGCGATAAATGAGGGATGTATTGTGAAATATTATTACAAATGAAAATTACAGGTTTCAAAGACTCCACCAAGGCACCAAACTAACTAATGAAACAAAATAAAATAAAAACAGTAAACAATAATAATAAAAAATCATGTGAATCATTACATTTTCGGTCTATATTTAACAATCCACAGTGGAAAATCCAGAGAATCCAGACAGTATGATACTACTGAAATTCATTCTGTAATGGGTTTGCAACGAGCAAAGCTTGATATGTGAGAAATTCCAGAATTGAGATATAAAGAACAGTGGAAAGAATCCTTGGGCTTGGAAGTCTTGGCTTTATCATTGCAAAATTCAATATTTCATTTTATACAGACATTTATGGCCGTATTAATCATGGATAACTATTAGAACAGAACGCCCATATATCCGGCATTCCAGAAAAGGTCTCCATGCCGTATTCATTGGATGTGTACATTCATGGGCATCACTGAACCATCCATCACTGGAGCACAGGGAATGAATGAAACATGGCAAACAACTGAAAGAGGAACTACGGTGAGAGCAGATGTATGCCAATAGCAATGTGTTGATTCGATTGAGGAAGTGATTCTGGGACACAGTTTAGTTGTGAGGAAGATGTACAGTAGAGGTTCAGTAAAAAGCGTACAGCCCAGACAGCTGGTGCTGCTGTTTCGAACCGAGACCAGAACGGCAGAGGTTGAAAAAACGAACCCACGAGACCAAAACCGGGCAGTTGTTTAAGACATTACGGAGGAATACACTACGAATGGAGGGATGAGCTTGAATTAAAGCATGACACTTCATGACACTTGTTTTTTCCATCATCTTAGCACTAGGAAAGACAAATGAACCTTTGTGTATACAGAAAAAGACATAAATAAACATGAATTTAAAGGATGCATGTCTCGAAATTCAACTGATGCCTTCAGTACATGGTCTATTGGTTCCTGCTGCCGTATTAAAGAAACGAAAAGTGCTGAGAACCTGCCTGTGTTTTTATCACTTCTACTGAGATACTGAAATGCTTGCAGAAGAAAGACACAAACTATGTGTTTAGGCTACTGGTCACCAAACTTGCCCTAAAAGTAAACTGTACAAATAAATGTATCAATGCAACCGAACAGGTTGGATTTTCAGCTATTATATATCATCTTAAATAATACACAATATTTAGAAGTAGTATTTTTAAAACATGTATAATACTACATTTTTTACATTTATGCATTTGGCAGACGCTTTTATCCAAAGCAAGGAACACATTGAATCAGTTCCTGCTTTCCCTAGGCTCGAACCCATGACCTTGGCGTTGTAAGCGCCAATGATTTTACCTGACATATTTGTAAAAGAAAAAATCCTCCCATCTCTCATACTCCCTCCTTTTTGCTTATACATCCCACAACCCCCTTCCGCTTTCTCTTTGCTGACCAATGTCCTTCAGGAGATGCTGACCTCTGTCTGCTCTGGTGGTCAGTGTTGAGGCCGTTGAGAAGCCATTGTTCAGTCCTCGGGAGGGGGCAGAGCTTTGTGTGCCTGGGACATGACTGATGCTGCGTGACCCTTGCAGTGGTTGACTATGTACCCTGATGGCAGGGCAGCTTCTGTAATTAGCTGGGATTAGTCCCATGACAGCCCAAAGTCACGGCCCTCCCACGCTCCGAACATTACGCTCTCCTTGCAGAAGTGCAGGGGCTGGGGTCATCATGATTTACACTTTGGATGCTGGCTCAGGGTGTAGGGGTATGCACATGATTATGTCAATTATGTAGATTTTGCTGAGCCAAGTAACCCATCATAGACATACTTTCCATAAAAGCATAAAAGGTAATACAATTATTGCTACTGTAAGATAATATAAAGTTAAACTTTCAGAATCTATTGTGTATAAACACTAACTTTCTTAACCTTTGTGTCTTCCGCTTTGAGATTCTTTGGTACTTTGGTCCATCTCTCTTCTCCTCCTCTCTTCTGTCCATTAGGCAGTTTTACCAGAGTGGCAGAAGAGTGGCATCAAGCCGTCGTCTCTACAGTTTTCTCAGGAGAGCTCTTCACAGAGTTCACAGCACCCAGGCAGAGCTGAGAACTGATGAATGGGGAAACATATTCAGCATATGGTGTTGTAGATGAGATGCTTCACTTTCCAGTCATGACAGCCACTATACAGTGTTTCCTAAGGGCATTAACGTTTGCCTTAATTTGCTTAATTTTAGGAACTACAGGATTCTCTTTATTAGTTTAGATGCAACTTTGAGGTTTTTACATATTTTAATCTAAATAACCTATGCTAACATACCTTGGAACCTTGGAGTTCATCTGTTCAATCTCTTTGAGCTGGCATACACAACACATTATCAATTTCTTTTCTTCAAATAAGTTTAATGATTATTAGGCTGCATAAATTAGGAATCGGAATCAGGAACACTTACTATGTATAAAACCCAATTTACTTTCTACATCGCAAGAAGAATGGCATCTACGCCTATGTTAGTCTGTCTGTCTCATCCTTATCCTGAGGTTACTGTAGTCAGCCGAATCTGGTCCATATCCAGATCAGATGAAATTGCACATAGACATGACCAAAATGCAGCCCTGAATGTCAGCAGAGACAGTGTCTACTAGAGAATCCCCTGTGAATCCCCTCGACATGACAGCCATCAGCACAGGTCCTCCGCACAGACCCTATGGCCAGCTTCGGCTCCATACCGGTGTGATAAATCGATTGACAAGCAAAAGTACCTGGATGAATATTTGAATGTTACCAATCCAAATCTGCATTCTGTCTCGTGATGCAGCCTAAATCATAATGACACAACGTTTGATCATTGGCAAAAGGTGAACTGGTCCTCCAATTAAGCCTGGTTTCTCCCAAGGTTTCTTCTCCATACTGTCCCCTTATAGAGTTTTGGTTCCTTGGGCTTCCCACTGGCAATTCAGCAATATTATTGATCTGACTGAACTGACAATGCTGTATGAAAACTGAAATAAGCTAGACAATGACATAATTATTTGCAGAACTGCTTTAAAGAAATGTAAAATCTGTATTGAATAAAGGACTATATAAATAAATGTGACTTGACATCAAAAGTAGGTTTTGGTTTTGGTTCTCACTTCTAACTTGTCACATATTGACACTTGGCTAGGACCCCTTAGTTTCACTTAAATTGAACTCAATGGGTACCCCTTAAGCGTAACTTAAAATTTTGTGATTTTCATCAAGATTTTGTGATTTTATGATTTTCTTAATCAGCCAGCTGTCAGGGTTGGTGATTGTATCCAAAGAACATGATACCTGCCGCAAGGCACTGCAGCGCATAGTGAGCAGCTGAGAAGATCGTTGGTGTCTCTCTCCCACCCCTCCAGGACATCTATAACACCCGCCTCTCCCGAAAAGCCCTTGCTATCGCTAGGGACCTCACCCACCCATCGCACAGTCTCTTCAGTCTGCTGCCATCAGGGAGAAGACTACGCAGTCTCCAGGCACGGACCAGCAGACTGAAGGACAGCTTCATACCCCAAGCTGTCAGGGCATTGAACTCTCTCCCGACTCTGCCACCTCTCCCCTCTTCTGCACCAAGGACCTGATCTCTGAATCCCCCCCCCCCCCACCCCCTACCCACCATCAGTTATTCTCTTATTCATCCACCTCATTATGTCGTCCTTGCATTTCTCTCCTATTACATTTGCACTGCCTTAATTTGTAATTGCACTATTACTATTTACTATTGTTTGCACTATTTGCAATTGCCACTTTATCTCCATAACTCACTTTATCCATCTAGTTTAATTTTATTGTATTTTATCTTCATCTTCTGTTGTTGTTGTTGTTGTTGTTACTGTTACTGTTAAATTATTGTTGTTGTTAACTGTATTCGCCTTGGGTCTGAGAGTAACGGAATTTCAATTCTCTAAATGTATGCACTGTATATATTGCTGAATTGACAATAAAGCTGACTTTGACTTTTGACTTGACTTTTGACTACCGAAGATGGTCAGAGCAAACGATTCTTTAATAAATAAATCTAAACGGCAAAGGAAACTCAAGCACGTAACCAAAATAAACACATCGAATGAAAGACAGGAACTGCCTTGGGAACTGAAACAGAGGGCTTATATGCAAGGGCAAACACAGAGCTAACGAGCTAATTAATGAGGGACAGGTGAGTGAGATGAAGAAATGAGATTAATTGGAAACTGGGTCAAAGTAAAATAGAAGGTGAACATAATGAAAACAAAGACAAAACAGAACAAAATACTGACAACAGCATGATACTTTTAACGCTATTTAGACATATTTAGACCTTACTCCTAAACCAACACACTTATGCATTATGTATTATGACAGACAGATATGACAACTTATTCAAAAAGTGTAAATATGTACTTTTGGAAGTGCTCTGAGGCCAAACGACTGAATTGTGTGAGGAGCAGATTCAACAGCAATCACCATCTCAGATTAACACCAGAAGAAGTGTTTTGTCAGCTTTGGTTGTGAAATGGCATCGGCGCTTGTATGTTTTGTGACGCAAAAGACACAAAATGCAACATGAGATCTATCCCCGTTTCTGAACAGAAATTTGGTATGATTTAACTTCTTGGGATCAACAGTTGGTCATCTTATCAGTTCCCCTACAAGTTCTTCTGGTCAACAGCATGTGGTTAATATGACTTCAGGAAACAACGCATCTCAACATATTCCCACCATTCAAAGTATGAACTTCCAGTGGGAAAACAGATTCTGGAGAGATGCCAATTTTGAGAAAGAAGATATTGATCATTAAATCAGTTCTCCACATGAACAATGCATGTTCTGCAGATGGATGGTTTGTGTCATATGACCCAAACGTGTCGAGGTGATTCTTATACAATAGTGCTATAGATCCAAACAGAAGCTGTCATGTGTGATGCTGACAGCCGTCCAGGCCCCTTGAACTCCTGAAGAATGATTATGTAAATGCAGGCATTCTCCACACACGCCTTTTCTTGTGCCATTGTTTTTGTCTTATATGCAAATGATAAATAATCTATTGATCAGTCATTTACCCTTCAAGCTGTTCGGGACCTGATGGGGCTCCTAGGGCACGAGTCGCGCCCGCCCCTTGAGGTCAGGATGGGCACTGATATCCATTGCTGGGTAGGCATTGCAACAACATGTACAAAATAGAGTCCGCACGTGTTTGCAAGTGGGTCATTGAGCGCTTAAGTGTGAGCGAGTCCATGTGTGTGGGAGTGTGTGTGTATGTGTTAGACGATGAAGAGAACAGAGTGCGTCAAGCAAACAACAGGGTTCCAGTTGGGAATTGATCAGTTAACACCAATAAACTCCGCAGGACTCCAGAGACGACAAGCAAATACAAACAGACCGAAAAACCTCTCCGCAATGTTTATTCAACCTGCCTCGCCTGTCTAAACTCAATTTGAAAATGTCTTTTTAAACTTAACAAATTTACTTTGTCCCAATATAAGAGTTAATCTGAAAATCTAATAATGGCATGATTAAATAATTGAATTAATCACAGATATAAACATTTGCTTAGAAAATTTCTCAATTCAAAACACAATCATGTGACAGACTATATATATATATATATATATATATATATATATATATATATATATATATTCTAAAAAATCACATTCAATTAATGTTAAATTAACAAAACATCAATTATTTATTATTATAGGTTATTTAAATTTATTTAAATAATGCTTTATCTGAAGACTCTTAGTTCATAAATACCATTAGAATATATTATTAGTAATATAGTATAATATATAGAATATATATTTGTAACATTAGCATTAATTCCACTATGATTTTTTTTGTTTGCATGATTGCCTTTAGTTATCAGACACTGAAAATCTCTGCCTACCAAGACACAATTTTAAAGCATCAGGTCTACTAATTTGACCAAATTGACAACTGTATCCAATATAATAACTTTATCCAATATTATCCAATATAAACTGTCATTAAGGTGCCGTATAAAGTTGCTGCTAATATAAGCCACAGTCTCATAGTCTGGTTGTGCAATATATCTTTGCAATTGTGAACGTCAAGCGCATTAGAATTAGATTAGAATGTAAATTCGGTTTGCATTAATAGAATAACTGACTTCCATGTGAACGGCTCATTCATGAAACAAGAGAACATGAATTCCCTTGTCATGTTGTCACACTATTGCATAGAACAATCTGAGATATCACAGAGCAGATTTCATGCATTTCACAACAAATAGAAAAAAGTAAATTACATGCAAATAAGCACAGCGGAAAACACGCCCTTCGACTCACATGAGCACATACAACAAATGAGAACCATCTGACCTCAGACGGCTCCATCGCTGGGGAGAAGGGCCCGAGTTGTGTCATATGTGACTCGTCTGTCTTAAGAGGCCCTGAAAAACAAAAGGTTTCAAATGACTTTCATACGACTATGAAATTAAGTCTTACGGAAATCAAAAGAATAGAAGAGAAGACACGCAAAAGAACCACTAGCCCTATAAACGAATCACATGAACAGATGGTGAGGACTACAGACATGTGTATTCATGCCATGTCTGGGTCTCTATTTTAAACTATATTAACTGCAATAAAGACCAATCTTAGCTAATAGTCTGATCTTTTACTATATTTGGACCCAAAATATTGCTCATTAAGACAAACATCACTTTTACTTTTACAAACAACACCCTACAAGCACCAAAAAATCCCTAACGACATTCTAAAATCCACTCAGAAAACCTTAGCAAACACAGTCACCATCCACAAAATTTAAGATATTTATTTTAGACTCGTTTTCCATTTAAAATACCTAAAAATCCAGAAAGAACCAAAACTGCATTAAACACTGATGTTTTCAGAGAATGTATGTTTAATATGAGTGTATTGGCCACACTCTATATCAGGTGTCCTTAAGTACTATGTACGTACATAAAAAAGTAAAATGCAATTATCGTGTTCATATTGTATTGCAGTTGAGGTGTGTTCACACTTGCTGCTATTAAGGTGGGATAAGGGTAAGTATAGTTAGGGTTAAAGATGGGTTGAAAGGTGAAAGGGAAGGCTCAACAGTGTAAGACGTAATTACCAAAATTAATTATAGCTGCGGGCATTTTATACATTTTAAAATATAAGCATTGTATCAAATTATTAATTTAAATGTTAGAACATAGTAAGTATAAATACATCTATTATAATTGTTGTCTCATTGTACTGGAATAGTTTGTCACATGTCAAAAAAAGTGAAAACTGGCAGTGCAGTATAACAAAATACACCAAAAAATTATATGAAAACAAGTTTTAATACCTTCCACAGTGCTTCTCAAAACAGATATAGATGTTTTATTGATTTTATATATATATATATATATATATATATATATATAAATAGATAAAATGTTTTTATTATTATTAATTATATATATATATATATATATAGATATATACACACACAAGAAAATAAACTGTTTTTTATTTAATTATATATATATATATATATATATATATATATATATATATATATATATATATATATATATATATATATATATATATATATATATATGTGTGTATTAGTATTTTTTATTTTTTAATAGTATCTTATGACTATTTTATACAATGATAGCTGACATAGGGCTAGAAATGGAGAGGAAAATGTCAAGAAGCGAGATCAGGAATTGTGCAAGCTATTATCTCACATACTATACAGTAGCACAGCAACCCAGCATGCTTAGTGCTAGACTCACAGAAAGTTCATTTTTATTCCAAACTACAATTGAGGAAAATTCAAACACTTACCAAACAAAATACCCAGGTTGTTTCTATCCTATCCTCCCTTATTCTCTTTTTCTCAGGATTCCAGAAGAGACAACATTATCTTCAAGGCCAGTGGGAGTTGAAACATGGGAAGAATGTCTTTGAAAAAAACGACTGTGTGAAAAGAGAGAGAAAGCTGGTGTCTCTGCACCTGTTGTCACACACGGCTGGGGTCCAGGTCCATCACTGGACAGGGCTAGCCAATAGTTCAGGGGGCTGGGAAAGCCAGTGCAATTCTAAACCTTAAATGACAGCTATGGCTGTGTCAACACCCCTCACGTTACTGACAGCAGGAGTGTGTGACTGTGAGTGTGAGAGTGTATGTGTGTGGAACAGAGAGAGTTTCACCTTGTTCATGGAGGTGGCCCAGGGTTGAGGTAATGTTTGTGGCATGTTAAATATTAGCTTAGCTGTTAAAGCCATTAGAAGTGATTTCATTTTACCACCTGTTACGCTGTTACACAGTTAGAGGGTGCTTCAGTTTGCCAGTGTGGAGGGAATGTAACCCACTGTCCTTCTTTTCAAAACAGAAACTACGTGTGAAAATATAGGCTGGGGTTCTCCATCTGGACTTCTTTCCTTTGAGTTTATCTGTTCAGATAAACTACTTTGTCTATGCTGTAGCCACAAAAAGTCTCTCTCATACACACACAAATTCCCACCTAACTCACTTTAATGTAATATATGCAGCTTTTAGTTTAACTAAATTTTTATATTTTCATAAACAGTACTGTGCAAAAGTCTTAGGCACGCTAGTATTGTCAGATTAAGATTTTAAGACAGTTATTTCTATCTTTTCTGTAGTCTGTCAGTATGAAATATCCGTTTACATTTCTAAACATTGCTTTTGGCATTAATTGTATAATCCAGTGAGATTTTTGTCTGCACAAGGAGTCTGACAACAGCTGATGCTTCACACTGAGATCTGATCTCACCATCATGGAGTCTGTCTGTGATTACAAGAAAAGGCAGAAAAAACAGACAGAGTAAATGCAGAAGAACTGCAGACTATTTAAATGTTGAGCAAGCAATCTCAATAGACGTAGGATCAGCAGAGGCCAATTATCTTATGCCATGCAGCAATATGTTGTGATTTCTTGGAGATTGCATATAACAGACCTAACAGTCTCATGACTGAACAAGATATTTAACAACATTAGTTAAAATGAGCCAACATAAAATATACTTCTATAGGACTAATCTCATTCTCAACATTTACCAATGCATTTCACATATAAGATCAAAAGTTGTATTTGTTAACATTAGTTAATGCATCATGAACTAACATGACAATGAACATTTTAATTGAGTAAAATTAAAAAGTGTTAAAGGACTAATTCTAGTCTATGCTGCTCTTTTCCATTCAATGATAGATTGTGACCATGTTTCAAATAAGAAAACTGACACCATCTTCTGACACCATCTGACAGCTTTTTTAAGAAAGGAAATGAGCATTTTCTCAGCTTTGATGGTCACTATTTACTGTAAATGAATGGAAAAGAGTGGTTTGGGCATTCTGCTCTAAATAACCCTTAAAAAGAAAGTCATACAGGTTTCAAGACAAGACAGCATTTACATTTTTGGGTGAGCTATCCATTTAAATGAGTAAATAAGTATTGAATTGCTGTATCTATTCATTCATTTTCACGTGTCTTTGTTCCTTTGTGCCGATCTTCTGCGTGTCTTTTGCGTCCACATATTTAGAGATTCAGAGACTCCAGGCTCAATTATTCATGTGTGCTCAGCGCTGTGCTGTAATCCTGGCCGACACTAAAAGTCTGTCTAGATTTAGCATCATGAAATTTTCATGGTTAAAAGAGAGGCTCTTTCTCCACCTTTTCACATCTCTGCTCTACCTTTTTCTCTCACTCCACGTACAAAAGTCTGCACAGGCTGTTTTACGGTTTCATATTCT
The DNA here is from genome assembly GCA_037043235.1 of Rhodeus uyekii. Lineage (NCBI taxonomy): Eukaryota > Metazoa > Chordata > Actinopteri > Cypriniformes > Acheilognathidae > Rhodeus > Rhodeus uyekii. The sequence continues at coordinate 1,156,217 of JAWRVZ010000059.1, forward strand.
CCTCTCACACTCTCTGTCAGAAACGCACGCCCACTTGCACACCTTACACTTCTCTTTACGCTGATGATGGACAAGGCCTTGAGCCCTGAGGCGAGTCAACCAGGTCACTGAAACACATCTGGGTTTGTTTCGTTTCCCTTCAGTAGACACAATGCATTCAGCTTCACAAGGTCCTTTTTGTATATATTTTTCTATTGGGAAGGCCTAATACTCTGTGAAGTCCACTTCCAGGTCACTATGGGGCGATCAGAACACGTATCCTGACAGAAACCGAATGGAAGCTTTCAACCAGACAGTGTAATATATGCGTTTGTGAAGCTACACCCCTGGTCGGATCTGTACTGCTTCTGTCTTTGGTTCCCTGAGGCGTAGAAGTGTCTTTTTCTCTGAGCAGCTTTAGCGTGTGTTAGTCTATCGAAGCAACATATCAGATCATCAAGATACAGGCAAAATGGTTATGTGGCACCGGTCTGCTGTGCTAACTAGAATGATTCAGTTCAGCTTTTGTCTGTCATGAGGACATCTGCTGCATGTTCTCCAGCTCATCAAATGGGAGAAAAAAGTCGCGCAAGGTTTAGGTTGCTCGGTAAAATTCCTATGGATGAAAGGCTATATTCTTCAGGTTTACTGGAAGGGTTCACACCTGTAACAGCCATATATCTTCTTTGTCTTCTTTTTCTTTCACCAAAAGACAGAACATGCTCTTAATTTTCCTCGATCCAAGAGCAGCAATCCCCCACCCCCATCTCTTAACAAATCATAAATACATTATTTATCATACTGAAAATGGCTCCAACTGAGCACTTAGATGGAGATCATTTTTATGATTTAGAAGTGCAGCTCATTTTTGCTGTAAATATGAAACTCTAAATCAAGCCGAGCTGCTTTTCCCTCATAAAGCTCATTTTCAATGTCTTTCTGAAAACCAAATCACATTTCTCACTCTCTCTATATTCCTACCTCAAAATACATCCATTACAAGTGAAAATGTACACATGGAGATTCACTGCAAAGTAGCAACATTTTTTGGTAGCGTGAGTTTTAAGTACCTCACAATTACGAATTCTTGTGATTTTGCCATCTTGTGCAAGTTATTCCAACTCCTCATGAAACTGGGTTGCATAATACAAGTACAGCTCAAGTTAAACAAACTGAAAAAGGATCATATTAATGCAATTTAGTGGGAAAAAAAAATAATAATAAAATAATAAAAAGTTAAAAGTGGTGAGCTGCTCCAGCACTGATAGAGAAAGAGTGAGAGTTGGCGAGAGAAGGCTGGCAAGTTTTCAGTGCTAATCATCTGACATTGATCTCTGGAGCATTGCCAATATTAGCGTAGCAACATTAGCATTTTCTCCTGTTATCTCAGTGGAAAAGATTGTGTGGGAGAAAGACAAGGCCTGCAATTTGCCGCTATTGTAATTTCACTCCTCAAACTAGGAAATCAGAGCAGCAATGGCGCAGAGCAGCAATGGAGATCAGCCGATAACTCACAATGAGTCTTTCTGATTACAACACAAACTCTCATCTGCCTTCCTCGCATCTTCCTCATCATCATTAGCCCACCCACTCCACTCCAAACCTGACATAATCGGAAAAACCAAGACATGATTACTGTAGACGTTTGGTTTAAACAGAGAATCCGTCCATTGGATAATTCTGTTCCAAAACCTAGGATTTCCTGGAATTAAAAAAGGATTTTCAAGACTTTAAAATTCATTGAAAAATCATGAGAAATTTTAAAGTTATGCTAAACTCCAAAATATTTAAACAGCTCGAAAGTCCTTTTTGTAATTCATTTAAATTGTTTAATTGAAATATTTCATTGAAATAAAGAAAGAACAACTGGAAGACTCTGGTTCATGTAGGGAGTTTTTGGAATTGTTTTCATGAACAATTTCATATTTCATTTACATAAAATTTAAAATATGAGGGCTTTTAAGCTAAACAAGTTAATAAAGTCATATTTCTCTCTTCTAACCGAGTTGAGTGCAGAAGAACAAGTTTTCAAGGGTGTTTTTGAGCGGTTTGTTCCTTTCGTTCCGTTTCCCCGAAGCCCTGAAGCCTGTGAATCCATTTCACTGAAGCCTACCGACAGAGTTAAGTATGCATGGTCAAGCATTTTTTCTTATGGCTGGTTTTATAGGCCACATTTTAAGCAGGTTTATATTGCACTCTGCAACACCGAAGAAAACCAACAACCTTCACCTCTCTCGCTCTCTCTCAGTGGGCTCCTCTTTTGAGAGAGCCATTAAGCCGCTGTTTTCTTATTTAAAATGGTAGGTGTAAAACCATGTGAGGTCTGCACCTAAGATGTGCTTTATGAGCCTGTGAATCACTGTCACAGCCTCGTCACTTCTCCTGTTTAAGAAATCACCTTGGGTTCTGATGCCAGACTGAGCCACACAATTCTGCTGTAGTGTTTACTAACTTCATGCGTTAGTGTCTGATCATAGTTTGCAGTGTGAGGTGTCAGTACACACACACACACACACTCAGTTCTTGGTGGTGAGACTAATTTCTCAGTGAGACACACAACATGAGGGATGAGGCCACCCAGAGCCTCTCCACGCTCTTCTACAAATCATTGTTTTTTCTTTTCTTCTTTCCATTTCACAAACTTCACAAGCTCTTTAACAGTTCTGAGGGCTGAATTTGCTCAATTTCATATTGAAATATATTCAAATAGAAAACTGTTATTTTAAAATGTAAATATTTTTTGCAAGATTACAGTTTTTACTATATTTTGGATCAAATAAATACAGACTTGGTAAGCATAGAGACTTTTTCCAAATTATTAACCGGTAGTGTATCGTACATGAACTGAAACCATCACCACTAGTTATTTTTTCTATTTTTTGTAGTAAAATAATAATATGAATATGTCATATAAGTCCACTTTTGGGGTTCCCGCTCCTCCAAAATCCAAATTCTACATCATCGGGACTGCTTATATCAGCCAGATTAAATATGGAATTCTGCCATTCTACTTTTCTGTATCATACAACTGCAATATATTATTAAAAGCTACCCAGGATATTATGCTCGGAAAATTCAAAAACGTCCAATTTTTTGCATGAAGGGAAGCCTGCCAACACAGACTCTTATCGTTAATGTTTATGCATATCTAAAGTGACTTTGGCCGTGTGCTATAGTTATGGCAGGTATGTAATGATGCATGCCTGAACTGGTTTTGGTTGAGTGATGACATGTCATTTCTGTAATATTCACACAACTACACATGACTGAATACACAATCTCACCCAGTCTGTAAACATCAGGAACTGTCCCCTTATTGCTTTAGGAGGTTCGGTCAATAAAGGCCAGGTGGGAGATGCAGATGTTAAATGGCTGGAGGTAATATATCGACTTCATTCTGTCCTGAAATGGCATTTCGATGGCACACAGCCATGCCATGGTCCCTGGACGGGAAGTGTTGGAAGACACACACTCACACACACACACACACACACGCATACCCAAAAGCAGGTTTTGGGCCCCATTTCCAACAGTGAAACTTCTCGTCTGCCAATCCCAGTAGTCCGATGCGAGTAGCTTATTAAAGGGTGGTGACCAGCCCTGTGGGCACAAGAATATATGAATAAATTTATTACAGTAATGCAATGACCTTACAATTGCAAGAGACATTCACACTCTCAACCATTTATTGATGCAATAGTTGAAGTAGTTGAAGAAAGGAAAGGAAAAAAATCATTCCAGTAAAAATGCATAACCTCGTAATCACCTGGAGAAACTGTACACCGCATTTCTTTCTATCCTGCAAAGGACTGGGGGATGTTTTGCGCTGAAATACAGGAACAAAGAAAGTCATACAATGAGAGTGAACATAAAGGAGAGAGAGAGTGCAAATGATAGTTTACAATCACTGTTTCTTTTACATTTATGCGGAAATGTGAACAAAAACACTAAACACTGTAATTCAGATTTCAATGTTAGATGTTCCATTCTAATAAACAAAGTGAAAAGTTTTATTTTTACTTCTGTAGTTTATTTTGTTTCCATTGCTATGACTAATATAACATGGCATAACATAGTTATGAATAATTATTATAACAAAAAAATAAATAAGCATGACAATTTTATGATGTAGCCAATTCTAAACATATTTCCAGAAGTTTTGTTTTCCCAATTAAATATACAATATCAAACAGTACAGAAACACTATCGTTACGTATATGAGATTTCTTTACGTATATGAAACTTGATCAGAAATGCAAAACCGTAAAACTGTGAATCTATGGAAAACTATTTTCTATTTTAATCCGTCCTTTATTTATTCCTGTGATGGCAAACAGTTGTGCTGCTTAATATTTGATTAAATTGTCATGCATCTTTTTTGTATATTTTAACTCTGGTTAAAAAAACAGAATTTATTTGCAACAGAAATCTTTTGTAACATTATAAACATCTTCCTTGTTATAATTGATCAATTTAATGCTGAATAAAAGTACGAGTTTCTCACTGACCATAAATGTTTTCCCATTTTAAAAAGCTCTTATATGTCATTAATCAATAACTGATATGATACCGATATCTAACAGTGTCTTAGCAGCTATTCAGATCAACCTAGGATTACCCAAGACAACCTAGCATGAAGTCAACCCATATTGTATGGGTAAACAATAACACCACTCATATTTTCTTCAGAAAAAAATTCAATCACATCTTAATGCTGATAATGTGCTCACGGTTACTGAATGAGTACTAGTGAAATCAGAAACAGTAATGAACTAATGGAGCAGCGGGATTTCCTTACCTATCACACACGCACAGATTGAAACGCATCAGCAGCTGATAATGTGCTCGATAGACTGTCTAATACCTATGAATGTTTTTACCATTAAACGCACAGAGACACACACACACACACACACGAATGTGAACCACACAGTCAACTCGATCCGCTCATTAGGGCTTTGCTGAGCCTCCGGCCTTTAAGAATGGCTAGAGTCTCATCAGACAGCAAATTAGACTCATCCATTCGTCTGTGCATGAGAGACTTCCTGCGGGGACACAAGTCAATTGTCCCATCACTGTGCACACACACACACAACCAAAATGTTCCTGCTCTCTGAATTATTGATGGACGTCAGTCAGTGTGTCTGACCACATTTAAGTGTTTCCACAGGGGGTCCAAAAGCAATCAAAACACACATGCACACACACACACTCACACACACACACACAAGCACAGCTGGTCGTTTCGCTATCTTCAGTCGTCTTTTGTTATGACTCCACACCACTCGTTGCTATTGATGTTTGCTAGTAGGATGCAAAATGACTTGTATTTGACATGTGCTTAAGTTTGTCACCTAATAAGATAATCATGCATGCGCAGAAACTCTCTGGTTATGAATGGTATAGATTATGCGCAGTATATACTGTACACTGCCTATTACTGTATTTTTAAAGATAGTAATGCAGTGGAGCTTTCCTGTAGCTCAACAGTAGAGCGTGGTGCTTGCAACGCCAAGGTCATGTGTTTGATTCCCAAGGAAAGCAAGAACTGAATAGAAAGTCAATGTATGCCTTGAGTGCAATGTGAGTCGCTTTGTATAAAAGTGTCTGCCAAATGCATAAATTTAAATGAAATGTAATGCAGTAAGCACTATGCAATAATAAATGTTTCAAACTGTAGTACTAGATTGTTGAGAGTGTATGAAAAATGATCGGTTTTGTTTACCTTTCTTTCTTAGCTAATCAGAATAATTTAACCATCATCATTGACGTGGTTAGTAGCCTCTGTTAGAGTATAATTGCTGTAACAATGTTATTGTATGTGAGGCGGCCTACGAACTCCTTGTGAGACCTGAAGCTGGCTTCTGCTGATGAAACTGCAAACTAAACTTCACTAAAATGTCTTCTATTGACTGCACTTCTGACTCCTGGTCTTCATTCAGCATATCTGGTCTTCGGGTCTTAACTGTAATTCCCCTACAATAGTTCCTCCTGAACCAAAACAATGAGCTTATGCTGCATTCACGCCATTTCGTAATGAAGATGGCAACCCGGAACGTTCTACCCAGAGCTGTTAATGTCCTCGGACTCGGATTTATGCATTTCTATGTCAACACTATCAACGCTGAAAAGAATCTGCAAGAGTTAGGTGGTACAGGTCAGTGCTCTTTAAGTTGTTTACCTTCATTATTATTGTAGTGTTACGCGGTTTGAGACATGAGGTAGTTTAACGCCACCTCTCTTGATGTGTTTCCTTGCTCCCAGCTGTAAGGGTTCATACATGTGTTTCCAAGGAGGAATGGCTGGGAGGGTGAGGGGGATCTCATGCTCTCAAAGCTAACATGCTATTGCTAGCCTCTCCACAATTGCCTACCCTACCATTAAGCACTGGTGCAACTGAGGGCATTTGTAAAAGAAAATACTTTTGATTAATTCCTCAACCAAAACTGTTCTAGCAGTAAAGCACTTGCAATTGAAGAAACAGGCAATAAATATTAATAATAATATAAGTACAGTATAGCAACAATATTTTTATGGTAGGCCATCCAGATACTGATTTCCAGCATACATTGCATATTAGTCATACATAATGCAGAAATATTAAGACTGGTATTTATTACATATTATTTCCAGGGGTTCTCAACTCTTGAGGCCCACTTTCCTACCTCAAACCCTAACAAACAAACCTGAACAGGCGAATCAAGTTGTCTCACCTGGCTTGTGTTTCGTGCTTCAGACTTCCGGTAAGGGAACAAAGTGAGCATCGATGCTCCCTGTAACAGCATCTCTATTAAAAATCATACTGCTCCATCCACCCAATCTTCAACTTTCTTTTCCAAACCTTCTTTTTTCTTCGCCCATCAGTCCCCACTTTTTTACATACCATGCTATATGTTTATATTTCCTCTCTTATGTCTGCACTAAAACCAACACCACCGTGTAAAAGAGAGCTGCATGATCCAGCATGCTTGCTGTAGTTACCTCATCCTAAACTTTAGTGAGATCCAGCACAGGTAACGTACACTATCAAGCTGTCAACCTGTTTGGCCAAATAGTCCTCAATAGCCCCATATACATGGATTATGACTGAAATTTGATATTTTAATATAAGTAAAATAAGATTAATCTGGTCTGCAATAGAACCTGGTGTAGATTTTATCCGCTGAAAGGAAGCATGCAAGCATATTGAATGTAGTAACACATTCGGAGAGAGCCAAATCTAAGGAAACACCAGTGATGGTGTTGAATGTCACATTGGGAGGATAGTTCCTTTACTTTTCAGCTTGATTCAAAAACAAACACAAAACTAGTCACTAGTGGAATTTCAAAACATTTAGAGAGCATAATAAAAGCTCCAGGATAACTTGTTGATTTGCTACCTGACAGATGCAGCCACAAGGTCTGGAACGGACATAGCCACACCTTACTGGAAGTTAAACTGGAATTTGAATGACAGAAAGAACATTTATTAAATTCATCATTGCATGATTGATAATGAGCCGCACTAGCCTCGTATCTCACGAAGGAGCAGAAGCATAAATGACAGTGAAGAACGAGAGAGGACCAGGCCTGGACATTTTAGTTTTGTGTTTGTGCCCATCACAGACGACTGCCGCCATTACTATTATTTTGTTGTAGCTTATTTTCATATTAAAAGTTGTTAAATGTTCGCTGGTTCCCTCCTCCTCCTCCCCCAAATTTTGTGAAATTAAATGTTGTTCCATCCATCAGTGCATTCAAGTCTCATCAGAAAGATCGCATTTACGCATTGAACACACTTGACCGCCACCACCAAGTCATAATTACGAGACTGGAAAATCGTAATTAAAAACAACAAATTTGAGGTTGTCAGCAAGAAAATACCAGATGCAATGGATGCAGTGTCTACTCTGTAATTAATGTATAATTGTTTGTAATAAATGAATTTACAATAGTTGCATGTACAAAATATAACAACATTGCATGATTACGATAAAAAACGAAAAGCAAAAACACATCTGAAGTGCATTATTTACTGAGAAGTAATTACGACTTCAATGCATAAATACAAACTTTCCAGTTGGACTTGAATACACCATCTAACACTTCCTTACACTCAAATTCAAAATGCTTTTCTGCATCCAGTGGCGCAAAACCCTGACGTGAACAGTCCATTCTGCTTGCTCTTTCCGTGTGCTGTCATCATGGAAAATGTACAGCCAGTTCTCTTCATCCATCCATGACACATGTGCAAAAAAATAAAGACAAAGTCGGTTACATTCCCAGCCACAACTTGCCACTTTTATAACAAAAATGTCTTGAAAGCGCAAGTGCTTCTGATGTCCGCTACGTACATACCACTCTTTAATGGAAAGCAGCATCATGTAGTTCATGAATTAATGTGGTATCAAGGGGGATGAGAAGACTGAATTATTGATTCCTCCTCTTTTCTGCAAGACGTATTTTTCTCTGTGGTGGACCTTCAACAACAGTTTTAGTCTGCCAGATCAAATATGTTACAAAGCAACCAATAAGGGGGTCTATAAACGAGACATAGGGACTTTGCGTGTCAAGAAAAGGCCAGGTGTTTTCACCCATCCAAACCTCGAAAACAACAGCAGTCGTACCTACTACAGCCCCGCGGCTACTGTGACGACAGCAAGCCATCGGTTAAGAATAAGGTAGCAATTACTGGATAACATTCTGTGCCCAGAGCTTCACAGCAGCAGCATAAACACTTCCTCTGAAGGTGTGCTGGCTCTGAGCCCTCATGTCTTAAAGGAAGAGGCCTAATCAGGATCATCATTTATCGGTATGGGTCATGCCAACAGAATGAGGTTTTGGATGTAGGCCAGTAAAGTCTGAATGGTGTAAACAGACTAACCGGAATGAAGTCTACACTTCGGCTTGGGGTGGGCAATTATCCAGTCTCAGACACGCCAGTGTTGACTGTTATCTTGATGAAAGGAAAACAATTATGGAACAACGCAGAAAAATGGAAAGCCGAGACATGTTTTGCTCTTCACGAGGCCAAGTTCGTTCCCTCATGTCGTAATTTTCGGCTATCTCTAACAGGGAATGTCAATTAGCTAAATAGGTGACAAGTTCTAGCAGGAATATTTGAGTTACATTTTCAAAACCCTTCCACCTAGCAATTACCAGAGCAATAAGTGTGTGAGCGATTTTAGGATTGAATCGCACTTGTCGTGGATGCACAAAAACAACATGAATGTGATGTCCTGTGGGTCACAGACTCCCTGTTGTTTACAGCAGAGCATACGCTTTTGTCCTCATCTCCGTTCCCTAGAATGCTTTGCTCCCGAGAGCAGGAGTCACCCAAGGATCAGCTTTGCTCTATTCCAGCCAAGGATCTGTAAGATCGACTAACACCTCAGCCCCTTAGGGGGTCCCAGGGGCCAGCTGTGTTTTCAGTTCATGTCAACCCTACAGAGTGTCAGCCGGCCCTCAGAGTGGAAAAAGAGCTGGAAACACAGACGGTGACAACGGTCACTGTGGGAATAGAGTAGTATTTGATCAAATGTAAACAATCTTACAATGATTTAAAAGTTTAAATTTATATTTATACAAGCATTTGGGTATCTAAGCCGAGCTTCCATCCACATCGTTTTTATGCAATTTTTGAGATATCAACAAACAACAACTAAAAAAATAATGATTACTTTGACCTTTATCATCACAGATGTAATTATAAACTTGTAAATTACCCAAGGGAACAATACAGTGAAAAACATGTTGGCCTTTTGTGACAATAGCAATTTTTTATTGCTTTTTTGTAATCACCAAGAAACTAATCACATTCATAAAACTATATGCTTATGCAATGTAAGGAAAACAAATTAGGGGGGATCTGTGATGTCACATACAGTGGTGTGAAAAAGAGTTTCCTGATTTCTTATTTGTTTTGCATGTTTTTTCGCACTTAAATATTTTGGATCATAAAACAAATTTAAATATTAGTCAAAGATAACAAGTAAACTCAAAAAGCAGTTTTTAAATGAAAGTTGTTTTTATTAGGAAAATGAAATCCAAACCTACATGGCCCTGTGTGAAAAAGTGCTTTCCCAATCAAACGTTCGCGATTGAGTCGTTTACAGCGATGTGGAGGAATTTTTTTGTTTCACTCATCTTTGCAGAATTGTTGTAATTCAGCCACATTGGAAGGTTTTTGAGCATGAAGTGCCTTTTTAGGGTCATGCCACAGCATCTCAATAGGATTCAGGTCAGGATTTTGACTAATCCACTCTAAAGTAGTCTTCTTTTTTTCTTCTTCAGCCATTAAGTGGTGGACTTGCTGGTGTGTTTTGGATCATTGCCCTGCTGCAGAACCCAAGTTAGCTTTAGCTTGAGGTCACGAACAGATGACCGGACATACTCCTTCAGGATTTTTTGTTAGCAGAATTCATGGTTCCATTTATCACAGCAAGTCTTCCAGGTCCTGAAGCAACAAAACAGCCCCAGACCATCACACTACCACCACCATATTTTACTGTTGGTATGATGTTCTTTTTCTGAAATGCAGTGTTACTTTTATGCCAGATGTAATGGGACACACCTTCCAAAAAGTTATACTTTTGTCTCGTCAATCCTCAGAGTACTTTCCAAAAAGTCTTGGGGATTTGGCAAAAATGAGACAAGCCTTAATGTTATTTTTGCTCAGCAGTGGTTGTTGTGACTATGCCATCCATGCAGGCCATTTTCGCCCAGTCCCTTTCTTATGGTGGAGTCGTGAACACAGGCCTCAACTGAAGCAAGAGGGGGAGGGGGGGGGGGGGGGCAAACATGCAAAAAGTAATAAAGCATTATGTCAAAAGCAAATATAACCCATCACAAACACATTGTTTAGACTGGATACTATATAGAGAGTTTCTGACATACTCCACACACCTAAAGTCAATCTGATCGTCATAATATCCTATATCTTCAGAAAATTTGGCCTAAACCACTCAATTGCTATGAATTTGCTTTATGGTCTTTTTGAAGCATCAAAGTGGTTGGCTTGTCAATGGAGGAACAGAAAGCTCTCAGATTTCATCAAAAACAACAAATTTATCTTCCAAAGATTAATGAAAGAAAGAATGAAAGGGTTTGGAACAAAATGAGGGTAACTAATGACAGAATTTTCATTTTTGGGTGAACTATCCCTTGAAAAGGAGCTTCCCCTTAAACCCGGATCATTTCAGTCAGGGCATCCAAAAGAAGGTTGAAAATAATTGTTTTTACCTTTAAATATTTTAGATTTTTGGGCAAAAAGCTTAATTAACATTATAAGTGAACATCAAGGAACATTAAAACATTTTTCAAAGAAATGCATCAAGGAACTGGGATTTCAAATCATAATTATTGGCTAACATGAGCTCCCAGAACTGTCTGAATGTGACATTCAACTTGCACGGAAACATAGCTTTTGATAGCAAGCCAGTAATATATACCGGTACAACACGGTTTCCTACTTTAGAACTTTTCTGTCTGCCTATATGGCACATACATTTCCAGAACAAACTTTTTGGGGATAATAAAGTAGTTTGAGGTAACCTACATCACCAGTACAACACAAAAGATCCCTCATACACCTTCGGGTGACCCATATAAGGCTTTGCAAGGTTTTAGTGTCTGTGGCAGATGCTGCTCCACCACACTTTCTAACCCAGGTGCAAATCATCTGTCCCCAGAGACTGCAGAAGAACTGCAGGCTTGTTTGATAGCCTGGTGTCTCTGACCAGCAATAAACACAAAGTGTGCAGGTGGATCTCCCCACAGGTACATGGACAGAGATCTCTTTTCATTAGAGGGTCAGTGGGTGGGCTACAGGAATGTGTCCACTGACTGTCTCTATTTATGAGGCAATATGGAGAAAGGAGCTGTGCTAAAACGCTCTCCAAATCCTTCTCTGAAACATTTGGAAGGAATCTACAAAACATACAGTTTTCCTGTATGTGCATCAGCCTGTTAAAAACTTCTCGAGGTGTGCTTGTGCCATTTTATATGCGTACTGAAGACAGAAACCATATTGTAAAGTCTTGGCTACCAAAATTAAATCATTCACAGTAATTTCGGAGGAAAAATACAGACTTCACTTAGTACAAAATGTTGCAAAACAAAGTCAAACAGCAAAATGGACCACGAAACAAGCCATTAAGCAAAACTGAAAAGCATTCAGTGTTAATGAATCTGCAGAAAAACAAATCATATCTTGCCTGTGTTTTGAATGTGAATTTGTTGTCTCTATTGAATGTGATGCGATATTGTATACCCCAAAATAATTGCATTTTGGAATTGCATCATGGACACGCATTAATAGAGTTTTCCTTGCGGATTACACAGACCAAATAAAAATAACAGTAGTCAGATTCATGAATACTTATCAGACTATTTTTTTATTTTATTGAATCAGAAATATACAGGGTGACCAGTAAGAGCCGGTTCGGTTCAGTGAATCAAAAATATGCGGATTGACCAGTGTTGAGCGATTCACATACAAATGACTCTTATGAACTGATTCTTTAGTTCTAAAATGTATAACAGGTTTGAATCTTCTGGTGAATCTTTTACTTGACTGATTCAGAACAGTTATTTGATCAATATTTGACTGACTCTCTGGACAGTTTATAACTATTTATAGTTCTGACAGAATCAAAAGGAATGTTGTTTACATAAGCCTATTTTTTTTTATATATCAGCCTATAGGGTGAGTAGTGGATGGGAGCTCGAAAGGGTCATATTGTTTTAAACAAAGCGATTTTTTTGAACAATATTGTTTGCACATAAAAAAAAGCTATGTTCCTATATTAAAAAAATATAAATAATTTTGTCTAACAACTTTGTAAAAAGCTAATGAAACAAAGCATGTCCCTTGATTTTTATTATCATTGCTATCAATGTTCAAAAAAGGAGGTTATTAAAACATGAACATGGGGTATTTTAAAAAACACTTTTGAGACGGTATTGACACCTTCTTAGATATTTGTCATATGTATTAAAAAAAATGTTTTAAATGGACCAAAACTTCTGAAGAAAAAAAGAGAGAAGATCAAATTCTGCCAGAAACCCATTCTATGTAGGTGACAATTATTTGTCTATCATGTCTCACACAAGACCCACTTATTATCTGAGCCAAGACAGAGTCAATTAGTTTGGTAAAATATATATTTTATTTTATTCTTCATACAAAGCAAAAGTATGAATGTTCAGTATTTAATTATCTAGAAACATCTGTTCCATTTTTTTCTTTCATGGTGTAAAATTAATTTGATACCACAAAATACTTGGTTTACATGTCTTCCTCATCATTTGTACATAAAGCTCATTTCTAGTCTATTTATTTGTGTTATACTCAGAGTAAGACAAACATTTCTAACATCTGGATATTTCTATGAGGCTGAATAAAACTCAACCATTAAACGGATGCATCAGCACACACACTGCCTGACCACGAGCGAAGATATGAAACTTTGCTCATAACAACTTTTGAGAGATCAGAATTCATATGCAGTTCACATGTAATCAGTGACTAACTTTACCCAGATAATGCCTGAGCAAAAAAAGCTCTTTGACATCCTGGGACAGTTGTTTCTGAATAAAATAAACCCAAAAAACAATTGCACTGGTAAAACAAAAGAAAAAAAACACGCAAAAGAAAAACAGGAGACCCCATTTCACTTCCATCATCCAACTGATTTGCTTTTAAATGCAATGTGAATGCAAGAAACAAGCTTTGATGATCTGATTACAGATGGACGAGAAATTTCACATTGTTTCTCTTTTGCCTCCTCAGAACATCTGATTGCTTGATGGATTGAATAAAGTAGGAAAAATGCCCTGGGAAATTTCCCTCGGCTTCCACCGCTTAATTCAGACTAGAAGGCCAACGAGAATCGTATGGCTGTGTTCTCACAGCTGATAAATATTACAATCTCCTCTCTAAGCGAAAGGAAGTTGGCTTAGCATAGCACAGAACTGGTTCGAGGCACAGCATGTTGTAAAACAAAACAGAAATCAGTGAGCTGATACACAACGCTTTCATTTTGCTTTCAAATGCATCCATCCAAAGAGACAATTAGACAAACATTTCCCTCTGCATTTCATTTTCCAGTATAGTAAATAGGGGTGAAAAATGCGCCGTTTCAGTACATTCGTAATACTATATTCCGCCTTAAAACCTCCCGATGACCTCAGCCCATTGAATTCTGGTGCAGGTACAGCATCTCAGCCTGATAAAAAGTGAAATGCTGGCTCCATGCAACCCTTCAAACCCTACACCTTAACCTGACATCAAGAGCTGATCCTGAATCAGGTACTCTGAACGAACAGTAACCAGAGCTGCACTAAAGCCCTGTCATTTATCTTGCCTTCGAGACAGCCGCCATCTCAGCGGTCACGGGATGAATTTCACAGATAAAGAACGGCCGACCGACTGTTTCTTCTTGCTTTCAAGTAGAAAGACAAACAAAAGCACATGGAGGCTTGCATGAGAAAAAGATGAACAGTGAGGCATCTCAATGCAAGCTTGTTAAAATTTGGCAAGAAAAGGAGAACTGAGATGTAGTGGAAAACGAGCTTGGATGGGATGAATGAGAAACGTTACCCTTCACGTTAGGGGGTTTATTTTCTTGTGTGCGTCACATTTGGGTGAACCTTTTTACTAAAAATATGGGCCTGCCATTTATGAGTCGCAGGACACGTCATTTGGCTTTTGCTTTTTAAACAAATCCAGTTCCTTTCAATGCTATCTTGACCTTTGAACCTTTCAGACAGGGCAGCAAGCCATTTCCGAGGCTGGAGAAACCCAATCGATCAGTTCAGATGTGTTACACGATTAACATAATGTCAACATGCTGCCTTGCTGTTGTCCGAAATACGATTTAGCCATCGATGGATTGGTCATTCATTACAGGAACCTGTGAGTGAAAGGCCAGCGGTCGACTCTAAACATGAGTGACACTGTAAGTAGCAATTAGGGCTATTGATCGTCATGGTATTGAGTAAAGGGACACGTCGAATCAGCTCTCTTACTTATGAGCGAAACGTAGTAGGACTCGGGCCAATATGGAGTGTAATGAAACACGAAATGTGGTCAGAAAGTAAAATATGGTTTGATACCCTCTGTCGCAAAGATATATATTGACATTCAGAATTGAATGTATTGCAAATGTCACTGTTGGTTTGTAAATGCACGATACCCGTAAAAAGCTGTTTTTTTTTTTCATTTTCAAATTTGGAAGCACCATTAAATTTATTGTGAATTGAAACACGCACAGCAAATCAAAAATGTGGAATGTCGGTGGTGAGACTAGAGTTGGGCCGGACGTTTTGTACAATATGGTTAGGCAGCTTAGTGAATTAATTGCTTAGAAATTAAAAATAAATTATTATAAAATAGATTTCTGTACATTTTACATATATATAGCAATCATCTCGAATGTCTTTTTGCCATTTCAAACACACAGAAAAAGAAAGAAAACAACAGGTCCTCTATTCAAGGTTAATCCCAACCAAAGTTATGTCCAGTCATCTGGTAGAACTTCATGTTGAAAGGCCTGTAGAAATCTCGAAGTCTCTGCACGACCTCAGGGTCAATGTTTGGGTGGGTCCGCCCTTTGGTTTTACCCAGGCAATGGGGCTTGCTGCTACCCTCTGCCTTTTTGAGACAAGGGAAGCCCTTGGTCTGGTTGAAGTAGAAGTGTTTGTCTGTGATGATCCTCTTGAGGCCTAAGAAGTCCTGCACGCGGCCCAGCTCTCCGGCCGGGTCGCTGATCAGCCGTTCTCCGCTCACGAACAGGATCTGGCTCATGGGGAAGAACTGCAGCCAGTTGTCCAGGTGTTTGGCGTAGATGCCGATCTGAATGGCGCTCCACGACGTGTCGATCAATCCTGTAGTCCTGTTTTTGAACGTCAGGCTCTCAAAAGTAGGAATGTCAGGCTTCTTAGACAGTGTCTGCGTGTAGTCAGAGATGGCTCGTGTGACGGGGTCCCGGACCACCACGATCAGCTTGGTGTCGCGGGACATGGCGTAGATCCGGGCCGGAGCCTCACGGGTCACAAAGTAGCTTGGTGTTTTCTCCATGGTGATCTGGCCCTCCAGGGTCTTCGGCATCAGGTCCCTGAGGGGAGAGACAAAGGAAAGGAAAGAGGGTTAAGATTGAAGCCTAATGAAAACAAAACTTTTCATAACACAATCAAACAGATGGAGCATGTGGCGCTGCTCAATCAATGAACCAATTCAAGGCCATGATTCTGGGTCAAATGTGTTTAGCATCGGCTGCTAAACAAAGCGTGTCCTCAAACATCACAGATGTATAAACCATGTTAAATGACATGGCTGCTTCTTAATAGTGAAGGCTTTCTAATATAATACAAAATCTCTATTCAGCAGATCTTTGTTCCCTATTAAAACCATGCATAGAAATGAGTCAAAGCTTGTGATTATGCCAACAGATTACATTTTGAAACAAATATTGATAAAGAACAAACATATGGTTGATTAGCAGTCTGTCTCTACTTGTCGACCAATAGATGGACAATTGTCATCTAATAGAAATAAAATGTATTTCCCTTAACTAGTAAGGAACTCAAACCAAGACTTGGTACAAATTGGTTAATCCACTCTGTACATAGCCAGCTGTGCTTTAAAACCCATTCTGAACCGGATTCAGAACAGTGATCCAATGTATAACCTCAGCGATGGTATTATACAAAGGGGTTAACGCAAATGACCGTATACTAAGCAAAGCAAAAACGTTCCACGTGAAAGTTCTTCAGCCTTGTTTAAAGAGCGAAAGCAGCTTTTAAGGCAGTTAGGGGATGAAACCAATATGGTACATAGAGGACTGCAATCAAGGGACATTTTTAAATGAAAAGTGAACATGCATGTTAACGCCAAACAGGCTTAGGTTTCACAACCCTACCCGATCAGGAAGAGTGGATTATACTGGATGAGGTGATAACAGAGGACTTTGATAGACACATGGGCGAATGGATCCCATTTCATTGGCACACGCTCTCATAAACGCTAATGTGTTAAAATGCATGGAAACTGAAGAAAGTTTACCTTTTGCTGACCAAAAACTTCAATATATGTGACGAGAAATAAACCAAAGAAGATAACAGAGCAACAAACTTAATGATTGGAGGTAACTAAAAGATTGAGTGTGAATTTCAGCCACAATTAGATGTCATCAGACACAGAATGAGCCTCTTTAGGGTATCAGTGTGCACACAGATAAAGCTCTTGTTGGTCTGTTGTCTCTGGAGTCTCGAGGCCTGTTGTTCGCACCAGGGCTAATTTACTGCTGTATTGTGAAGTGCGCTGTCAGCATCTAGTGTAATCCTGTTTCGTGTGTTTACACCCTGCGGAAATGAGGCTACGAGCAATTCAAGAGTCTGCAAACAATTTGTTGAGGGATACGCACACGTCATTTTATCACAGTTTATTCTATCTCTAGGCAGTCTTCAGTAAAAGCCTATTTTTAAAACTGGTTAGAGGCGAGAACCCCTAAGCACCAAAGCAGAGAAAGGTGTTATGATACACAGAACCAATGGAGGGCGTTTCTATGCGGACATAAGTTTCAAAACTATATGTGTACGTACCAGGTGCTGCTGTAGACCTAGATTTTTGCTGCATTCTGCTGGGATTGTTTTGCACCGTACAGCACCTGCACCTCTCTCTCTGCGGTAAAGGATTTTTCAAGATCACACAACTGAAACTATGTGGGGAAAAAAAGGAGGAAGAAAAAAAATCCCCAGTTTGCAAGTAAAAATCAGGCAGCTCTCAATTCAGAAAGTGAGAACAGCCGAAGGCTGCAGGAGGTAACGTGTTGATTTATATGTTGGAAAACTGTTGGCAGATTTGTGTGGTTACATGGCTTCTCTAAAGAGCTGGCCACAGATCCAATTATGATAATATAAGTTTGATTACTGCTCTGTCAGAACACTGGAGTGAGAGTTTGAGGGAAAGAACACTGGGGGAAAAAAACCCTCATTAATCTGTGAAATGCAAACAGATTATGTTAGAGCCTTTTTATGCAATGACGCACTCTCACACACTCATCTGCACTGTTTATTTCTAGTGTGGAGGAAATATGAAGGTGTTGGCTAGCTAATATTTAACGTACAAGTGTGTGTGCTTTTTTTTACTTATTTACTAAATTATAGCACAATAAGAGCATAGATGTCATCAGAGTGTGTGTGTATGTGTGGTGCTAATGAGGTGAGATATAATGCAGGCTTTTACTGTTAAATGAACCACCAACAACTACCCCACAAAACAAACAATTATTTCCAAGAAAAATTTTATTTTTGCCGTTTTGGTCCTTCATACACAAAATACTTTATGGAAAAGATCTTTCAAAATTTTAAGTCAATAAAAGCTTGAAAAGCATGATGTTCAGTAAACTACAGCTTTAGGATGCTTTCACATTACAGGTGCATTTGAGGTGCACGTCAAACTTTGTTTTTTTGGTTGGTGTTCAAACTCAAATGTGCACGGTATTCTGTGCAATTGGTGTGAAAAAAGTCCAGATTTACTAACTAATGTGAACCGTTACGTTATGACCCAAAAGGACAAAACTACCTAGCTACAATGTTAAACAGCTGCCTCTATTGGGGGCAGGTAGAAACAATCTTGGATTTGGACCAAGAAAAGTGGAAGAAGAAAAAAGTTAAAAGCCTGCAACAGTCCCCTCACCTCACTTTTCCTTTGGAAAAGGGCAAAAGAAGGGAGGGAGAGAGGGAGTTAAGGAAGACAAGTAGGCAAGCTCTCGGAAGAACAATAGCCTTTCTTGCCTGTTTTGATTTATGAGGTGCTTCTTTTTAGACATTCCGCCAGCAAACAGGCAATTCTTTGACACCGGGGCCCTCTTTTTTCCCCTTTTCTTTGAAAACCGAGCATTGTCCTTCAATGATCTGAAAGAGCAAGGGCCGTGGAGAGGCCAGAGAGGAAAGGGGGAGGGTGACCATTGAAGGATGAGTGGAAAGCACTTCTCCAGCTCTCTCAGGGCCGGGCAAGGGAGGCTGTGGAGAGCTCTTGAGCCGAACATGTGCCTCAAGTGCCTCTCCGGCACAGGGCACACGCTGCCACTGGAGCAGGTAAAGATACGCTGTGTATCAATTATTAAAACAAGGATTAGAAAGTGGATATGAGTGCTTGAAATGATTCTACAGATAAAAAGGGTCAGTCCTCTCAAGTGATAAGGCAAGGTCAAAGATTGCTCTTGCCTCTTGGGTTCTGTTGTAAATCATTCCTATGACCATCAGGCCATGTGCAAAACAGTCGTCAACACTGGAAGTGTACTGTCGAAGACTTGTTTAAGCTGGAGAGAATGACAAGCCAGAAAGATAGCTTTCTTTTGGGATCAGAACGGCCCTAAGGGCCATGTTGAAAGACTTTTTATCCAGCCGAGATTAATTGACAAGGGGAGAAAACGGCAGACTAAAACACAAGAGAGAACAAAAGACACAGAAGGGAGTTTTTAAAAAACTGTTTTTGTCTTCTGTCGTATTTGATTTGTTAAGAAGAGCCTGTTTTGCTTAGGATAGACACAGAAGCCCCCCCAAAGCCCCTAAGCCTCCTTTATCTATGATCTCATTGATTTCAAGTGACAAGGATTGTAGAATATCCGTCTTTCAACTCGAGCATTGTTATGGTTATATTCTTGCCCGTGTTTTTGTTCTTTTGCTGTGTGTGTTTTCTTTTGTATACGAAAACTGATATAGACTAGAAGCATGTTTTATATCGAGGGCTTTAAAGTCTTGGAGGGATCAGAGAAACATAGCCATACCTGCACTTTGGCTCTAAAGAGCAAGTCAAAACAGACACGACTCTGGAACACGTGTGCCTGCATCTTTGATAGACATCTCCTAAGCGTAAGAACTTGCCGCTGTTGCAGTGGCGGTGAGTTAAAGAGCTGTTTGAGTAAGCTGCAGCGTAATAAAATCTCAGCAGTCAAATAAACTTAAATTAATTGCCAATGAGTTTAACAGCTCAGCTGCAATTGGGCTCGGTATACGAGAAAGATAAAGTCCAGAGCTGCAAAGAAGTTACAATGATCAGTCCTTGTGCCAGAATGGTAGTGTGAGAGTTTGCCGGTGCATGAGAATGAAAGAATGTCATAATCAAATGAGTTTCGGTGAGTACAAAAGACGTTCAACAGGATGTTCGTGCTGCTTATACACAGAAAGGGATAGTAAATTGATGATTTTGGAAGAAGAAACATGAAGATACCATAAAAGAATTTACCTAGGCAAGTTTGAAATGTGAACTATATAGGATGATCCATAAACTACAACAGCTATGTATGTGTGTGTATATAATCATATTGATAGTTAAAATAGTAATAGTAATAATCTGAAATTCCTCCATCACCTTCCTATATCTTTTGTGGGCCAAGTACAAAAGCTGGAAGTAGACAAGAGAGTAGTTCAAACACTCTTTCATAATCAGACTATTGACTGCAGTGTTTGAACACCAGACTACCAGTGTCTCAAGGATCTGAGCGTTTGAGTGACACTTCCCTCTACCAAAGGTTACAGCACTAGCTTTCCAGCCCTGGAGGATTAAAAAACAGACAAGACATTCATGCATGCACAGAAAATGGCTAATACTAGGAGACTTGTTTAGGAGAAAGACTGCGGCCACTTCATGAATGAGTAAGACTGAGCCAGTAGAGATAAGTGACTGTCTCTCTTTGGGCTGAATCATTTTATGACTCAACTGTGTTTTTGACCTTCTCACAATTCTGAGGCATTAGTTTAAAGCAGCTAATTTTGACATCAAGCAACCACTGGAACATTACTCTTTGAGATCGGGGGTCACTTTTTTTGCAGTGTCTGGAGCGCATGTCGGGAAATATGGATTCTGTCTTCAATGGAGGCCGTGTGGCTACATCTGGTAAATCCAGGCACCTCCCAGGTCGCTCTGTACAGACAATATTTTCTGTGCTTTGTCGTCATAGAGACCTGAGCGAGGCTGTAGTTTTGAAATACACCCCGCAGAGTCTGGAGCCTTGACATTATATTTAACCGCAGAGCAAAACTGCAACCGTAAATCTGTGGAGCAAAGCTGGGTTTTATAGCACAAGCACCGAGAGAATGGTAATGGGGTAGCGAGGGGAGAAAAGAAAGAGAAAAATAGCAAGAGACAGAGCCAGGATGAGCATGTGTGCAGCAGCTTTAAGTTACCGCTGTATTTTAAGAGGTGCACAGCCACTTAGAGCCTCCTGACGGTTGGTTTCCTGAGTGAAAATTGCCAGAGATGTCCGCTTAACCTGCAATACTGAAGCCAAGAGCCTGTAGATAGCAGATGCACAAGTGTTTTATGAACATCCCAGCTTTTAACAGCTATACTTTACCTTTTCCTCACCTAACCTTTCAGGTTCTTCGTCTAGCTCTTCCTCGGGTTTCTCCTCAGCCTCTGATCTTTGCCATGTAACCCTAACATGAACATAAAAGACGTGTAAATGTCCGTCTCGGTCAGGCCTGTCTAAGGTGTTGGTGTGTCTTAGCTTCAGTTTCTGACATTCTCGCTGACAGATCACGTCACTGGATCCACATTCAATGGACGGAGAAAGCCTCTCTCACATGGAGTGACTGTACTGATGGATAAATTATGAAGGAACTGCCTTTCTCTGAGAATAGACACGCTCTTCCTTTAGAGTTGTCTCTAAAGAGGGTTATACCTTAATGCTGATCTAGTTTCTCATTAAATTATTATGCTTGAGCTGGACTCAGACTTTCTGCAAACTACTTTATCGGTGCTTTTGAGGCAAAAAACATCAGCATAAAACTGAACGGTTGGCCTCCCAATAGTAAAGAGAAACACTGAACTATTGAATCAGTATATTTTCTCTCTCAAAGCAAGGGAATTTGATTTTTGGGAAGACTGGTCTGCTTTAAGATGTCAAGGGCAGAAAAATATATTTAAGTGCCCCTGCAGTGTTGTACATAAAGATATTCAACATAAAGTGAGTATCGTGAGAGAGGGTATCTACTCAGCAATCACACTGAAGTCTAGGCTCGACTTGTGCCAACCACAATTTCAGGCCCATTTTCTTTCTTCTTTTCTTACTCTCTCTCGCTCTCGAACTCATTCAAAACCCCAGCAGCCTCTGAGAAGGGCCGAACATGCATAAATCAGAGACCTCGGGCTCTGTACGTTGCAATCTGCCCAGACTCCGTTTCAGCTTTATTTGCTGCCATTCAACACCTACCAGAATCTCTTTAAAACAAGGGTAGGGTGTGTTTTTTTGCTGTCCGGGATGCACATTAAGTTACGGTCCTACGGTTCTGCCAGCTGAGTGGATTTACTGTGTGTTAGCGACAAGGCTGCTCAAGAAGAGGCTGCCATCAGCTCTGAATAAAAGATGTAGGGATGAGACGGGGTAATAAAGTGCACTTTTCTCTCTCACATATTATAGAGATGTAACACATACCGAAGAGGTGTTTGTAGGACGGGCTACTTTGACCCTGTTGGACACCCTGTCATACAAAAAAAAAAAATCTGTAGGGTCATATCTAAAAATGTAACTTGGTCCAATCCCTAGTCTCCATGACATCCTGAACTCTAGATATAGCTCAAGTCCCAAATTCAATACAAATCTATGAGGCTTGTTTGCCCCATTTGAACATCTTTCAGGCGAAAATCAGTTTGATCACTTAAAGTAATAATTTAGCATACAATGTCCTGCAAAATATGTTTTGGACAATATTAGCATAAATCCCTATTTTGTAAACGACTTTGCATTGCAAGAAGACAAAAAATATATATATATACAGTGAGCAAATACAATTAAAAACTAGAAAAATCGCAACACCATATCTCAAATTGTTTTGATGTTTACTATAAAAGGTGTGCTGACTCTAATACCCAAGCTTAATCCAGTAGCCCCCATAACAAGAAAATTGTTCTTGCTGGTCCTCATTGATAATTGCAAGCTACTTTAATGTATTTACAACAAGAATTAAGGATTTAGGCTGGATATGAATCCTGAAAAATAAAATACAGTAAAAAATAAAACTGAGTTTGGCAAACCCTAACATCCCCATTTAAATAAAGACTAAATTACTTCCCGAATTGCCTAATGCATAAAATTACACGTGCTATATGAACATTAGCATTGTGACAGTGACTCATGTAAACTTGCAGTAATTCTACAAACACTAGCCTTCCCATTGAATCTACCCTTGAGTTATTAGCAGTGATCAAGCCAGTTCCACAGTGTTGATCTTGCTCTTGCTAATCCGCAGTGATAAGCCTGTTTACTTTGGGTGTTTGTAGAGGGTGTTAACGGACTGAGTCCCACACTTCATTTACATTCTCACTGAGTGAAACAAAGTCTCTAGACTCTTAGTGGTGTTTAGTGTAACTAGCCATGATGAGGTTTTATCTTGTTTACCAAGCTATAAAGGCTATTTAGCAAAGCTACAAACCCTAAGAGCCTGTCTTGAAACACTAACGGACAGGGAAATGTCTCTAGACGTGTTCAACTTTATAAAGTTTCAGCATTTATATCTACCACTCGTTTTAATTAACCGGCAAAACATGATACGAAAATCTAAATGTTTCACTGACTCAATGAACAGTAAAAAGTCCTGTTGGCATGCCAACAAGATCATCTCATCTGACAGTATAGGACATCTCACTGAATTGTTGTAAAAATGGCAAAGAGACTTCAAAAAAAGCTTTTTTTCCACTTTTCAAAGCCATTCCGCTCCGACACAAGAACACACATGCATGCACCTATTACATCCTGTTTTGCTTGGCACACGGTCTCCTCCAGCTGAGGAGCTTTTGAAGACAGGTGAGCATTAAAGAGCAGGGAATTTCCTCCTAGTCTGTCAAGCTGTTACATCAGAGGCGAACAGCACAGCTGCATCACTTTGACGCTTCAGGTTGATGGTTTACAAATTCTTCCAAACTAGTACTCTTCATTGCTAACCCACAATTAGCTAAATGATGTGGTGATAGCACCAGCATTGAAAATTAAACTGCACATATAAGAGAAAAAGACTAACAAGAGTGTACAGCTCTCTCTTAAGGCAACTCTATTTGAACGCATTTTGGATGATAGCCTAGTTATAGTCCGCTCCGGTATCTCAGCGCTTGCTGAAGACAACATAACTGGCGTGAAGCACAAAGAGATCACTGTCAAACGCTTCTGCTGAAAGTAATCAGCCGAGTGCGGATGTCACAGGTGTAATTTGATTTCAGGGGTTGCTATTTCAGAAGGCATGTTGATGTATCGCGCGTACGATGACAAATGTTTTTGCTTTCCATTCTCTCTGCTGTCCGTGTTCCAGAAGGCTTTACAGTCGCACAAGAAAAAAGATCTAGCGTCAATGTGCCAAGAGGACAAGCCATTCAATCACATAATGAAGATTTGAAAAGGCATTCGAGAAATGGGCAGTGAAACTACAAAAAATAATGTGACAGAATAACTTTTTCAAATAGTAAAAATACATCTCTTCATTTCTCATTCTTATTTGACTACAACTAATGATATTCCTATAGGTTTCTGACATAAAAACAGTACTATGAGTAGTAATGCAGTTAAGGATGCAAATTTAAAAATTGAATTATTTTTAACCAAATCTACAAATATTTTAGTTTCTAATGACTTACGTGTTGATAAATTATTAGCAAGAATAAACGTTAGAAAAACCTGACATTTCATTAAATCATTTAACATTCAGAAATGGCGTTGTCAGTACCCTCTGTTAGAGTATAATTACTGTAACAATGTTATTGTAAGTGGGGCGGCCTACGAACTCCTTGTGAGACTTGAAGCTTCTGCTGATGAAACTGCAAACTAAACTTCACTAAAATTTCTTCTATTGACTGCACTTCTGACTCCTGGTCACTTCAACATATCTGGTCCTCAGGTCTTAACTGTAATTCCCTAACGGTAACTTAACGGTAATTAAATATATTTACGATTTATCCCAATATCCAGTTTTAGATAACCTATCCAATATAATATATATAGACAAATTAAAACTAATTAAACTAATACTAGCAGATCGTAATATAATACTATACAGCCTGTATGAATTAGAGTGACAAAGTCTGAATAACTGAATGTAGAAAATAAATTCTCACTATAAAAAAAGAAAAAGACAAACTTTTAGCAGTTCTTATTCTCTAGCTGGTCCTTTTCCTAGTAGAGCGAGAGAGAAAGAAGACAATGCAAAAGTCTAACAAGAGAAAGTGTGAGGACAAAAGTAGTGACAGTTCCTGGGCTACAAGGAGAAACCTGGCTTTGTTGCCCTGGGGCTCAGCTCATGCTGTGCTCCTCTGGGCACATCAGCAGTGTGTGTGTGTGTGTGTGTGTGTGTGTGTGTTCCTTTAATTGTCTGCTCTTTTCTCGCTGAGGTTAATGGAAACCTCAGGGGGTCTCTACTTCTGCCTGATCCTCTACTTTTCACTTTTTTCACAGAGAGACAGACAGACACAAACAAACATAGTCCCTCAGAGTATATATTTATCTATGAAAAGCTTTTATATTACTCCTTTCTACACTTTTCTCACTCATAATTATCCTCCTTGGGGTGTCAAACTTTCAGAAAATGAGCTCTGATCATCACATACTTGGGAGGAGATGGACCTGGTGGGAGAAAAAGAGTCCAATTCAAGGTAAGCTCAGAGGGTGGGTCTGTACACAACAGGCCACTGACATGAAATAACAAAAGTTTAACAAAGATAAAATATAACAAAGGTTTTATCTTGCATATTTCTCGTCACCCCTCATTTTAGCCATCCAAACAACCATAGAAAGTATATGTAAAACCACTTCCCAATACTGACACACTTCCCAATAAAGTTATAAACAGGCCCCCTTTCCTTATTGGTCACTTGTTGCCTGTGTTTGGTGTTTCTTTGTGTGCATGAAGGACAATATTCCAGTAGGAGGGTAGAAACACGGGCGCTTGACATCGAGTTCCTGTCTGCCTTTATTTTAATCCTTCAGCAGGAGGTTCCTGCTGAGGGCGGCCATGTTATTTTGCTTTTCAGACCACCACAGTGGGCCTCTACTGTCTGCCTCTCCCCAGGCCATCCCTTTCACAATTAGCCAGTTGTAATTTGATGAATGAAAGCCCCTTTTTCCAGACTAGGACGCTCCCTGCTCGGTCTACCCCACTGGTAAAGCCTTGCCAGCTCAAGTAGGGGCCCACTTTCTCTCTCTTCTTCTCTTTGCTGACCAGTGTACCCAGTTGGGGGTGGCCTTATGTGGGCACAGAGTTCTACAACAGCCCCGCCTCTGATGGGGGAAATCAGAGCTCAATGTGAGGCCCGGCTTTAATATGGGACACAAGGAGAGAAGACACGTACGAGAGAGTCATTATGTATGCTCTTCTACAATTACACACAATCATATTAGACACAAAATGTGTGGAAAAACAAAGAGAACAAGAAACGGAAGAGATGGTTGCCGGACGGAGGTAGGCAATGCAAGTGGTCTACTTCTCCGAGGTGTAAGAGATGAGTTCCAAAGCTGAGGCCAAACACAAAAGCAAAGTAATCCTTTGGTCTAAAGGATGCTGAGCAGTTTAGCCAACACTAAAGCATCATTTGGAGGCAGTCCTTTGAATGTCCTCACTCAGCTCTGCCCAGGCTCTCAATAGAGGATGTCAACCTGCTGACTGCTGAATGGATGACCGGTCAAGGTTCAGATCCAGCTGAGTGGAGGAAGTCTATTCTATTCTGGAACTTGGGATAAGTTCATAGTTTTAATTTACAGCAATCACCAAACTGACTCCAGGCGCAACAACAAAAATACTAACTTGAAACAAATGTTTTAAGATTAGGTCTTGCATGTAATTCCCATCAATTTTGAGGTCTAATAACCAAGTATGTGTGTTCAGGAAGGACGAGGAGTTGATCAGGTCTCACCTGCAGTGCAGATGGTCTTTACAGAGGCAATGTTGCTCAACTGATTCAAAGATAGCCAGAGCCGCAAAGACCTTTAACTCTACACCACATAGTGCCCAACACAGCGTAAACTAATCAATACATGTAGTCTCGCAGGCTCTAAGCTGGCTTGAGTCATTACTTTGTGCTCTAGCTGATGGATACAACAAAAAAGTTGACAACAGTCCAACACAGATGGGTAAAACATCTGATTTTACAATTATCTTCATTTGAACAATGCCAACATTGACTCCTAAATCTTCACAAGGACCTTTTACCATGTCAGCGTAGCAAGAAAACATTTTTCCTCATGGGCTGCCCGCCATAACATTCAACAGTCTATGTCACGCCACACAAAAAAATAATTTTAAAAAGAAAAAACACAACTTTAATAATGAAACCAATAGTCAAGTAAAAGCCATCCTGAAGTAAAATGTTTTAATATGAGAATTACCTATCGAGTGTGCTGCCCAATATGCAATATAGGCTCTGTTGTCCATTTTTAAATTGATATATTTTGTAATGTACCAATTTAGAAGTTTACTGTATAAATCACTACGTTAGCTAAAACAGAATAAACACACACACACACACACACAAATAAAATAGACATTACAACTGAAAAACACCCAAATAAATTGGAATCTAATTATACGGAGCGCTTGTTAATCAAAACCTAAACGAATCAGTAAACCTGTGTCAAGCCTTAGCAGTGAACAACAGCTTACAGTTTTACCAACACAACCCTGTATGTACAGCCAAACTTCGGCTTGATCTCATCCGGCAGCACTTAGACAATGCGGTCCTTGCTTTGTACAAGGAGGAAGGAGAGGGTCACTGGCCACAGCATCCGTATGGATCATCTACATGGCGGCAGGAACACCCCATGGAGTGAGGGTACAAAAGCAGAGCCATCCATCCAGAACTAGCCATTCCACGGATGGAAGTGCTCATCTGGACAAGGTGGCAGGGGGTCGTAGCCCTCCAATCACTTCAGAACTTCCAAGTGACATGCTTCCCGAGAACGCTCCCTGGTCCAATAGCAGAAAGTGATGTTCTGCAGAGCATTTCACTCTTACAGAACAATGCTCCACTTGTCCTTTTGTTGGTCATCAGTTACAGACCATGTTATTTAATGGCTGCTATTCAGAAGACACACCCTTAATCTCAGGATGGACTCAAGGATTGCGCACTAAAGAGTGAAAACCAAAGAACTGCATTTGCCTACTACATCAAGTTCTCCACAACGCTCGCTGTTCCAGTTGGGTGGGTTGTATTTTTAAGAAGCCAACTTAACTGCTTATTAAATCAGAGTCTCTGCAAAAAAAAAAAAAAAACTGTACAAGCAGAAAAAAGGCGGATTTTGCAAGGTCCCACAAATCAGAAAAAGTAGTTGAAACTCAAAACTGTGAAAGGAGACTTGCCAAAGTTATTACTCAACAACTCAACCCACTGCGACTTCAGCTATTCACACTGTAATATCTCTTACAAATAAACTGGAAGTTGTTATAAACTCAACATTGACCAGACGTTCTTGGGAGTAGATCATAACAAATATACAGAAGAAAATGTCTGCAAACAATCCTTGAATGTCTATGAATCATACGCTTTACTTGCTGTATCTAAAACAGAATGAAAAGGTGCAACCAGTACTGAGGAACAAAAGCTCATCTGCCATGTCTTTCTCTGGTTCTCTGTAGCACGAAAAGGACTAAAAATCTCAATCATGACTTTCTGATGAACCGAGATAAAAAAAAAAACACCTTACTAAAAATTACTTGCATGCTTTCCGTGCACTGAAATTACTTTAAAATGCATGGTTTCTTTACAAAGCAAGTCACTTTGCCAAGTATTAGTACTCTAAAACTGAGTTTCTGTGCCTTGAGAGAGACAATTCTAAGAAAAAAGCTCTTTGAACATATCACTTCTTTAAAAAGACAAGGAACAAACAGCCATGTCAGCGCAGAGGGTTCACTTCAAGCACTATGTCTAAAATGCATAAGCTGTCCAACACTGTTTTAGATCAGGTCACATGGAGGCGTCAGAGACAGAAAAGAGCGCAAAAAAAATGTTGAGAAAAAAAAAAAAAACAAGGGCGCAAATGTTAAAGCAAGCCTGCATTTGTTTGTGCCCTGTATCTTCAGCCCAAACTGCAGTGGCCAGATATAGAATTTCGCTTTGGCATCGCATGTCCAACTCAGACCAGCTGCAATGGCATGTGAATCCTGTAAAACCTGAGACAGAAAACTCTCGTATCAGTGGAAAACAAGTATTATACCCTTCAACACCCAGTGTTTATATCTTCTGGATTTTTATATGTAATTTATCAGTTATGTTTAAGCAATAGGGCCTTTTGAAAAGTTACTTTCAGCCAATGATATAACTTAGTGAAGGCTCTGCTTTTAATTAAGAGCATTTTTTTAAATTTTGAAAGGGAAAAAGTAGGATGGAAAAACATTTTAGAAGAGAATCCTCGATTCAAACCCTACATCCACTGACCAGACAACTTCACTTTTTTCAGGTAAAAAAAAAATCTATATTGAAAACAAAAGTATTAGTTTAATTTAATCCCTGGTGCCCCTTTTGACATTAAACAAATAAAAACTTGTTTCAACTCAATTGAAACTGATTATTCCAGGATAAAGTAACACGTCTGACCACTTTATTTTCGTTTTCAACAAGCGTTTTAAAAATTTATATAACATATGTAATCCACAAAATCAGTTAATTCAATTTGAAAATAAAGGACATGTTTTAGGAATCTGAAGATTTTCAGGACAATCTTGACTGATTCTGCTGGACCAGCTTGAATTTGCATTAGCCTGAAGTGAGGCCCCGCATTTAAATAATTAATCAAATAAATCTTTTTTCTCTCAACATGCATGAATATAATTCCCTTTTCATATAAGCTGGACTACCGAGCATTCACTACAACGCCCATTCTTTCATCCGTCCTGTTTTTTTGTTATTGGGGCCCTGAAATGTTGCATATATTTAAAAGCACTGGGCTTTCACCCCCTTCAAACCTTTGCAAATCCATTTAGAGAGACAGGCGTGCAGTCCAGGACTGTTTTATCAACTTATTGAGGGTTTCTTTCCGCTCTGTGTCTGGGGTAAACGGGGACAGACTCTGGGGCAATAAATCCCCCGTTCTCTCTTCTGCTATTTATTTCATTTTACTGTGGAACATTAATAATGTTAACAGATAGTTCATCAAAATGTCATCACATTTAAATAACTGCAACATATAAGCAAAAAAAAAAAACTATAGTTGATCTGAAACAAATGTCTGGAGTTGTGGGGAAATTGCAGCGAGTGTAATGAATTTGAGCTCTCATTGTGTTCTGGCAGTTGATAAAATAAAATAGGCCGAATTATAATATCAATAGAAACAGCAATGCTCAACTCTTTATATAAATGCTTTTCAAATACAAGCTGAAATGTCTAACATGAAATTTTACGGTTTGCAAGAACAGCACAAAATGAAAACATAAATTTTAACACGCGAGTAATTCACAAGCCATTCAATTTATTGATCCCGCTGTCAAATTACTCTGACGTGCATGCTGTTTAATCCCTGATTTATTTGTCTCTCGATACACCGCCTTGCGCAACGAAAAATGAAGGCAGTAGCGTTATTAAAAATGCTCTCATTATTTATCCAACCATTTAATTCCACAGTTCATAGTTTCAGTCATTTCCGCTCATTTTCAGGGTGGGATAATAATACAGTACTAACTTGGCAAAACTGCAATGCAAAAGAGTTTGACTTAGTAGTTAAAACTGAGACAAAAAACTTCACTTTCCGACTTTAGTAATATTGATTTGCTTTGCTTTCTGTTGCAACCGTAATTTAGACAATTGCAAGGGGGAAAGGGGGGGGATGTGTGTGTGTGTATATATATAAAATGTATATATTTAATTGCCCCCCCTCCCCCTGCAATTATCTCAAATACGGATGCAACAGAACTAAAGCGTACACATATATGTACATAAAGTGAAGGGAAAAGCAGAGGTCGGATAACCTGCAATGATCCAGAGTGTCCGACAGAGATCCACTGCGTCATCATGCGGTCGGGCACGAGCATCTCTCGAGGTATTACAATCACAGAAATGTATCACTGCCGAACTTTATTCGCGTAATTACCGTGGATATGAATGTGCATTTAAAGGACGAGCGAACGGATCCACAGTAGCAGGAAAAGCGAAACCAAAGTAAATGTTTGACTAGAATCCGAGAAGCACGGACTACTGAACACTTTACACAATCATTACATCTGATTTCCTAGGAATAACTGGTAGCTGTGAAAGTTACATAAATAATGACAGATACAATAAAGCCAATGCATGACGGAGGACGAATCCATTCTTTAAAGAGAAATAAGCTGAGTTAAATAATTGTATACGTTTAATTATCGTTTCTTAGAAGTCAAACAAACTATTAACAATACAATTTTGAATATATGAACTGTACTCAGTTCTCATTTTGAATACCTTCGACTTATTTTATAGAAATAATGAAAAAGTATTCAATGTATTCATTTGCATTCAGTTCTTTTAACAATTTCACAATTTTTTCGAGTTTCAACTCTAGCATTTTCGTAGTAATTACATTAAAAGTGACCGAAAATTGCAAGTTATTAATGTAGATATATTTTGGCGTAAATGTAGCAATTAAAACTATAAAACGATGAAAATTGTATCGGGCTTAAAACGGATGGCGCAAGTCTGGTTCTTCTCGAGAGGAAATTCCAACAAAGCAAATATCGAGGAAAAAATAAAAAGGGGGGGGGGAGAGGAGAAGTGCCTAAAATAAAAAAATTCATTAAATAGCCTACTTTATAATAAAGAAACAAAACTACGTTTGGTAACAGTTGGTCAAAGTGTCCTTATAACGCTCTCGCGTACTTCACTGAAGAGCAATAAAAGTTAGTGAATTTATTATTATTATTATGGGTCTTACCTGTACCAGTCCAGTCCGTTGTCATAGTTACGGTCGAAGAAGTGGGGCTCCGCTCCGACAGCGCGAATATCGGGATGCACGCGCAGGAACTCCAGCAGTGCGCGCGTCCCACCCTTCTTCACGCCGATGATGATCGCCTGGGGCAGCTTCTTACTGCCCGAGCCGTTGGAGAAACTTGACAGCGAAGAAACCCTCCGCCCGTCGTCCCACTCCTCAGCTCGGTCTGCGTCCCCTTCATCCTTCGGGAAGTCTCTGGGAGCTCTCCTGACCGTCGGCTCGTCGTAATCGGACTCCACGTCCGTCCACGAGCTCTGCGGTCTGGACAGGAGCTTGGACATCATCAGGTCCGGCCGGCCATTCTCTGCCTCCGTGTCCTTCGCTCGAATATTGTTATTATTATTGTCCACAAGTAGACCCGGTGGCAGAGTGGCACAGATGCCCACGCAGGAGTACAGCATGTAGACCCAGAGCAGCAGCATGATGAAGAGCAGCCCGAGTTTCTTCCTCACGGGACTGACGGACAGCGCGTAGAAGTGGTGACAGAACAGGCTATATTCCATAAGCCCTGTGAATGCAGACCATCGCACTCCAGCTGGACATTTTGACAGGTATTTTCAGTTCTGTCCAGGTCCAGGAATCCTTCTCAGGAGTCTCTAAACGCCATTGGAGTTCACAATACAATCCTCAAACGTGAAATAAACTAGCCCAAAGTGGACTAGGGATCTAGGAATGCGATTTGAGTCAGCTGTTATCGTTCATATCTGCGAAAGAGAACGAGGAAACTGATGGGAATGACCGGTGCACTTGATTCCCAGCCGTAGCCGCTGCTCCCGGCCGCATCCTCGAGTGTCTGTGCGCTTACAGAGCGCAGACCTTATAGAGCGCTGACGACTTTGATTGACAGCAGGGCTAGCCAACCGCTGTGCGGTCATTTAAATAGAGGCGGGGCTGTTGAGAGGCGTCCGCCAATCAGAGGGAGATGTGGGCGGGGATTTCAGACAAGACACCGGTCGCGAGCCGATTAAACGCTCTTATTGGATAGAGAAACATTAGACCGGAATCCTTTTATTCCAGTTTTTGGGAGTTTCCAAAGACTTACAAATTTTACGCAACTGAACGGCTTAGAAAGGAATCAGGATTTGGAATGTTAAATAAAGTTTTCGCGCAAACTAAAAGCCTGCATATATTTGATGAATTTGGCAGATTAAAAACGCACATATAATTAAGTACACAAATATAGGGCTGTATGAATAGTGGCGCACTGTTACACTGAAACAAACTGCTGCCTACAAACCATTTTTAGTATAAAAAACTAAACTAAAAAACACGGTGTTTGCTTGTAAAATGCACTTTAATAGTCATTTTATTTACAACGTGGCCAAAATATTTTATTGTGTACTTGTCTACTCAGATTTGATATCGACTATTCATCAGTTAAAAAAAATATATTCCAAAAAAAACAAAAAACGTGAAGTGAACTAAGTAGATACATATTTTTTTTAATACTTTTTAATAGTTCTACTTTGATTTAGCCATTCTAAAGGCTTTAAAAGACAAAGCATCGGTGGATAAATATTCAAACACAAATGTGCAAAAGAAAATCTGCTGTATTTAATCGCAATTAAAAACATATGGCGCCAGACGTTTAATATCGTCACTTTAAATCCTTATCTGCAAAGAAATGTGAATAATGCAAGTAATTAAAAAAAAAAAAGTTGTAACACGACATTTTCCCCAAATGTTTAACTTTAAAGAATGCATTCGAAGTTGGCACACAAAGTGTTTGACGACATTTTAAATTAAATAAAATTAACGAAATAAAATTAACAAATAATTATGTTATTATCACTTTTTACCTTGTGCAAGTACATATAAAGAAAGGTTAAATAAACTTTAACCCCTCATGTAGGAACCGCTGGAAGTTGATGGATGTGATGAATCGTGTCCGTTTCTGAGTAGAGCAGGGGTTCAGTTCGCTGTTCTCCAGAAACGCATCGGGTCTTTATCACCCCTCAAAACAGAAGAAGAGAGTTACACACTTCCCGTGTTTCCACACGTTACTGTTGCGGATTAAATGTTTCGAACTGAACTACAAACATTTAAAACTGATCTCAAAACAGTCCTATGGAGGTTTTCAGGACTAGTAATCACAGGGTAAACATTTCCCGACATTTGCTGATTTTACAAGATATTCACTTCCATAAGACAAAATTATATGTGTACATCAGGATGTGTGTGTGTGTGTGTATGTATAAATTATACATATATATACACACACACACACATATATATATACACACACATAGAAAGTACACAAATGCTTAACTATACAGAATTTAAAAAAGTATATGATGTAATATCTTGTGTTATTCATGAAAAATCAGAAAGTATTACTGATTGTAAACAAATATAAACTTCTGCAATTTGAGCCAATATTGGAAAAAAAAAAATTGACAAATTGTGCTTGATGCATCTATTTTACTGCAAAGTCCGGATATGAATTAGGCCCAGCATGTACAATCAATCATTTAGAAAAAATAAAAGGGGGGGAAAAAAACCCGTCTCTCAGTATATTCTTAGTAAAAAAAGAACACAGGGTCAGAAGAAGAAATAAAGTCTAACCCTTTTTTCCGAACAGTGCCAAGAAAACTGGAAAAGCAGAATTCTACTTTTTATGGTTGATTTTACGTCTCCAAAAATTCCCGTACCTTGAACCGTTTGAGCATGGCGCTCATATTGTCAAGGTCACGGGTTTGATTTCCAAGAACAGCATAAACCGACAAAATGAAAAACACTTTGGATAAAAGCATAACTTTAAATGTATATCAGATGAAACAATGTCTAAGTTTTATTCAACTGATATTGAATGATGAAAGAAAAAACAACAATTTTGAAATCAGAATTCTTTTGTTATAATGTATATTCTCTTCTGACGCCTTTCACAAATATAATGTATAAACTAGACCACATTTCTGAGATGGATGTGACTGTGCAAGTTTAAAGAAGCTCATGGAACATTTTGCCCAAATTAACATTCGTGCATGACTGATTTCAAGCAAGTGGCGAGTAGGTAAATCGGTTTCAAAAGCTTTCGCTAGTTTTCCTTGCGCACTTCACGCCAGGAATACTTGATGCACTGCCGTCCGACGTCTGCCAAAAATGTTGGTCATCCTGCCTAACATGCTTAAACGGCAGTTAAAGAACATTTTAGAAAAATACAGTTTATAGCCGTCACTCAAGAGCTGAGAGTTCAGAAAGACAGAATTTTAAACTTTCACTACCATATCTCTTCTTTAACAGCTAAAATGAAACCGTCCCACATTTCAGTGTACAATTTCAAAGCATTTTGTTGCCTGTAAATGAAAAGGAGAAAGGAGAAATCCACCTGTTGCTGTTGTAACAAATGAAGGTCTGGGAGGCTGTTAAAAGTGTAATGAGAATCCAAGCTGGATGAGAAAAGCCACAGAGAGCCAAAGATCATTATGGGAAATGTGCTCACCTCCTCAGGGTTCACAGAGCTCATAATGAATGAACGCGCTGTGAGAAACTCTCTCCGTGACACTCAGAGTCAAACAATATTTTCTTGAGAACAGGATTACTCCATTTATGATGCATTCGTCAAGCCTGACCTAATAAAGGAGGAAGAGAACGCATTTAAACCGGACAATCAAACAATTTTCATATGCAATACGTTTAAGCTAATGCGAATGACCAGAGCAATGCCCTATAAAAGAGTGCAGAGCGTCTGTTCCGATGCTCGGGGACTGAAAGTGTGCACTTCATCCCACACTGGGTGTCCATCACGCCAACCCTATAGAGCGGAAGCTGTAAAATCATGGTGGGAGAGTTCACGGACCCCAGGAGGGCTGGAGCTGCTATTTAATCTATTGACATGTTGGGAACAGCTGTTTCACTCTCTTTTTCTCCCCCCCTCCATCCCTTCACTGCTTCTCTGATGTGAAACGCACTGGCTGCATCCAGACCAGATCTTTACGAGGGGAGGAATGCCTTGCCTGGACTAAATCTCTGCATGCAGTATATGTGGGCATCTAATGGAGGTGGTGAGAGAAGTGGAATCATAGATGACAACTGGGAAGGAAACAGCAGAGTAGTATCGAGTGTTGCAGCCGGACAGGTGCAGAGGTCGATGCTTAGGAGATTATATAGGCTGATATCTTAGCCAAATGTGTCCAGAGCAGCCAGACATTGTTTCCTGGCCCGTCTGGAGATGCAGTGGGATTCTTCTCGTACGCCACGCATCCCATAAAGTCAGCAGACTACCTGCTACATACAATGTACATATTATACATTTAAAAGACAAATATTGTTGGCATAGCAAATTCATGTACAACAAAAGTCGGGAGTCAGAGAGATTTTTCTTTTGAAACAAATAACTTTAGCTCAGCAAATACAAAAAAAGTCACATACATTATTACATACAATTTTTATATTTCAAATTCATGCTTATTTGTTTTTTACATTTCCTATTCATAAAAAACAAACATTTTTAATCCTAAACGATAATTGTTTTCACACACAAATTAAGCAGAATTAAAAATTTTTTTTTTACTTTTTAAACATTAAGAAATTTTACTTAAGCACAAAGTCAGTATATTCTAATGATTTTGGATGGATCATGTGACGCTGAAAACTGGAGTAATAGAAAAAAACATTTTAAAATCATTATTTCACAAAATTAACATTTCAAAATCATGAACCTTTGAACAGTATATGAAATATTTTAACAAATTATTATATTGACTCATACACTGTGTGTGGAGAGAGAGAGAGAGACATAGAGAAATAAATGCAAAAAGTGCACGTCAATGATTTCAAATCAAAACTCAAACACAAGCTGTATCACGGCACATTTTATTAATAAGAACTTTCTTTTTGTGTCTTACACAAGTCATTGGTAAAGTGAGGTCAGAAGTGAGTAAACCGTGACAAAACAAGAAAATGTAGTAAAGAGCAATGCATGATAAGGCTGCAGTCAATGATATTTGACTAGTTCAGAAATAATAAAGGAGATGCCCGAGAGCTCTCCAAAACCATCAACATCTAAACTCAGAAGGACGGAGTTTCATGTACAATAGAGACTTCTGGGCAACCAGTGAGACTCAAAGGTTTCGTTACTGAATCATTTATTGCCGAAATGAAATATGAACAGACTTTGAAAACGAAAACTTTGAAAATGTGATTTAGCAAGTAATTAGATTAGGCCAAACTTGGAAATGACTTGCTAGGTGATTTAAAACAAACCGTTCTTCATTATCTGAATCGAACCACAGTAAGGGCGATGTTTAATTGCAAATTCTTGGCAAAATGTATTTGTGGTTCCTTAATTTCAGTTATCCACTTTGCACAAATCAGTCCACAGAATAACAGAAACTTAGTCTAAGAGCTTATAGACAACAGGGGCTGCGTTAAATAAATATGTATTTACACACAAATAACATTGATTTGTATCCAAGTTACCTGAGTAAACTCAGGAGTTTTAAATCACTGCTGCACATTTATACATACATCAACGCCATTTTTCCCTGAAGGAAACTTTTATAAGAATGGAAAGAAGCCTTGACTTCCCTCTCCAAGGTACACAATATTTGGTGTCTTTTGAGCGCCAAGATAATTCATTTTGGGGCTGACAGCAATTATCTAGCCAGTATGAATATGGCAGAGAATTGTGTTTGCTCTACAGAGCCAGAGACGGCGTGCCGGGAGCTACAGCTGCCTCGTCCTGTGACACGCGGCTCTTCTTGCAGGTGAGGGCCAGCAGCAGCAGCATGGGCAGGTGCCAAAGACTACAGAAAAACAGCTTGCGGGCGTTCTGCCTGTCACTATGGTGGTAGAATCTGAAGGCCAGGTAGCTGATGTAAAGGTTAATCGGCAGGGAGACTAAGGGGAACGTCCATGTGGTGACGTCCAGCACGGGGCCCAAGGCTGAAAGGCCTATCAGGGCTACACTGTGGCGGAGGGCCACGCGTTTACAAAGGCCGGGATGGGTGACGGACATCATTCGGTAACCACCGCGTGAGTAGTCCTCTCTCAGGTTCCAGCTCAATGCATTAAAATGGGGAAACTGCCAAGAGAATAAGAAACCTCCCAGTAAAAGTGCCCCTGGAGAGACGGAGAGAGGAAGAGGAAGAGTGAATAAACAAACAACATCACCCAGATCATTTAAACACCATTGGTGGAGGAAGTGCATGCGTGCAAGCAGGAAATGAGAGTGTGGGGAGAAACTGTGGACACAATGGACGACAGAACGCTCCGTTCTATTGCTGAAGAGACGTCAGAGTTCCTTCACGCTCTGCTATTGAGGAAACAAACACCATTCACCTGCATTCAGAAGCTAGCAGAGTGGAAAGGTGACTCTACACAAACAGCGGCTCGTCCGGAGGTAGTGGAGCACGACACGCAAGGCCTTTGTGTGTGATCTTAGAGGACACACTTGTAGCTCAACCCTCTGGGAAACAGGACAGGGACGCATGACAGAGACTCAAACACTTGGGTGAGCTTTGAAATATTTATCTGATTTTGAACATACTCAAACCTGAGTATTTTAAGGATGAAACTGGTCATGAAAACCTGACAAATAGCTTTGAGAAAACAGGAATGACACCAAACATGAGCTTGGTGTGTGATTGAAAGGTTATTTTGTCATAGTTAAAATACCTTTTCCAATTCCCTTTGGTCCCAATAATGGTGCTGAAAATGAAATAAAATAAATGCTGCTATTCATGCTGTAATAGTAAAGTTTAAAAAGGTAAAACAGTCACACGGTAAGGACCTATAATTTCAGTGATGTAAAAATTTGGGACAGAATCGTAAAATCCAGTCATAAAAATCAAATATACTGTATAATGCAGAATGTCAAAGAATTTGAATAAATCAAAAGAAGGGCTGTAGAATTAATCTAATACAAAACTAGTCCTTAACAGTCTTCACGGTAACCTGCCAAAATAAAAGTTTGGTTTAATATTACTATTTAAGATATAGTTTCTCAGATAGAAAGTTAATAAAGAAATAAAATATTGAAGAAAAAAAAATTCAGTTGTTTCGATCCACTTCACGTTGTAGCCTCACCCTAGATGGGGTCAGAACAATATTTATGTTTGTACATCCTACTATAGACAGGCTTAAAGGGGCACTGAAACTGTACTTCTACAAGAGACTAGGGGAAAGACATAAATATGCACACAAACACTTCAGTCGTTCACTCCTGAAAAAACAGATCTCACGGTTGCCACAACAGCACACTTTTAATAGTTTGTAAAGCAGGCCAAAGACCCCCTGCTGTCTTCCACAAACACTTGATCCAAGGGCGAGACGTCTTAGAAAAAAAACAGGATGCTGGATGTATATGTAACTATAACACTTGTAAGTGGACAGGGACCTCGGGTCTGGGAGAAGAGTCAGTATAAGTCAGGAAGAAGAACTGATAAGTTTCAGTTCTCAGGAATGGCTACACAACCCTGAACTGTGGGATAAACCATGATAGCACTGAAACTATCACGAAGAGGGCTTTTAAGACCAATGACCCTGATAATAAATTTTGGTTGAAACGTTTAGCTCTGTGGCAATAGAGAAGATATCACATGATAGAGTATACAATAACACTCACAAACTTGTCCATGCCCACAGTGCCATATACGGTGCAATGAGGACAACTCTAGAGTTCAAAAAAGGTCTATGAGAATCAGTGAGAGTTGACCTTAAAGCAATAGTTCAGCCAAAAATGAGTTCGGTTTGGATCTGTGGCGTGATTCATGTGAATGTGAAAGCAACTCAAACACAGGAAGTAATCTGCACATGACGACGTCATTAGCTCGGCCAAACACATTTAAGGGATGACAGCGGTGATGATTTTCCTTGGATGCAACAGAGTGAGCATGCAGTGTAGTTGCGCATAGCGAGTACAAAGCGACAAATGAATAGCTCGCAAACCCCCGTTTCCTCAAAAGAGCCTATTTGCAAGCAGCAGAAAGTCACCTTCATGCAAAGCACATACAGTAAACCCAAGTGTTGATCATTCCGCTGAGCATAATGGCACCAAATTAACACCACAATATATTGACCCACGTCATGTCTGCCATCATGCGGTGTGCATGTTAGTACCGTATTTTCCCGCATATAACCCGCGGGTTTTTACAGGAGTTTACAAACCCCGCAGGGGGGGGTGCGGGTTATATGAGGGTGCGGGTTAAATCACAAATTTTTTACACATAATAATATTTCAATATATTTGTTACGTCCCTAAGGACGTAAGGATTTTTTGTAGTATTTTCTTTCTTTCAAGGGTTGTTGTCTCTGGCGCTTGTACTGTCACTCTGACAGCTGGCGCTGATAGGCTGTCTGACCTGTCAATCATGCAAGAAGACGTGATTGGCTGCGCTGCATGAGGGCAGGCTCTTCTCATCTCATCCGATGATCAACACCTGTAGAATCGCTTCTTAAGGGACGTGCTGCTGCACAGCGGGAGAGACTGCCTTTGCTTTTTGTTCTTATTGTTTGAAATTCGCGCACAAGCACTGTGTATCGAGCCTGAACAGTTATGGATAATTGATGTCATGCGAGAAACATTCGAAGTTCGAAATGTGAACTTGCACAAAAAGTTCATATATCTATGGGTGAGGGTTATATAAAGGTGCGGGTTATACAAAAAAATTGCAAAGCCCACGGGCTATGTGGGGGTGTGGATTGCCTGCGTCTGCGGGTTATATGCGGGAAAATACGGTAATCACTTAAGATGAACGCAAATGCACCAGGGTCTGAGTTGAGTGTGAAACCAGATCAACAATGTAGGGGCCAACAAAAACAAATTGCGCTCGGACCGCTGCAAACATGCCCAGTGTGAAAGCACCTCGAGACTAACTGAACGGAAATATATTAGCTTTACCCAAGTAATTCCAACAGCAACTGTAGTCACTACTGTATGTGTGCAAGAGGACTTTGTACCTGGATCAAGAGAGCCAGTGGCTGCTGTCCAGCCCATTACAGGTGGAATGGCACCCACCACGGACCCCACCCAGGTGTTGGTGATGCTGAGGCGTTTCAGAGGAGTGTAACAGCACGTGTACAGGAAGATGTTCAGGGCACCCAGGAAGCCCGTCAGGGGATTTACACCCAGGGTCAACAGGGCAACACCTGGGATCCCACACGCCAGGGCGAATGATACGGCATGCAGAGGGCTGAGAGAAACAGAGATGAGGACAAAATCAGAACAACCAAAATACAATTCCTATCTAGGGTTTAAAGAGATCATACTTTTGTTCCCCCTGTGGTGTCAAAACTAGATTTTTCATTACCAAAATATTTCCCAATTTTTTGGGTTGTTTTTATCTGGCTCAAATTATGTCACGTACTTGTTGAATATCCTGTTGTCAGATTGCAAAGTAAAATGGCTTGTGAACAGAAAAACACATCGACTGTAAAAACAGAAGGCCCTTCGTTAATATTGTCCGATGTCGGTAAGCTTTTTAGTTTTCATAGTACACTGCACTTTTATTTCAAAAGATCAAGCAATGATTTCATTCTTCATGTCTGACCCTTTAAAACAAACTGGCACGCACTGGACAAGAAAACATACATAATGTTAGCTTACGGAACTGAAACAACCACCAAAAGAAAATAAATGATAAATCAAACCAAAGAAACTGCGATGCATAAAGACAGAGCAGACTGAAAAAGCAGCAGGAATAAAGCGCATGTATAACATCAGTTTCTGAGATAAGCTTTAGTGTGGTTCTATGAGTCACATGCAAACAAAGGCTTGTGGGTCTCTGCTACAGATTAAACCTCTCCTGGCCACAGACTCTATTCTCTGTGCTCCATCGGACAACCACTTCCTCTAAGGGTTATTAAAAGCAGTCAGTTCCAATCCTGCACAGGCGTCTGGTTCAAATTCACAGCTAACTGCTCCATAAATTAAAGGAGTATTGAGACAGAGACCAAAGTAGAAGAAAAGAGGGCAAATTTTCTGCTCAACAGCAGGAGATTCCATTTTAATGTTATTATCATTGTTATGGCTGTTTTATGTGGTGGAGGAGTTTTACAGTCTATATGAGTCCCATAAGTTAACGGCTGAGATCAGTTGTTTGAGGGATAAGGCTGACTAACGTTAGGAGCAAAGCCACTGGCATTTCCTACACTGCGTGAATAAAAGCGCTATTCCAAAGCACCGTAATAAAGTAGATTTTATACATGTATTCATTCTTGAATTTATCTAGCGTTACAAAGGTTTTGTTCATCTGATGGGCCACTTAAAACGAGCACGAGGCATTGAATGATCAAGACCTGACAGCCATTTCAATGTATTTGACAGCATTGTCTCATATGGCAGGTTTTCCCAACAGGAACGCAAAAAGAATACCAGACCTAAATGTGACATCAACAATAACTCCCAGTAGAAAATAATCATACACTTAAGTCTAGCGCTTGAGGTTACACAGAACTGTAAAAATAAACAAATTTCCTTTATTATGCATAAGCATTTCAGTGTAAAAAAAAGAAAAAAAAAAAAAAAAAGAGTAATGCTTTGCACAAAATATTACAGTTTCATAAAAGCATGACTGAATCATTATTCACTGAAACATGACAGCGGGAAAAATTTGAAGATACGTCACTTATTCATTTTCATCAAACGAGTTACTGTATGGCTTCAGAATACTTGAAATATAGTATTTCATAATTAGTTTTTGTTCATTTTGTTGCTTCACAGTGTGAATCACTTAACATTTTCATTTTGTGGAAATAATGTGTGCAAACATTCAGCATAACTGCTTGCGTCAACAAAAAAAAAGTCACACAGGTTTGGAATGTCATGAGGGTGAGAAAATGGATTTCAGAACTGACATTTTGAGTGAATAACAGAGAGAAAATTCAAAGGCTTGGGGTAAGATTTCAAAAAAGACTCAAACTGTTTACAAATTAAATCAAAATTGACATTTGAACTTTCTATTCATCAAGGAATCCTGAAAACTATACATCATGGTTTCACAATTAAGCTTTTTAAGCTGCAACTTGTTATATTATATATTATATTTGTTATATTGTTATATATACATACATACATGTTAAAAAGAAATGTTTCTTAAGCACTAAATTATATTTGAATGATTTCTGAATGAACATGTGACAAAGACCAATTAAGCTTTGCATGTCAGAAAAAAATATATATATTAAAATATTTAAACTAAATAAAATTCCTTTAAAAAAAATCTTGCAAACATCAAACTATATACAGTATATACACACAAAAATACAATGAAAAAAGCCTTATGAAAAAAAAGTCTATACAGCGATCTTGAGAATGAAAGGATTCTCAGCTGTGAGATTGTGCTTTTCTCCCTCTCATGCACATCTCTGCCTTCAGGCTGACATCATAAGAATGTGACAGTCACACGCACGCA
Source organism: Rhodeus uyekii (assembly GCA_037043235.1). Taxonomy (NCBI): domain Eukaryota; kingdom Metazoa; phylum Chordata; class Actinopteri; order Cypriniformes; family Acheilognathidae; genus Rhodeus; species Rhodeus uyekii. Next base: position 1,199,466 of record JAWRVZ010000059.1, read on the forward strand.
AACATCAAAGAGGACAGTGTCGTCTCAACCCTTTGTAACAACATACTGAGACGTACGAGTGCGTGCGGCGGCATAAACAGGTTGCGCTAGGACACGTCTAATGTGTATAATGATATGTTTTGGTACGTGACTCTACTGTTAGCATGCTGTGCATTTGTCTACGGGTCTAAAGTGTCTACAAGGATGTCAGGTGAAGTAGTTGTGATGCACAAAAGACGAATTCCTCCCATCACTGACACTCAGTCTGGATGGAAGACATCCAGGAAAGCAATTTCATTGTTTGAGTGACAGAAATAAAGTGCATATGATGGCTGTCAAATCACATTCATATAAATGCTGCTCTTTAATCCACCTGCGTAGACCTCCTACAGCGCAGCTGAATTACTGCCGCGCTCCTGCGAGGTTAAATTGAACAGTAATTAAGAAGCTCTGGGGGGATGTTTCCAGAAGTTTGAAATGGAGCACTATTTATCTGCTCACCTCTTTATCTTCTGCTCCAAAACGGTTTTAGAAAACAAGCCTGGATGTGAGGAATGTTGTGTTTGAAAGAGAGTCAATTGCAAAGATATATGTTTTCCAAACCAAGATAATGCATGATGTAACAGCCGAAAAACATAAGCTTAAAAAAGGCTTAAAAGAGACATGGCCTGGCGAATAGTGCGCACATTAATCCACTCAACTACTTATTTCTATCACCTCTCAGATGGTCGCTGTCAAATAATTGGCAATAAACACTTCCAGTAAAAATAACCTCAAATTTTTTTAATTATATTATTTTAATTCATGGTCTTATTGTGCTTCCTGTGGTTTATTGGTGCACATTAATGAATTTGTAAAATATTTACAATTTATATTTTTATAGCCAAACACACTATTTATAGAAACATTTTATTTATCTGCTCTGCCTCAGTTCCAGCTAAGATGTTAATGACGCAATCAAATCTGGATAAAGTCTATTTGATAGATAAAAATGTCCAATTCTACAATTGAGCATCATTTTTGTAATAGCATTTTAAATATGAACAACATTTTACAATTATCCTGGATTAAACATTTAATATTCATCTACAAGTTAAAAAGAACAAACTGTTTGCTTTCACGAAACCACCCTATTACTTTTCCCAATATAAAATAAAAGCACACTCGGGGTGTGGAATGAGCCGGAATGGGTTGCCGTAGTTGATAGCGACATTAGGAAACCTCTTATGGATCCTGGAGCGGGACTTACGATGTCTTCGTTTGTGAGTGTGTGTTTGAGATGCCCACACCACAACAGGATAAGCTGGTGTGTTTGGATTACTATGACTGCTCGAGTCATTCATTATACCCTCACGTCAACAGATCTGCCCCTTTTGTTGTTGGAAAGTGACCCTTGAGGGAGTGAGAGAGGGCAGGGGTCCTGTTCAGTTAAATTCCACTAACACACCCAATTAGTAGGTGGCTGTCAAATGTGTCACACTCAAAGACGTGTGTTAAGATATCCGAGACGGACATAGTGACATGATTGTTATAAATAGACTATTTTAATCAGAGCTATAGTGTAGCTGTTCCAGATGTTGAGCTATGGTGTGTTGCAGGTTCGAGTCCAGTCTGCAAAATAGCCATAGAGTGAATTCTGCAGGGAAAAAATATTCTTGTAGGCTAAACCCTGAAAACAAGCATTTGTGATGCAAAACCAGTTCCATTTTCAATAAGTTTTTAGTTAAATGCCGGAAAAATGGTCTGTGGTGAACACTTTTTATACTACGGCATAAAATTCAAACAGTGATGCCCTCTTCAAGCTTTTACTTGTCTTAATAAAGGTGGAAAAATGGGACTACGGAGGTTATTAAAGACATTTAAAGTTATTAAACCAAAAAGGTTAACAAGCCAACTTTTGCATCCTCATTTATAATCATGCTCTTAACCAATTCTAACTGGTTGTCAGAAACTTGAGTCACGCACTCATTGTGTAGATCGTTTATAGCCTACATTTAACTTTTCAACTTCTGCTGACTGCATTTAGACTACAAAATTAATTTTGTTCATTTATAAATATCATGATTACACAAAATGTGTAAGAATCATAAAACTTGTGTCACAGAGCTTATTTTCTGTAGAATCCAAAAGCCAATGAAAACGTTTTTTGTTGAAGGAACCAGAGTAATGCTAATCTCCTGATTGGCCTACAAAAATGTCATCACTGCAGCACTCCTTGTCTTTTAGCCTAATATAATCCTGTCATTCACAAAAATGTGTACTGAAGAAAGAAAAAACATCTCTAAAACAGTTTAGCTTGCTAGTCTTAAAGCATGAAGAAGTTGTAACTGGAAATGCCTCCAAAATTAAAGCACCAAAATTAATTTGTTAACCTCACCAATCGTCTAGTCTGTCAGTGGATGGATGACCATAACTAGACCATCCTTTGTCAGCTCTGTAGTGAGACGGGAAGAACAGAGAGCAGCACACCTACACACACCTGGATCAGGTTACACATGACAGGTGCACGAGCGGCTGGACGGCGCTACAGGTATTAAACAATGGCGTGTAGTTTGTGATACTGCAGGTTTAGCTATACAAAAACACTGGGCTATGAGAACAATGTAGAGAGTAAATGATGTACATAATGAGAGTAAGGAAGCAATTTTATTCTGCGATGGCTCTTTACGCATCTAGAGCTCCAACCTAAACACAGTCCAGGGTAGGACGCTAAAACTAGAGAGGTTTTGAAGGGTCTTACCTGATCTGTCCTCTGACCAGAGGTCTGTTTTTGGTACGATTCATGTTTGAGTCAAAGGGCACCTCGAAGTACTGTTGAGGAAAAAATGATGAAAATTAAAATAAGGTACATTAACAGCACAAAATATGAACATAACATGAAAAAAATTGTTGTATATGCCTCTTTCTTTCCAGTCTATGATAAACATGGTCATTCCAACATACCTAATATAGAAAAACATTTTTTGATTTTTTCCATATTCTTTTATGATGCAGTGAAACCTGCAAGCAACACACGCTTGATTATTATAATTTGAACACGATGTAAACTCAGAATGTCCTCAACATAAATTGCACAACACAAAGTCCAATACAGAGAGAGAAAAAGGGAAAAAAAGGGAGAGTAAAACATTGCAATCCCACATTCAAATACATAAAAATACAAATACATTCAAATAAATAAAATCGCAATATTATACTGTGTCCACGATATCACACATTACACAGATCGCATTACACATCTTTCAAGCTTTGGAGGAGAAAAACACACTATACACTACAGTTCAAAAGTTCAGAATGACTTTTTAAATGTTTTTAAAAGATGCTACATTTCTGTGATAAAAAACAGTGAAATAGTAATTGTTAAATGTTATAATGTTTATTAAACATGAATATTCAAAAATCATTTTGCTTTATGCTGATTCGGTGTTGAAGAAACATTTCTTATTATCATCAATGCTAAAAAAAAATTGTGCCACTTTGTTACGATCCTCGATTTCTTGTAAATGGTTTAATGACTCATAGGTGAACCCTAGGATGTCTCTCATTGGCCAGGTGGAGGCGGCGGGGACTATTTAAGGAGCCCGCCGGCATTCGTCATGGAGCTCATTTCTGATCCGGAGTGAAGAAGCTCCTGGATCCCTCCTCCGGTCGATATTGTTGGAACTTTCGTTTTCTGTTACCGGTTTCTATGTTTAGCGACATAACATCAGAGAAAGTAAAAGTTGACCATTGTTGACTTTCTGTTCAACGCTTGTGTATTTAACGTTATAGAGCGAAAGGGTGTCCTGCCCATTATTTTGAAACTTGTTTGTAATTGTTTTTGGGCCAGGGAGTTAGGGAAGGTAAATGTCTGTTGGTTTCTTTTAATTGGTTAGGTTATTTACTTTATTCTTTTTTGTTTGTTGTTTTGGCCTTGGGACACCCTGACGAGATGCTCTTTGTTCACTTGTTCATTTAACAAATTTAACCTTACTTTCAGTTGTGTTGTTTGGAATGATTATCGGCCGGAGTGAGTTTAAAAGGGATCCATCTTCACAATTTACCCCCTTTGTAATTATTAGTTTAATCGAATGGGTAATACGCTTAATATTTTTTGTTGAAACTATAATACTTTTTTCATTTTCTTTGATAGAACTAAAGATATTACCTGAAATATATGTTTTGTAAATGTAAAAGTCTTTAGTTTTTTATTAATTTAAAGAATCCTTGCTGAATAAAGTATTAATATCTCTTTTTTTATCTTACTGACCCCTAACTTTTAAAATGGAATTAGCCTATAAACTTGGTTATTGAAGTACTGTAAAAATAATAATGTAATTAATAGTTTAGCACTTTTCTCTTCGTAGCATACAAAAACAAGAGTCTGAAGGATATTCTCTGAAACATCTGCTCAAGATATCCAACAAATGCATGAAATTTAAACTCTTAAATGGATCGATATGAATGCATGTGTCTGAGACGGAACGACAGAGGTTGCTTAGGTGCAACGGGACGATTAAAGTTATATATATATTTTAAAAAAAGTAGTAGTTTCTTTATGGCTTTCTGCTGGGGAGTCTGCACAAAATTCACCTTGGGGAACCTAAACTAAAAACCTTGGTGAGAATAAAACACAAACACATGGGGTGTTTAAACCCAGTAACCGGTTATTCAGTCTGTGAGAGACAGCATATGCACCTAATGAAGAAAACAGATAGCTCGCTTTTCAACTGAAGAATTTCAGGATCCATTTCTCCTAAAATATGGCCCCCATAAAATAACTAATAAACAGATAATCCATTTCTCTTTTCCTCTCTTAATTTACTGTCCATTTGACATCGGAAAAGAGTCCATGCTTAAAAATGTTCTTGTGGTAGGTAATACATTTCACGCAGAATACATTTATATTTTGTTAGACACCTCAGAGAACTGGACCGTACCACTGCGGATCACAACGGGGGGGAAATAGTCATTATCTGTGACGGTGCGTGTCTGTTTGGCCTTTCTAACCGTCCCCTCGAGTTTAAAGAGGAACCATGCTAGTGCTATTTGAGACAAATAATATCATCCATCAATTACATGATACTTCCCAGCATGAATTTTTACATAAGGATAAGGACAAAAAAAAGAACCTCATATTTAGACTAATGTACGACAAACGGACAGGTCAATAAAACATCCGAAGAAGGTACGAAACGAACTCGGTGACAAACGTGTCTATAAGCAGTCAGAGAAGATTGATGCTTTTTCATTTTGTTTCAGCTATTTTTGGCAGTGTTTTCAAACTCAGACCAATGTCATCCAAAGTGATAAAGTAGCCTGATACAGTGCAGAGGAAGTTGAAGCCCAAAGTGTGTTGTATAAAGTTGAGTGGAGGGTCTGCTGAGTCTCAAACTTTATTCTCTCGGCCGTTAGTGTTATTGCACTTGAGATCCCGGACGGGGCAGGTCACAGATGTGGCCGTAGCGGAGGTCCCTGCAGTTTTAGGGCTGAAGTGTTAATTCTATTTCTCGGGTCAGGAAGTGCGTCAGATGGTCGCCATAGAAAGAACTGGAGCGAATTTCTGGTGCTGAAATAGTCTCCGAAGTATTAGTCGGACGCTAAGGCGATTTTAGCGGCGTGTATCTTGGCTACAACTGCACATTTGAGACCTTTGAGATTTCAAAAGTCTTGTTAACCTGCAAAAGGACAAATTTACATTAAAAGACTCCCAATAGTCCATATAAATGCAGTCTGGGACTGAACCTTAGCGTCGGAGCAATCATAAGAGCAAGCATACTGACTAAACAAGGCAACCAGGCTTTTGTGGGTTCAACATTTTTTTGGTGTCGAAATCACTTAGTTATCAGTCATTGTCTTATTTCAGGCACTCTTTATACATTTGTTAGATCATCTGGTTCACATTAACACCTCAAGAACCTTGCAACTTCTGCTTCATCACATTTATTGGCACGTTTTATTACTAGTGAAGATCATGCTTTTTTTTAAAGGAAAGTGAGCAAAAGTGTAAACTAACATGAAGTGCACGAGATCACTGACAGTCACATGACTAATGTCCTGTATAATAAGAATATTTAGTTTCTTCTGTGGATCTACGCTTATCAGAATGTTTACACTGTTTATTCAACAATAGCTAAGGCTTTAAATTACCAGTAAAAAAAAAATTAAAAGACATTGTAAGAGCAGATCTAAATACAGGCACTATTCAAATGTTTGGGGTCGGTAAGATGTTTTAAATGTCTCTTATGCTCACAATTTTACATTTAATTAGAAATCATTCTGTGCTGATTTAGTGCTAAAGAAACATTTCTTATCAAGTTGAAATAAGTTTAGCTGCTTAATATTTTTATGAAAAACATTTTTTCAGGACTCTTTAATGAATAGACTAAATGTTTAATGAATAAACTAAAATCACTAGATGCCCCTGTGAATAAAAGTATTAATTGTCCTCAAACGTTTGAAATACACATACATACATATACATATATATACATATATATATATATATATATATATATATATATATATATATATATATATATATATATATATATATATATATATATATATATATATATATACACACACACACACACATACATGCAAAATGAAAAATAAATTTTGAAAAACAGTAAAAAAAAAAAAAAAAAAGCATTGAGCAAACAGGCAGCCAGTGGGAGTCCAATCATTAATTCTTTGGACAAGGTCATTGAGAGGTCAAAGAAGTGGACATAAGAGGAAGGCAGAAAACTAACGTCAAAGTCCAGGAATTGTTTCTGACTATGTGATCAGAGGCCTGATCGTGGCAAAGCCAGACAAATTCTGCTTCTAAAATCAGGAAATGTCAAATGTCAATTCATTCACACAATTCTCGGAGAAAACAAGTTTTTGAGCAAAAGGACATTATATTTCAGAATCATTGAAACCCTTACAAAGGTCTCATATCTTTTATATTATACCTGACTGCAAAAAGGTACATTGAAACTTTATATATGGGATGTATAGACTGTCTTCACTGTAAAGCAATATGTTGCAGCAACATTGCGTGTGTGTGTGTGTGTAGAGGAGTCATTGCATTTAATCCTCATTCCGTTCTTATCAACACCACAGGGTCTCAGTACATTTCTAAAATTGCTACATCAGCACAAGAGCGATACTGCAGAGTTCACTGTACTCTCAGTGACAGGGCTCTGGGTTCACTCACAGGGAAAAGCGCTGTGACTGCAGCAGCGTGGCAGGACAAAGTGACACGCACAGCAAACAAACGCTGCCTGGACTATGAGACCGTACTGACTAATGCTGATGAGAAACTTACTGTAACAGTGACAAGTGTTTACTGAAGGGAAGTGCATCTGAGGGGAACCACACTTGCAGAAGCATGCAAATAAACACGTTTCTGCCTAAATATTCTCACGGAGAGAAATGCACATGCATGGAGACAAGTAAATACACATTCACAACGCAGCTGCTGTATACGAGAAAGACGTCGGCGCTGATCAGTGGAAACTGGTCAAAGTAAACAGCACCTGCTCAAACATCTACTAAGCAACTTCAACTTTTTTCCTCCACCTTTGCAAACAAAAAGTACAATCCAAAAATCTCAATCAGCGCTGTGTACATTGTAAGTACATGCATTCAAAGATAATTCCTCATGCTGTCAAAGTCCAGGTGCAGAACCAGAGTTCAGGAGTTGAAGAGGTAATTCGCTATCGATTTAACAAAATTACCTGACAAATTTCTAAAGAACAGCAGCAGAAAACTTCAGCTGCAAATCATCACAAGCGCTTTTGAAAGAGAAATTCCTCTTTAGTGAGCGCAACCGTTGCATCATTGCGGTTAGAGTTCAACTTGAGCTACGTGAGTTTTGCCGGGAGCTTGCAGAAACTGCTCTCCAGACCACTACGCTCAGTCATGCAGTAATTATACAGACTGCCTGCACTACGTTTGTGCTTTAAAAAGGTGCACAAATTATTACTATTTTTGTGAAATTCAAAGAAGGAGAAGAAAGTCAAAAGAAAGGACAGTGGAATTCTTCATTTATGGTTACCATTATTCAACAAATCAACTGCATGGACAAATCAAATTTGTAAATTAGGATTTTTAACCAATAATAAAAATAAAATAAAACTTCATATTGGCATATATGGTACTGGTATTTTGTGCATCCCCATTTTGCATAATATGCACTGAAGACAATAAACATGTACTCAGAGTAAATACAACCCAATTTGATTTTATAATAAAGTCTGAACCGAAAAGTAGTGATTTAATGGAGTTGGCAATCTACATCCTGATATCTACAATTCAACTTTCAAGTCCATTGAGTCTAGTCTCATCCTGAGCCCTATTTGATATCCTTACTCCTCGCCATCTCCACACAAGAGCAAGGATGCAGGTCCTCCTCTCCAAGCCTGGTATCATTTGCCCTCTCCAGCTCGAAGGACTGCAAGGAAGCTGGCAGTAAGTCAGCTGGCACAGCGACAGGCTTGATTAACGGCCCGTGCAAAGCAGAGTTGAGTGCTAAACTGTCCACATGCTAATCAGCCAATTATGAATGCTCTGCTCTACACTAGTGCCGTTTCAGAGCAAATCAATGTATTTACGGTAACTCTTTTACCAGTAGGCAAACTAGGATGGGTAGAATGGGAAAGCTGTCCTGAAGAAGATGCATCATCAGTTTAATCAAGACGATAAAGCTTTTTGTTCATGTTTGCCCATCACAACCAGGGAAAAGGTAAAGGCGCCATGATCTGCACTTTAGCCCTTGTTTTTCCAAAGCATCTTGGTCTGTTTCCAGAGCTACCATTCGCAGATGTTCCTTCCTGTTATTAGGTATTTCATGGCAATGACATGAGACGGATGAGCACTGAATAGGTGGGTTGGGAGTTGGAGACAGAGGCTAAGCCGGTGGTTCTAGGAGCCCGAGAACCTCCTGTGGGAACGACAAGCTAGTTCATCATCTTTGGCCCAGTGTCAGGTCACATAACACAGACCATCATTAAGGTGAGCTTTTAGTTTGCCGTCATGATCCCAGACCACAGCGCCTCCTACTGCGATGAGGCTTCAAGTTACAGAGAAAGAGCCCAAATGGCTGATGATACTGGTTACGGGGAAATAAAGACAACTGTGATTGATTGAAACTTAAACAATTTCACTATTGGTCATGTGTTTTGTGCTACAACCAAAACAACAAGACCTCCCTGAAAATAAATGAGCCAATTATAAGTAAATCAAGTCATTTAAAACCAAGCCAAAACAAGCCTTTCTTCAAAAGATCTGGCACATAAGGAACAATCAAAATAATAACTAGCTTAAAAATTTTAGGCGGCCTTTTAAATTTGGTGATTTGAGAAATATTTGTGTGTTACGCCAAGATCCTCGTTCATCATGTTAAATGAAGACCCTTCCCAAAGTAACAGCCATGCGTAGGGATGTTTATGAACAGAGCTTTCCACTAAGAACCCTCATTTATCATGACCCCAATAATCAAAGCTCAATTTAAGTCTCTGGCAAACTAAACAAAGACACATTTGAGTCATAGAATTATTTTTGCTGAGGACTCAAACACACTCAATGCGCCAAAAGGCCATGTTTCACTTTGATAGGACCGGCTAGCCATACATGTGATTAACCTATGATGTATTGGTTAAGATTAAATGCTGGCATTCCCAGATTAGCATTAAGACCATGAACTGTTTGTGCAACTGAGTCGCTTAATATCAGCATCTGTGAGGATGTCAAGTAAGCATGTGTTTATACAAGAACGCATGAGTGTGTGTTTAGATTATATCTGGTGCCTCCAGCTGTGTGTGACAGCAGAAGGCATATGAGAAAAACACAACCCTAAAACGCTCGCTTGCTAAGAGTTTACATACAGACCTACAGTTTATGTCTTTGTAGAGGTTGAACTCCAATTCCTACCACCTCAATTCCATTGTGTTGAATCTGTCGCCATCAACAACCTGCAGCGAAAAAGCATTTTTCATCTAAACATTCTTGCCGATAGACATTAAGTTTACTTTCGAGAGGCTGACACATTTGCTTGAGGTTTTACCATTCCACCTCAACATAAGTTGACAAAAATTTAACATAAGGCTAAACATTCATCATTGAGCCATCTCAAAAATGGAAATCTGAAAGAAGTGGTTTTCTTATCAAAATGTTCTTGTCAGCAACCTCTCCCATCTAAACGATACATAAGGCAGAGATGTTAGGTTTTTGAGAAGAGATTGTGCGAGACAACTATTCAGGCATAACACGCAAAGCATAGACGCATTCCTGGTGCTATATCACCTATAGAAACTCTTTTCAATGTCTAATCTGCCTGTTTTATTCTCTTTTCTTTATCAGCGGTTTGCGGTAAGTGCTTAGACTTGTCAGGACATGGGTCATAAGATCTGCTGCAACTGCATCTATCTTTCTGTGAAACCACAGGCTGCCGTTAGCACCAAGACCAGAAACCGTGTTTGCATTCCATAATTAGGAGTCCTTTTCACATCCCTACACTTCTGTCTGTCTGTCTGCAAACTTAGAAAGGACACCAAGAAGGGAAGATGAAGGAATGTTGATTGCAAGCAAGAAAAGCTATTGATAAGAGTTGATTTACTTTAGTTTAAAACGTCAAAAATAATCCCTGGCAAAGGAAGATTTAAAAATTCGACCCTATTTTGTCTATATATATAAAAAATAATAATAATAATAATAAATATATATATATATATATATATATATATATATAGAATTCAAACAAATAAACTACTTTAAATGAGAGTTGTTTCAATTAAAAAATACAAAATTATTAAAATTGAAGAAATAAATTAAAATAAAATGACAAAAATTGTATGTTTTAATAAAGATAAATAAATCAAACTTTGATATATCAATATATATGACTAGTGTCACTAGTGTCCACAATATCCAGCAAACTAAATATACCATTTACGCTATAATTTGCTGGAATAGGATGACAGCTGAGCTGTCCAATCCGATTTAATGCATGTAGACACTGCAAGATGACAAGAACATGTTGAAGACCAAATAATGAGAGAAGAACATATGTATTCTGTCAATACTGGTCTGTACCAAGTAAATAAGAAACTGGAGGTCTAGACATGGAAGATTTTCTGAAGGGCTCTAGTTCCAACAAACTTGGATCTGATCACCATCCTCTCCAACATTAAAGTTGGTAATTACAAAGCAGACACTAATTGTGGTTTTTCAAACCCATATGACAGGGTGCCGAGCAGCAGCATCCATGGAAACCAACCCTGCTATTAGCCCGAAGGCTTCTGACAGATGGAGCATGGATTGAGTTAAAGATGCAAGTCTTGTTTTAATGGGGGCCTCAGATTAACCTCTGTATATAAAAAAAGAAAAAGGGCACTCGTCTATTTGGACCAACTCTGAAACCATCAAGGCACCAGTGGAGAAAGCGTTTGAATTATTCATGCATAAACAGCGCGTTCTATGCTAACAGATGGAAGCAGGATGGTTTTGAAGAACTTGACTACGTGCAAAATTCCTGTCAACCTCTGTCTGCTCTCGCTTCATGCCTTCGGCCCTCGAGACCTTTTCCGCTCTTCTTCTCTTCCCCTAGTCAGGCTTGTCGAAAGCAATGTCAGGCTGTTAGCTCTGCTGTCAAGTTCTCTGAGTAAGTCGTCAACCATCTGTCGCCATTAAAAGAAGCAAAATGGTTCCTGTCAGAGAGAAATCAGATTAGCAGGGATGACAGAATGCGTCGCTATGGAACGATGACCAGGAACGGGACCAGCAATAGGACAGTGGACAGTAAGAATCAAAGAAAAATGGTCAATTTGGTGTATGAAAAAAAAAAAACAGCTGCCAGGATGCTTGGTAGCATTGTGTATCTCCTACACGTTCTGAGCTTAGCCACCTTTGGGCTTATTTTGGGACTCAATTAATAGGTCTGGTGGTTAAGGGACTGGAATTTATGCTCAAAATAAACCTCAAAAGCTCAACCACAAACAGGATATGGTTAATCTGCAAATCATAAGCAGAACAGGCATCATAATCTCAAGGACTCACTTTGGTGTGTTGCAGAACATGCCCAAGAGACTTCACACACTATAATTGATCCAAACCTGTAATTTGACTTCAGCCTTGTAGTCCTTGCATTTCCTGTAATATGATGTAATGATCTAATATTCATGGAACAGGCTTTGTTTTTTTATAGTACACCAGTGTCATGAAATCAATGAGCAACGTGTTGAAGTTCCAATGGGAAGATTCCAGAGATGTGAGGAAAAACACAGCATAGCCGATCCTCCCAATTGATGGAGAAATCCGAAAAGGCTTTTATCACCTGCCTGTAATCAAAAGCAGCATCCTGAAACCAATGACAGCTGGGTGTTTAGTTCTTTTGTGTTCTCTGGATTAAGTGAAACAACAGATAAAAAGACAGAAAACCCTTCAAAACGAGCAAATAAAAGAAATGGCTTGGCACGCTAAAGCCTCTCGGCTCTGGAACGAAGAGAGTGGTGGAATGATTTCAAAGAATTTAACTAAGAAAAAGTTGCCAAATGAATTCTTAAATATAAAACATGAAAAGGGAAAATATTGTTAAAGCTGTTAAGTTTTTAGGTGTCATCTGTGAATAAGAGGCAGAAAGATGATAAATACAAGATCACTGCCTTCAAATGAAAAAAAGAGAGAAACCTAAAATGCAACAGCCAAAAAAAGTACTCCAAAAACAGCTAAATGAAGCAGATCACTGCTTCACTGTCATGCTTTAATCCCAAAGAAACTTCATGAAGTCACATCTGCACCGATTGCAAGAAGGTATTATCACATGCACAAGTTTGCCAAAAAAAAAAAAAAAAAACAGCATTTCCTTTCAAATCTCTAGATAAGAGAACAGTGCACCGTATTTTCCCGCATATAACCCGCACTCCCATATAGCCTGCAGGTTCTGTGTAAGAAATTGTTGGTATAACCCGCACCTTTATATAACCCGCACACATAGATCTATGAACTTTTTTGTGTAAGTTCACATTTCGAATGTTGCTCACATGACGTCAATTACCCATAACTGTTCAGGCTCGGTACACAGTGCTTGTGCGCGAAATTCAAACAATAAGAAAACAAACAAGTCAGAATCAGAACAAAAAGCAAAGACAGTCTCTCCCGCTGTGCAGCAGCACGTCCCTTAAGAAGCGATTCTACAGGTGTTGATCATCGGATGAGATGAGAAGAGCCCGCCCTCATGGCAGCACAGCCAATCACGTCTTCTTGCATGATTGACAGGTCAGACAGCCTATCAGCGCCAGCTGTCAGAGTGACAATACAAGCGCCAGAGACAACAACCCTCGCAAGAAAGAAAAACAGAAAGTAAATACCGCCTTAGGGACGTAACAAATATATTGAAATATTATTACGTGTAAAAAATGCGTGATATAGCCCGCACCCGTATATAACCCGCAACCCCCCTGCGAGGTTCGTAAAATCTGGTATAACCCGCGGGTTATATGCGGGAAAATAAGGTAGTTGCATACACAGTCCAAAAAAGAATATAGAATCCATCTGAATACAAATAAAATTTATTTTAACTCCATAACAGCAATTGGAAGGAGGAAAAATTGAGACATATTCAAGACTTCTGACTTCAAAACTCTAGAATCTAATAACCTCTTTAACAATCGAGTACATTTCTTTTAAGATGGTCAAGAAGGAATGTTGAGCTGTAAATACCTATCTATACGTGTATACTGAATGGCACATATTTACTTGTTTCAAATAAAAGGTTGTTTTCCCTAAGTTAATAATAGTTCAGAGTGGCGTGTGAGAAACAGACAGTGACTCCAGCTTGTCTGGAGTTACAAAGCATCACCACAAAGACAGTCCAGCAGGTGAGTCACGCACTCAAAACAGAGTCTACCAATGACCTCTTCCGCTAAGAAATCACTACACACCATTTAAGCCACTTACACAGACAGTAAATCAACAACTGTACCACTCAAGTGTACCACTCAAGACAGTGTTTCGTGACAAAACATTGCATGTCAACAAATCACCAGCACAAAACAGCAAAGTGAGCTTTAACAGCAGATGTCAAGCTGATGAAGGAGACCGAATCGCACACAGGTGACTTTTGATCAATTTAAACCCTAAGAGTGCACATTTGCAAACTCTTTAAGTGGGTTAAAAGGAAGTACTCTCTTTAAAATGAGTCGGGTGTTGTTTGAAGCAGGATAATTCAGTGGTCTTTCACCAAGAAAGGGTCAAGAAGATTAGCAGCAACTATTCCTTTAAGTTGAGTCACAATTATACAAAAAGCTTGCTTTAGTAAAAGAGTGTTCAAAACAACAAACCAGTAACTCTAACCAACAACAAAGTGTGCAATTATAACAAAATGTAAGCTGGCTGCCACCTTAGACTTGAAGAAGAGACTCATTTTTAAACAGCTCTTCAATAGCCCAACCCAAGACAAAGACAGCCATTAACAATGAACAAATTTAATATTTACTAATTGGTTTTTTTTTTTCAGTTTTCTAGACTAAACAAAGCTACTCTTACACACACTCATACCACGGTAACACTTGAATTGTTATATATTGATTTTGGTAATTCATTTGGGCATGTAGTAGTTCTATAATATCTAAGAAATGTGTGCCTAACAGTCCCTTTAACAGTTCTGTTTGACATTAAACCCAAATGGGGAGAGGTGCAATCTCAGTGCTACCATCTGGAGATGCCAAGTCGTTATTACTTCATAATTTTGTGTCATTTGTAGTTCTATGCATCCAACCAACTCTTGCAATTAGCATTCAGCACTAGCATGTGAGCATGGTGCTAACAGGGCTGCTTTTGTGAATTAGTTACGCATCCCAGTACTAAGCAAAGTGTTCCTAAGGGTGTTGGCTGCTACTTCCATCTGGGTTCAAATAAAACACTTAGTAAACATCTAGTTTTAACCAGCTAACATTGAAAAAGTCCTTTGAAATGGGTAAAAAAAAAAAAAGAAATCCTGAAGGTCACTACTTTTAGTAGACAATACTGCCAAAAGTACAAGTACTATACACAATACAGAACACAAATACGCAAACAACATTATACAGCAGTTGAGACAAAGAAATACATTTACACTTACAACAGTTTACCATCATAAAAGCTAAATACTGTAGCACCAAATGCTTTATAGTTACACCCTAAAAAGTCTGCATCGCCTCACCACTGTTAATTTTACATCACTTTAATGTCTTGGTAAAAACAGGAAACAATTTCATGAATAAACCTCTCACAACACAGAACACTAGCATACTATCATATAAACACCACACTGAGGTAATCAAGAAAAAGATTACAATATTCCTCAAATGAGAGACGTCACTACCCGTAATTCCAATTTCCTTCAATCTTTTCGCTGCCCACTATTACATTAAATTACAATGTTGTATAAGTGCTCGGACCAGCATACAAGCTACAAATGAAACACCTAATTTTTATTTTTTACAATTTTGTCCGAAGCAAGAACATTGGAACCAAATGGAAATCATAAAAATAGCAGCTGCTAATTTAGACATCCGCTATCTGCTCTTCTACTAGTAAACAAGATGCCGTTAATACAGGCACAGGTGGGTTTTGAGAGCGGTTGCTGCATACTAAGACACAGAGAGGATTGATGGATGTATCTTCTTACCCAATTCAGAAAAATAATAATAATTGAGATCCAAAATAAAAGGAAATTAATCCAATCATTAATTTCTTCATTATTCAACACGAGTGTCCTATTAACATTGAGTTTTTGTATTGAATTATTCACCTGAAAATGTCAATGAATGTGCTAGGAAACATGGAAAGGGGGAGTCTAAGAGGAAACTAAGTTGAAATGTTATAACGCATAGTATTCACGCAATTCTGCCTAAAAGTGCATAATATTCTGGTTGATCAAGGACCGTCAAAGCTCTCCTTGCACGTAAAGATAAATATTCTCTACAGGCATCTGTGGTTACATGAATAACCTTTAAAAAGCTGTTCACTGAAATGTTCTTTGGAGAACCAAAAACGGTTCCATGGCAATGCTACAAAAAACCAACAACAAAAAAACTTTTGTAACATTTCCATGAGTGTAGTGTCAAGAATTGCATAATAGACAAATTTTCCCAAGGATCTGCCTCAGCATCTACCACCGCATTTGTGGTTTTCCTAATCACCAGAGACTGCTTTGTGTAGGAGTATTCCCTGAATTTACTGAGATCCACTGAATGTTGATTAATTGGTCAACAAAGCCTGTGCAATAGAAACACCATGTCTAGACCTGTAACCTCTGCTAACATGTACATGAACCACCTGCCAAGCTCTCCTCTGTGTTGATGTGTACTCTTCTGAGAGGATTGTGGTAAATAAAAGGATGTTAAAGCGATGAGAGAAGGGCGAGACATTTTGCGTGCGAGGATGCCTGCGCTGTGTGAAAACCCCTTTGATCAAAAGCGGCGAAGATGCACAGCTCTTTCTTAAGAAGTGAATCCCCTGGGGAAGGTTGGTTGTCTTTCCTTTGTCAAGATCCCGTCTGGTTTTGACTCTACCTGTGTGGCTGGTGACGTGAAGTCAATGAAGCCTCAGACATGCAAACAAGTCTCGCAAGGGTGAATGCCTAAACCACAAACACAAGGACCCTGAGAAAAGACAAACCACAAGAGCACCAGTGAACCCACAAATGCTTGAAAGTTTGAATAAATACACAGTAGCCCAAGGCTGACCAAAAGGAAAACACAAAATTGTCCATTGCTCAAGACAACAAAACCCACTATGACTAGCACTTCATCAGAATGCAAGACACTGTAACATGCCTGAAGGTGAAAGGCAATAGTTATAGTTGCACAATACAACAAAGGGGGAAAAAATGCATCATTTCTTGGCCTGACCTCGACTTCAGACTTCGAGTAAGGTCAAGGAATATCAAAAATGACAGCAGAAGAGCGGATTATCCTTTGCAAAAAGAAAAACTGCGATTCTGAGGACCTAAACTTGCAGTGACGTGACATTCATTTGGCATCTGCAAGACCTTCAAGCAACCCCTAACCACAAAGAAGCCACAACAAACAAGATGCTTTTGCCAAGGCGTGATCTGTAGCATTACATGATATTTTATTCATGTGCTTTTTGAGAAAAGTTACTCTTGGAAAACAACAAGGGGTTTCTGGAGGGTTATCTTAGGTTATTTAATGACTGGCAGTAATGTATAGTGATGTATACCGTAAAAAAAAATCCATAGTAATGCATGTACTGCATATTTGAAGAAAATGCAAAAAAAAAATTATACTTTTTTTACAAAAAAGATGCAAAAGGTCAAAAATGATGTGGAAAATCTTCATCTCAGTCTCTTCCTGGTTCCAAAAGGCCAAAAAAAAACGGGAATATCCTTCATATGCTTCTCTAATTTCAATACGCAAAAGAAAATGAAACCCAGCCTACCTGGAGAACAAATTAAGGTATCAAATTCCATGTTTTGTAGCTGACATTTACTAGAACAATGCCACAGCTCAAGCACTTGTGTCCATATGGAGCCTGTGGAATAATGTCCCAGAGTGTGTAGTTTGACATAGATCGACACCCTACGGATT
The DNA here is from genome assembly GCA_037043235.1 of Rhodeus uyekii. Classification (NCBI taxonomy): domain Eukaryota; kingdom Metazoa; phylum Chordata; class Actinopteri; order Cypriniformes; family Acheilognathidae; genus Rhodeus; species Rhodeus uyekii. Next base: position 1,217,003 of record JAWRVZ010000059.1, read on the forward strand.
GCCGAGAAATTAACTATTAAACAACTGCCACTGTTTAAATATTCATTCTTATCCTGAACACCGTGAAATAGGCCATTGAACAGCCTGTGTGCCACCTGATCAGAGATCACCCACTGATTAAGAGTCTGTCTTTTCACGCCACCCTCCCCAGTGGATTCAAAGCTTACGGCAGAAATTAAAGCGGAGGTGAAAGAATGTTAAAACAGGCTCTTAATTTAAGCATCTATTAAATGGAGGGATCACCTTGGTGTTAATTCCTTCTTCAGACACATTTTCACCTCTAAAAAAAAAGAAAAAAAGGGTGGTCTGTAACCAGGATGGTAAAATGCACTTTCAAGGAGCTGGTCACATTGTACGGTGGAACTAATGTGATTACTGACGGAAATAAAGAGATTCATAAATAATTGATATAGTACAGCATGAGCCCCTAAGCGAACACCATTGGCACTTTTTGGGCAATCTTAAAGTTGTCATTGACGTTTTGAAAAAAGCTAAAACATTGAAATGGAAAATGGATTGAACAGTACGCCATTAAAGAGCTGCTCTAATGCCAGCCGGTAAAACTACAAACCACAATGTCGTCATGCCGGTGGAATTTGCAACCCGTTTGAAAATGTATCGTCTGTCAGTGCATCTCATGGGGCAACAGATAAAACTGCAGGATGGGGTGCTTCAAAATGAGACAGGCTGGTGTGATGTCTTAGGGGGCATCTGGTTACAACTCACGGCTCCTCCAGAGGTTCTGAAAAGCAGCGCAAGACGCTTAATATGAAGAGGGATGGCAACACAGATCCTGAGGGACAGAAAGAGCTGTCAAGAATGCCAGAGCTTGAACAGATGGGTCCAGAGTGGGAGAGATTACGACTCACAGATATCCCAAAACTTTAGACATGTGGCCCAAATTAAGATTTGAAAGAGGCTGTCAGCTAACATGAGATGAACTATAAATATTAATGCGTTAAACGCAAATATACATACACAAGTGGCCGAATGGGAGTAAAAATTGGTGTTGGAGAGCATATGAAACGATGTCACTTACCAGTTGGCCGGTAATATTTTTATGAATTCTAACAACGCATGCATGTGAACAAATTTGCATCCTCATTGACGGCATCATTGCTCTGTTTGGACAGTTGAGCGCGCGCCCAGAAAGCCATGTCTCAGACAGCGTGTGAATACTAAACTGGGCTCGCTTTCACATCTTATTGCAATTGAGCAGACAAATTCACACAAAATTAAATTTAAATAAAATAATTGTATCTAATTGAACATAGTCGGTTACATCTTAAGTGAATGTAAGCATTTGAGAAAGTAAACAAATGTGTACGGTATCAGTACCGTATTTTCCTGCATTTAACCCGCGGGTTATACCCCGCAGGGGGGGTGTGGGTTATATCACATTTTTTACACTTAATATTTCAATAATTCACCAGAATACACTCAAGCGCTGTGTACCGAGCCTGAACAGTTATGTATAATTGACTTCATGCGAGCAACATTCGAAATGTGAACTTACACGAAAAAAGTTCATAAATCTATGGGTGCAGGTTATATAAAGGTGCGGGTTATACCAGCGATTTTTTTTATGCACAAACCCGTGGGGGTTATATGAGTGTGCGGATTCTCTTTGTCTGCGGGTTATATGTGGGAAAATACGGTATATTGGCACCATAATCAATAGAGTACAATTTTCCCTCAGTAAACTAATGACTGCTTATTAATAATTAGTAAGGTAGTTGTTCAGTTTAGGTATTGGGTAGGATTGAGAGACGCTGAATATGGTCATGCAGTACAAGTCTATGCATGCTAATAAGAAACTAGTTCATAGTGAGAATTGGGACAATTTTGTGACTAAAACAATGCTAAATTTTAATGATATTCATCAAAACATAAACAAAGCTGTTCATTCCTCTTATAGATAATGTTTTATGTTCCAGTACTTCCATCCAATTTTCTCTCTCCGTTACAGTACATTGCTTTTGAAGCAGCCACCCTACGCATGCAAATATGGATTTTAAAAATGCATGGGAACTACAAGCAGGCGACAATCACTCTACTGTCTATGCCACACAAGATTAAGGGTGAGATGTCTGCAGTCAGAACAAGAAGTCTCATGGGATAGTGGTTCCACAATCTACAAGAAACTCCATGCAGGAAAAAACTCTGTGCTGTCAGATATGGAGATGTGATTACTTGGTTTACCTGTTCTTGTTGATATGATGAAATTAGGTTGTCCCTTATCCAGGACATTTTTCTTTATAGATTAGACATTAAAAATTTATATCAGGCATCCTTAAAGACACAATCAGTCTGAATATGTACAAAAACAATGACTAGCCAATGCAAATAATTTTTTGATGACAATGGTTTCTTTTTAAAATCAGCAACTATTACAATTAACATTAAGGGAGGCAGAAACATGGATGTTGAGCGCTTGTACAACCCTGATCAAACACAGAACACAAAAGGAATTTATGTTTTACAGAGCCATAAATTACTTCAAAGGGTGATTTGATATGCTGCTTCTCGAAGTCACGCATTTACATTTGCATCTGAATATCTCGAGAGCTCGTCAAGTGAAGTAGAAGGTGCAGAACCTCCTGAAGGTTTAGATCGTTTTATATCAGCTGGGAATTTCCCAGATCACTTCAAAACGGAAACCCCAGAATTAACAATGAATGCATTTATGTCATTGCAAAAAGATCCAAATTAAAATGTAAGCTACTGTGATGAGATGGGCTATTAAGATGACAAAAAAATTCAAGTATAATTACACTCAGGTTTCTACTTCAATGACAAGATGAGATCATTAACTGAACAGTGGTAGGACGATTCTTAACCCTCCTGAGACGTTTCATGTTTCTGTTGTTAGTATATACTATATTTTTAGGAGCAAAGCAATCATCACAATTAACGAATGAACAAAACAGACAGTTAAATGATTGAATCACAACCATTTGCAATCCTAAAATTTGTAAACGTAAAAAAAAAAAACATTGCTATACCAGAATACATGGATATTTTCATGGTAAGATCTATGCATTTTAAAAGAAACAAATAGTAGTAACAAACACTACTGATAAGAATTGAAAAACAACATCTGATAAACTCACATCACTATATGAAACATTACATAAAAATTCTCATTTCAATATTTGATAAAAATGTTTTTGAAAACATCCACTAGAGAAAATGTTGCTTAGAGGCATTTAACGCAGATACACCCCCCCCCCCCAAAAAAATAGACATCAAAATAAAAACACTAATGTATTACAAAGTAATTTCATAATTCAAAATAATATTAAATATAAAAAAATAATAATACTGCATTATTAATGGTATTATTTTAAGAACATGTGGACCTGAACCTAAATCTTTGCAGTTATACAGGGTTTCTAAAGTCTGTCTAGTTGACTAGTCTTTCAAACAACACACCCAATAGTTGACGATAATAGGTAGTTTTGCACATACCTAAAAGAACACAGTTAACAAAAGCAAGGCGAGACAGAGAAGGGGGTCGGGACACTGGATGTGTTTTTCTTCAGCTTGTCAGACGCTGTTGATGCTCTCGTGTGCATGCCATCCGCTGACGACCCACCGCACACTCACACCCGTCTATCTCAACAGGGGACATGACACAAAACCACCCCTCAAATACCAGGACAGGATTTACAAAAACAACTCTGAGTTGACATCTCTCAAAAAAGGTGGTGAGAAAGAAACTGACTGTCTTCCTTGGCAAGAGGCTACAGAGAAAGTATTTACTTTGCTGTGGCCCCTTCACCCGACTACTGATTTTCCACCTTTAGCTTATGAGAATAAAAGCCCTTTTGGACTCAATTATCAAATTAAGTGGAATTCAGTTTAAACTTTTCACAGCAATAAACAGAACACCCATGAAGCTCTATTTAAGTTGAACCCAAAGCTACATCATCACAACAGCGGATTAAGAATGTGCTGGGTAACGTAATTCCACACAAAAAAGCAGCACACATTTTCAACAATGATACAATTAAAAATAGCTGCTGAAAAGCAAATCACCATTTATGAAGGATCCTGTGACAAATCTCATTTAATAAATGTAATGAAAAGAATTTAAAATTTGTAATTTAGAATTAAAAAAATTTTTTTTTAAAACATTAAAATAAAATTCACAATACAGTAATACCACGAGATACGAGCGTCTCTACATACGAACATTCCAAGATACGAGCAAGCCTTCAGGCAGATTTTTGCTTCTAGATACAAGTATTTGAGATACGAGCACGCGTACTGACAACGATGCAGACGCTCGTTCACTTCACGTGTTCGCTGACCTCTGTACGAATCGCGTGAGAGTAGCTGATTTTCTCTCTATTTTGTGCATTATTCTTTATAATAGTGATGAGTTCTAAGAAAGTGAGTGGTAAGGATGGCAGTGAGAAGAAGAAACGCATGATGACCATGGAAATGAAGCATGAAATTGTGGATAAATATGAGCGTGGTGTATGAGTGATCTAGCAGCAGGAGCATCAGGAGGAACTGTCGACTGAGGAACTGATCGAGCTGCAGACGATGAACATACGCAGGTGTTGCAAGAGCTCAGCAGTGGCGAGGAGAAGGGTGAACCTAAAGTGAAATTAAGGAAGTGATGGCTATGTGAAAGAAGGTTTCTGATTTAACTGAAAAGAAAGACCCTGATAAATCGTCTACTGGTCGTGCTTTGGCGCTTTTTGACGACGCATGCCTTATTTTCAAAGGGAGACAGAAACAAATCTCCCTCGATAGGCATTTCGTTAAAAAGTCTGCGTAAATAATAAACAATAAAAATAATAATAATATAAAATATAAATATTTTAAAAAGCAATTCGAGTTACGAGCTCTGCCCTGGAACGGATTATGCTCGTATCTTGAGGTATTACTGTATTACTATTGTACTGTTTTTTGTAAATAAAATAAGCAAAGCCCGAGTGAGCATAATAACAAGCTTTATATAATGTAAATGACAATCTATTTGTCCATCCACTGAAGGATGCACCTCCAAATCAACAATTTCTTCCTAGTTAAAATTGCAGTTCTGTTTTGTACCACTAGAGCTGCAGAAACTACTGTACCTTCAAAAATTAAGCATATTGAAAGGTCCAAATCCAAAAAGACATAACTGTATAAGGCATGTATAGATAGAACTGAACCATGCATCTCTAGGTGGAATGCAGTATCAACTTTGGCTGGCCATTTTCAGGGGACTCTGGGTTTTTACAGCATTCCTGACAGTTTCCAAACAAGGTTACACTGAAATAAGAAACCACAAAATTGCAATGTGACTTCAGGAAATACTCCAAGGAACCAAAGGCTAAAAGCTATAGCCACTAATTCCCAGGCCTGTCTTTCTCATCTCAAAGTAAATCTCATCACGGTCACAAGTAAACAAACGGAGAAGAACTCGACTGGCTCCTGAGATACCAAAAATCAGCTGCTTGGTGTTTGATGTTCAATCCACAGACAGCAAAGCTTAACGGGATCCACCTTAACTTTGATTTGTTTGTCGTATGTTTAGTGGACTCTACAAGCTTGAAAAGGATCATCTTTGATCACAGCAAACCGCACGGGGGTGGATGGGATGTTTTATAAAAGAAAAAGAAAAACTGGCACCACATCTAAGGACGTCATTCTTCTTTTATTTTCCTCTCTGGAGTTATAAAAACCAAAAGGATGAGTTAAGAGCGGGGATCAGTTACCGCCAGGTATGGGTGTGCCCAAGACCTGTCACATTACACAAGATGAGTCAGGACTAGAGAATGAGATCAGAGAGTTACTACAATGACCACATGGCACTGATTTGTGGGATTCAACCAGTTGCTCGGCTTTACTATGAAACGACAACCTTGGTCTTCACAAAGCCGCCGAGAAACAACGTGTTCATTGCATAGACGGCACCCCAGATAAATCCAACAAAATCAGAATGACATTCAATAGTGAAGTGTAATGCAAAACTGTGTCAGCAGGATGTACACACCAGGAGTTTGTCTTTGTACAAGCAGCTAGCAGTTATGATGACAATCACGTCACAGTTTCTGCATGCACAAATGTGCTTGAGGCTTCAGGAACAAAGAAACACACCGTACACTAGATATATTATTCTGCTGCGCTGTGTGTGAACAGCGGAAATAAATCTATCATCAGGTACCCATGTAATTTGAATACATAACTTGCCGTTAAAACCACACTTACAAATAAAACAAAACACTCTGCATTATGTTTATTAACTAGTTTCAGATGATTTAATCAACTCTCCAACGTGATGTTTTGGTGTCACAGACATTTTGTGAGGTATAACCCAATGAATGTCAGCTAGTAAAGGTGAACTGCTTTAAAGGTAACAATGAAACATGGAGTAACGTGACATTTATCAAACTAACGACAAGAACGTGTTAAGGAATTATGTACAACCAAAGAGGAGTTTGCTTGTGTACAATTGGCAAACAAAACCTGCCACGTTGCATCAACACAGAACTCAAAAGACTTTTTTTGAAAAAGCCAGTCATCCGATCAGAACTAGTAGTCAATTTCAAAAAAGTTGAGTCTTTCATTTTTAACTTTGTTCTGTGTTATAACAAAGGCATGCACATCAGCGGATGTGGGACCAAGCGACAGCTTTGAGTAGGAGGCGAGACAGAGGAGCCAGACATGGTCTCTTTCCATACTATAACGTGTGGAGTGAAGACTCCCCGCAAATGCCAACTGATTTCCACAAGAAAGCCTGCTCCTCAGCCTATGGATTAAATGTCCTCTGAAGCCACAGAAAGCCTATTAGTTTCAGACAGAACCTTCAGAAACACTTGCGGAAGTCACAAGGCCATCTAGACAGTAGAGACCAGCACAAACCAGAAATACCCCTGTTCCACTTAAATTATAAAACTAACATCTAATACCCGTGCCCTGACATGCGTTTTGGCATATAAAAGCAGACGTGATTGATGGACCTGTTCTAAGTACTCCATCCCTCCTCACTGTTCCTGCTCAATTAGAACTTCAAAGACGGCACATCAAACGCAACAAATTTACAGAGCGCCCATCTGTCCGCCTTCACTCGTGCCGTATTCAGCCATTACCTCAGCCTCTTCAGCCACTTGGACCTTGTATCGGTTTCATTGTTAAACGCACTAAAAGACCAGGTGAGCTCTGATTTTGAACTGCACAAAATGTCAATTATACCGAATATAACCACTGTTATACTATAAAAATGACTTGGAGAATGAGTTGGTTTCTTCGCTGTAAGATTGCTTTAAACCCTTCATGCCTTTCCAAGTCCACCCTCTGTTTTTAAATGCATCTATGAATGACTAATTTAGCATCAATTTAAATGTGAAGAGTCTGTTATTCAGGATGCTAATTAACAGGGTTCTGACACCTTTTAATCAATGACCTATTAAAACATGAAAATTCATGATTAAGAGATAAGGACTTTAAGAATCATTTTTACACAAAACAAAGAAACTAAAGAGATAAAATAAAGAATAGGGTTTAAAAAAAAGCTTCATTTTCTTTATGGAATTTTTCTTTTCTTTTTTTATACTTAAATTATTATTCCGCAAAAACGCAATAAATCGATCAAAATTTGATTGTGTTTAACATCAAACTTAGTGATAAAGATTGGTCTTTAAGTGACCGTAAAGACTTCCAATTTAAAAAAAAAAAATTCTGTCCAACAAATATAATAAATACTTAAAACAATGTTTCCACAAAAATACTCAGCTAAAAACATTACGTTTTCAACACTGATAACAGCAAAAGTTTATTGAGCTACAAATCTGCATATCAGAATTATTTCTAAAGAATCATGTGACACTGAAGACTGAGTTTCAGCTTTGCCATCAGAGGAATAAAATATATTTTAAAATATATTAAAATAGAAATCAGTTACTTTAAATTAATCTATAAATCAGTTATATTTAAATTAATTGAGCTTTCCTAGAGTATTAGGGTTTACAACACTAAGGCCATGGGTTCGATCCCAGGGAAAGCAAGAACTGATTCAGTAACTGTGTTCCTTCAATGCAATGTAAGTCGCTTATTATAAAAGCGTCTGCCAAACAATAGAAAAATGTAAAAGAAAAAATATATTTCACAATATGACTTTTTACTGTTTGATTCAAATGAGACGTCTTTCAGAAAACATCTAAATATCTAAACATTTAAACATCTTATGGGATGAATTAGCTAAACATCTTAGCTCTCCTGTAGCGTTTACAACGCCATGGTCATGGGTTCAATTCCCAGGGAAAGCAAGAACTGATTCAATCATTCCTTGAATGACATGCAAGTTGCTTTGGATAAAAGTGTCTGCCAAATGCATAAATGTAAATCTTATCAAAAGTTTTGAGATTAATCAGGTAAAAGTGCATAATCTAGTCAGCAACAGACATATCACAGAAAAAGATAAGCAATCAGATGGCCTTTGGAGAAGCACAAATGTTTGATGGCATTCATGCCCAACCTGAGGAGCAAATATTTGCTTGTTCGTTTCTGCACCATCTAGACCACAGTTATGAAAGGCCACCAGCATGTGACACAAGGTTAGGCTAATCAAACAACACGGTTACGAGTAAACGCTGCAGAGATGCCACTAAAGAGTAAAAAGGGGAGGATCTTGCTGTTAAAAACAGGTCGCCGGGGTGAACTTGAGCCATTGGAGTGATTGTGACCTTTTACAGTTATGGTCAAGGAACTGCAGGTGTTGAAAGGGGTCGATTAAGGTGTAGCATCCTTAATTCGGCTAACACTCTTGGCTTCGTTTACACTGGCAAAAAACCCCCCCCAAAAAACGACTTTTTACTCACATCTGACACAAATCGGATTTTGTTGCACACGTGTAAACACAAAAAGCCACGAGATCAGATTTTTTTCATATCCGTTTGACCACAAAGACAGCTTTTTAATGTTGTATGTCTGAAGTACATGTGCCTGTACGAGCACGCTCGCAGCTTTTTTATTGAGGTGGAAACTTTATAAAAGAAAGGAATTGTGCAAATACAGACATTCAGAAGATGGTTTTCAACCTCTGCCCCATGAGTTTTATAAATAAAACCACTTCACGACTGAAAGCTATATTATATTCCCCGGCAATGAGGTGATAACTATGCTGTAATTAAACCAACAAGCTTCACTAATAGGCTACTCACTCACACTCCTCCCCCCACCACCTCTCTTTAATTCATTTCAATTCATTAAAAATAACTAATAATCTTACAGCGCTACATTTTAATGAGCTGTAAATAAAAGATTTTGATAGCTGTTATCTTGTCCATGCTTGCAAATAATCATGGCCACCCGACTTTTATAATTATATAAAAAAATAGCTCAGCCACTCAAATCCAGAGGGTCGGCCATGGGTGTAGTAAAGCGATCAGACAATAATTTTGGGTGGGAATTAATGTAAACACCGATATCGGATACCAGTATATGGTATGGTCAAAAGATGGGCATTCATTTTGCAATGTAAAAGCAGGCCTTGAGTCATGAAGAGGCTTAGCGCACTTGCAGAACGTGCTCTGCTTTGGGCAGAAAGCTGATTAAGGATGGAGCAAACCAGAGCATATACAACGCTTGTCTCTCGCTCTCTGTTTCTTCTCATTCTAGCTCTGCAAACGCTTTCATCTGAAAAACATCAGAGTAACATGGCTAATCTTGCCTAATGTATTTTTTTTTAGATACACAGCAGGAGTGGAATGCAAAATACTCTGCAATTGGTTCACTTAATCACTGATTTCTCTCTCTCTCTCTCTCAACGAACGACAAAGTGCACTGCAAGAGCCCATATCGAGTGTTTGTGTAACACAATGAAACTCTGCTGGGCATTGCGGGACTCCCTGAAGTCAAGCCAACGATGCAATGAGACTTCATCCATCTAGCTGTACACAAGCAAAACAATAGAAAAATCAACAGACCGCAAAGTAGGCAATTACTCTGGCTGGAATGCTTGTGCAGAGTCGAGGTTACGTAACAAAACTAGCGGGTAATACATTTCTAACCATCTACAACAGGATTTGTGTGGCCTGCATTATCACGCATAGCAAACATCAAGGTCATCAAAGTCACATCTACTTGCAATCATGATAATACACCAATGTAAAAGCCACAATGTAAGTATATCTGTGTTAACGTGAAAGTAAAGGACACTGCTGGTCAACAGATATCTAGAGGACAAAGAGTCAATTCTTCACAGTACGATCCCTGACAAAGTCAGTAAACTGGGTGAATATTATGAAAACTGATTCTGAAGAAATTACCAGGTCACATTTCACTAATAGCAACAATAATAATAATAATGTTTTCTACTATTAGAACCAATACTATTTTCAGAACAATTAAGCAGATTTTACCTACAAAGTCTCATTACTGTAACGTGTCTATTAATATTTTAATGATGATTCACTATGGCATTATTTTTGTATCTTTTACATTTACATTTTCATTTTCTTAAAACAAATACAAATGTACGGGCAGTAGAACAATCACTATCATGATGTATAATTATCTTATATACATCTTAATTATAAATAATTTATTAAAATTAATGTTCCAACACATGTTAAAATAATAATTTAGGCAAAATATATATATATATAAAATTAATATAAAATATAATATCTATTTTTTTAGAAGTGAAATGTAACCCAAACACCCCTTTGAGAGATTGACCCAGGTAACATTTATGTTAATGTGTTTTAACAGGGGTCGGTAATCTAAAAACGTCCAAGTACGCGTTGATAAATCATTCCAGCTTCGTATGTTAATCACAGTCTGCACATGTACTGTGAATTTCAGATATAGAAGTGCATTAAGATCTGACATGCAAAGCTTTAAATGCACACACAGATTTAAACGGTGTATCACTAGCTAGCATATTCCAGTTGGACTTCAGGTGGCTTGGCTTCATATGTTGTGTTTGGTCCAGTCACGTTCTGCTGAGTGTGCAGTTATTTCATGAATGTGCATGGGGTGACTGACCTGATTGATGGAATTAGCTGTACAGGAACAGAGACCTGTTCCGACCGAAGCCATCAAAAAAGTGACAGGGTCAAAGGGCACTGGAGCCATGGCAAAGCCAGCAGCTGCAGTAGTAACGACAAGAGCTACGGACAAAAACAGAGAATGCACTTAAAAGACAGTTTATCGATTTGATTGAAATTGAAGAAGAAAAAAATAACATTGGCAATAAGCATTTCTGTGATTCGCCCTTTAACTAACAAATAAAGAATCAGGTTAAAAACAGGCCAAACAATATTATCTATGCTATTAAGCTATTACACATTGATACATCTGACAATTAGTCAGAAGAACAAATCTCAGCATATCAGCAAGTTAATTATGCAGAACATATAAATGGAACTTGAACCACAAATATTTTGAAAAATGAGAATTAAAACGGATGAAAACTGTCCACATTTTTATTGATTACACTAAAAACCATAGGAAATTAATTAAAGTTAATTAAAAGTAATCACTAGGCAAGTCAGCGCTGACATCTTTATTTAGATGAAGTATTTAGCTTTGATTACTACAAAAGTCACATGTACACATCTTATAACGCAATAGGACACTTTATCTATAAAGCATAATATACCTGTTAATTTAAGTTTGGAGAGCCGTGCGTAAATCCCTGGTAAATCACTGTATTCAACCCTCAACTCCTTCCACTGCCGAGCCTCCAAGCGGGCTGCTCTGGTCGCCTCTGGTTCAACAGGGATGTTCTTCGGATCACATGGCGGCACTACGGTATCTGGCTCAGGCTTTAAGGCTGGGATCTGTTGAAGCCGTCTGACCACCGAATCACCTTGATCATCCAGTGCAACAGCCTCCTGCTTGGGTCTCACTCGCTGGCAGAGACCAGCGCTGCCCTTCACATACTGTGGGGAGGGGAAAGAAATAAGTTCAATTAATACATTGTTAGCTAACTGCATGATTAGTGTATGTACATGATTTGTAGCTTTCCTGTCGCTCAAACAGTAGAGAGTGGCGCTTGCAACACCAAGGTCATGGGTTTGATTGCAAGGGAAAGCAAGAACTGATCAGAACGTCGATGTGTTTCCTAAATGCAATAAAAGTCGCTTTAGATATAAGCATCTGCAAATGCATAAATGTACATTTCAGAAATAAATAACTTGGACGCAGTCACCTCTGATAAATTTTAATGCAGACACATGCATTGAAACGATATGTATTGTGAAAAATGCTATACAAATAAATGTGAATTGAAAAGAAATGGCTGAATACACTTTATGGATCTCAATTTAATAATAATAATACATTTATTTAAGGGCGCCTTACAAGACACTCAAGGACACCTTACATGCATATAAAACATTACACGCAAGAAATAAGCAACTACAAAAAAATAAGAATAATTTAAAAAAATAAATAATAATAAAATGAAATTAAAATGTATGAGTAAGAAAGCCTGTAAAGGTGTGTTTTCAAGCGCTACTTAAAAATAGACAGCGTGGCACTGTTTTGAATGTCTTGGGGAAGCAAGTTCCACAACTGAGGAGGAGCGTAGCTAAAAGCTTGAGATCGCAAGGAAACTAGACGTATGCGCGGAGGAACTAAAGCGAGTATGGATGAGGATCTGAGGGTTCGAGAGGGAGTGTGTGTAGAATTCAGATCAGTGAGACATGATGGAGCCAGGTTATGCAGAGTCTTGTAAACTAGGAGGAGGATTTTAAATTCGATGCGTTGTTTTACAGGAAGCCAGTGCAACTGTTGTAGAACAGGAGATATGTGTTCCGGTTTAGCTGTTCTGGTAATTAATCGTGCAGCTGAGTTCTGCACTAAATGTAACTTATGTAGAAGTTTATGTGGAAGAAGAGAGCATTGCAGTAATCAATACGTGAAGTGACCAGAGCATGAACCAGGATGGCAGTGAGGGAAAAGCGGATGCGATTGATGTTGCGTATGTGATAGTAAGCCGACCGTGTAATGTTGTTAATATGTGCTTCGAAGGATAAAGTACTGTCAAAGATAACACCCAGGCTCTTAACTTGTGTTGAAAGACCAACTGTAGAACCATCTATACACAAAGAAATTTGATCAGTTAATTCTGTTAAAACATGATTTACACCTGCCATTTATTTCTAGTAAAAGTTAATAAATAATAATCCTCGTGCCATGGTATTATGGAATAACTTACTCAAAAAACAAAACAAAAAGAAGAATGATAATATTTTTTAAATGTCTATACATATGTAATAGTTGATCAGAATTGTTTTGGTCAGTGTGTTTCTGATTATGCTTAAATAAAGACAGCACTTTATAACCTACTTGTCTCTTCAGAAAGCAGAGATGCTGGAACGTGAACCATTTAGCCTGATTCTTCCTGCAGAGCTGAATCAGACTCCTGGCACTCAAGTGACTCCTCGATGCATTTGCAATGAGCTTCTGCTGCACACCGACAGCGATCAAACCTTCAACAAGAGAAGATACAAGTTAACATTCATCTTTTCTTAATAATGCCTATACTAATGTATTTCCCTGCCTGTAATGCATATATAAGAACAGTAGACATACAATGAGAAAAATTCCTTCAAAGTTGGAGGAAAAAAAACAAACAAGAGGGAAAAGGATGCCTTTGTAAAATCAAAATAAGTCATTTTTAAATTGGACAAAACTGGAGGTTTGGAGACAGACCAATTAATTTTATGAATGTGAAGACTTCTCACTAAAATTAACAAGTGCATAAGCTAAGATTTAAATCAATCTAGTGGTCATTAAAATATCCCTATGTCTTAATCATTAACTTAATCTTCATCTACATGTCTGTTATACATATACAACTTCTCAGTGATGTCATGGCAATAAACAAATAACGTCATCACATCAAACGACTCCTGCAGCACCCAGGACACGATATTAATATGTGTATAAGCACACACATACACGCGTGTGTATATATATTATATAACACTTATATAAATATATTAAAAAAATAAAAATCATAAACACAAGTCAAAGTCAAGTTTAACACAACTGAAATTATAATTTGCAGCAAGCAAAACATACTGCAGAATAAGTACTGAGAGTCAGTGTCAGTAATTGTGTTGTTATTTAAGGTCACGCGGCTGCAGAACCGCTACAGTGGCTAAGCTAACCGGCTAGAGTCATTTTAAAACGTCACCCAAGAACAACAGATCACGTATGGTTCATTAACATAGCATAGTTATTAATACCACGTGGAAGGCATTTCCAGACTCCCGTCAGTCTACTACATGGTGTTTTGAACATGTTCTACAGGCAAAAGACCGGCTCCCGCTAAGTCTCCTTCACTCGGTGCAGCGCGCCATCTTGACCTCGCTGTCAGAAGCAAAGCGCTTCCTCTGACGTATTTCCTGGCGTAGAAAAGCCTGCGCATGCGCACTGAGTCTACTGTCATGGGCTTTTGACAATCCTAGAAAACTATCTGAACGGTTATTAATGAATAAAATAAACCTAATGAAGTAAAATACATAAATGAATGCATAAATTAGGTTTTAATTGTGACAAAATGACAACAGTCTGGGAATTATTCTGCCTTGTATTATTTTAAATTATCTTAGCCTATCTCATTTTAATTATTTTTTGTGCAATAACACGGGAAAATGTCAAATCTGTACAGTATTTATGTTTGCATGCATCACCTGATAATAAAATTTCAATGATTTAAATAAAATTATTAAATCTGTGGCACAAATTGGGTTTGTTTAACTCTGAATGGTCCTCTAATACCTTCTTCCCTTCCCTGTCCTTCGGAAACAGCCTTTCCGACTGCTATTTATGTTTGCACTGATGGCCAGAACTGCTTCTATCTTATTGCACAAATCGGGTATGATATTTCCCAATACCAATTCAGTAGTTTGTCATATCTGACATGATCCAGCATTCTTTGTAGAAGCAATAAAGATACTATTCATAACGAGTATTAAAGATCTTTTAAGAAGATCAATTACCATTTTATCAGTGAAATACACTCAGACGTTCCTTGATTATCTTGGATATCTTCCTCCAGTATTAAAGGCTTGGTTATTGAAGCACTGCATTCGAACCCATTTCCTTGATTCATCTCATTCATTATGGCCGCTTCCTGGCCAACCCCCCATCCTCTCCTAGCAGATTACATGATTTAATCTCACCCCCCTATCCAGATGCAGCTCTGATGAATGTCAGTAATGCCCAGCGGTATGTTCTATCAGCCACCGATCGTGAGCTCTATTCAGCTCCCACATACAGGAGTTGTGCAACAAGACGGGATTGCAGCTTTGACCTGTGAACTTTTTGAGACTGGTTTGATTTGGGAAGCATGCTATTGTGTAGGCTTCATGTATACGCAAAGACTGCATGAGCCTGGAGCACTTTACAATAGTACAGTCTGGTGTGTGTGTGTGTGTGTGTGTGTGTAGCATTGTAATCATACAATGTTATATTATATGTGATTTAGATCTTGTGCATGAGTGTACATGCATATCTTGACTTCAACTAATATTAAAATGTGTCATAAACAAGCCAATCAGAACATACGCACTTCTATACACACTTTTATTGTAATGTCAGATCACAAAGTGCTAAACTTATTTGACCTTTCCTGATGTTATACAAAAAACGTCACCATTCACTGTTGTTGTCCTCCACGATCAGCAGCAATTCATGTAATCTGATTCCCCAAGAATAACATCATTTGTGTGCTTGTTGACAATGCATTGAATGGAAAAATGAGGATGAGAAAATAAGATCAAGAAATTGTTTGTTTATTTTACTATTTTATGTCCATAGTAACAGATCTGATTGGACACTTGCACATTATCAGCAAGAAATATTCATCATTCATAAGAAGAGACTGGAATTTATGTAAACAAAATTCACATTTACATTAAAGTTAAACCAGAGCTGACTGTGAATTGCCTTCACGTGGACACAAGTATGGTAAACATGTGGTAACGATTCTCACTGTGTCCTCAAGTGCCATTTGTAACCAAGGATGCTAATCAAGTATGCTTACACCCATTTTGTTCTTCTACTTCTAAGTGCTTCAGAACAGACGCTTACAATGACTATTGTCATATAGAGGTGTGTGATAATTGAATTAGATGCTCGACAGGGTAAAAACTAAAGATATAGAGAGGTCATAAAGCTAGACATGCCTCCACATCCTGTTCACCACAAGGTTTTCAGCATTGACTAACCTGAGAGGCAGATGGCCTGAAGGGCTTCAGAACAATGCAGCCTGATTGGAGGAATCTGCTTAACACACGGCACTTTTCAACACACACAAACAGTCTTTTATTATGGCAGAATGTACCATCTTGAGATAGACTGTATTCTTTCAAGGCAAAACTGAAAGAAAAGAAGACAGATGAGATGAACAAAGGGACTGACTGGAATACATTGACAGATTTCTGGGTGACGCATTGATGTAACAGATATACACACTGCTAAAAAATGACTTGTATCCATAAATATGCAACTACTATTTGCTATTTTACAGCATGAACTGAAAATTAATAAAAATGACTAAACCAAACAAATTAACGAAAAAACTAATTTATTAGCATGAGCTGTATTCTTCATGTAAAAAATATCTTTTGTAGACAAATGTTTGTATTATCCCTGCACAAATAAAATATTTTATATAAACCTTTTAATTATTTATGTTTCAATCTCAACACATACGCTTTTGTAGAATGTAAAATGAGACATTGTTTAAAAAAATTTCCATGTTGCTTTTTCTATACAATTCAAATAAAGGTGGACATGAAAAAATATAATAAAACCCGCTATTTTCATATTACACAATTTAATATACAATTATACTATATTACAGTATATACTGTAATATTCTTTACATTTATTATGACAAAAATTTAAATGAAAACTAAAAATACATACGATATTTTACTATTATAGTTATATAAATATAACTAATATATATAAATTTTATGAAAAATATAAGCTTATATTCTTGGTTTTCATTTAAATTTTTGTAACTTTGTTAAGTGCTTTTGTTATTCTATCAGTTTTTTATATTTCGATTTAAAAAAAATCTAATATCTTAATTTTATTTCAGCTTTATTTCAATTAATACAAACTATTTTTAATAAGTTTTAGTAAACCATAACAATCCTGCCATAACCATAACAAAGTTGCCACATATTGACACAGATATAGCACATCAAGATTGGTCACACAAGGTTTTACCTCCATGACAATTTGATGTCATTGGCTTCATCTTAAAACGGCATATTTGAATGAACACAACTTAAATTATTCCATTTGTTTTCCATAGACCTAAAAAATAGCCATATGGGTTTGGAAGACAGATGGCAGATACATTTTTAATGAACAATTACTGTAGGTAGAAAATAGGTAGACTGACGCAGGATTAAATCTCTGGGTCACTTTAAAATTTAAATTGTGAAGTTTTGAACTAAACTCACTCCTTTTGCTAATCTCATTACAGGACTTGGTGTTTGTTGGTACAATGGAATGGTGACATGTTGAAACAATTGAGAGTAGCAACGGGCCCCAGGTTGTGTAAGCCGAGCCCTAAAGGGTCATTAGAGGACCTTAAAGAGTGGGAACCCATAAGTCCTCTGCGCAAACTTGTCTGCACCCCTTTTTAACCAGTCAAAGTCATTTTTTATGACTGTTTACTTGTTGGGAACAGCGGGACGGGCAAAGTAGATTCAATGAAAAACACCGCAACTGCTCCCATAAACTGCTCATCCCAATAAGCAGTGGATGCCATGACCTGTCATCACTCTAGTTCACCCGTTCATGATTTACACCCTCTGTCCCTGTGGGTTTAAAAACTCGCAGTAATCCTTCAGAGATGGCCGTTTGAACCACAGTGAAAGCTGCCCAAAGAGAGGGAGGATAAAACCGAAATCCAAGACAGACAGCCTCACAAAACTGCGAGCAGAAACAGATGCAGGGAAGCTCCTGTGTTTATAATTGATTTTCAAGGGCAGCGTCTTGTTGTCAGAGTTTGTCTAACAAGCTTTTGCCTGGCGCCCCGGTGCTCGTCAACCACGGGGCGTCAGATGTGTCGGCCCCTCCTTTTCTCAACTCGGGATGGCACCATCCAGAAATACCAGGATCAGGCTGTGGAATGCGATTATTTTAAGAGATGATATTGAAGTCTCTTCTATAGGTAAAACGAAGTGTTAAAGTGATAGTTCGCCCCAAAAATATAAAGCCCAAAACTTTAAGAAACAAAAAAGACACTACTAAAAGTTTTTGAAAGAAGTCTGTTCATTAAGGCTGCTTGTGATCAAATACACTAAATTACCATTTATAATAAATGTTTTCTATTTTAATATATTTCAAAATGCACAATATTCCTGTGAAGGTATAGCAGGAACATCAGCAGCCAGTATTCATTGTCATACGATCCTTCAGAAATCATTCAAAAGGTGTGTTTCTTGATTTTGTGGGGGTGAAAACTGTGATCTTTTGTGACATTTTTGCTGTTTTTTACTGTTACATTTTTACTGTAAACATATTTACTGTCACAATTGATCAATTTAATGCATTCTTTCTCAATAAAAGTATGAATTTCTTTCAAAAAGACCCGAAATGCTTGAAAAGTACTGTAAAGGTAGCGTGAAATTTAAAAATCAATGACTGGACTGGTATAGATAGAAATTTAAGCCCTTATTCACTCTCAAATCAAATCAGAATATTGATCAACACATCCTTGCACAGAAGTAGCCTTTGCATCTGTGTGTTGAAGAATATTTCGATTGTATGAGTGATGTGAGAGTGATGATATTCCAGTCCAGACTGATTTTTTTTTTTAGCAAGAACACTTCCATATGGTTGACACACAGGTATTCCCAGCCCTTCGTCTCTGTGTTTATGTCCGAGCTCGTGTTTTCTTTGTGAGACTGAGGGGCTAAGCCAGTAATTGGTCATGGATCATCAATCTTACAAAGCTTCCCAAAAGCTTTTCACCCAAAGTTTAGAGAAGACGAATGAAAGTGAGTCGCCTCCTAGTTACCAGCGAGCAGGCCCTGGGTGGAGTGATCTAGTGCGCCTGGTCTTTGAGAAACCACAATGTCGCGTCCTACTGAAGAGTCCATCTGGTTTATGTCACATAACCCGTTCTTTGTGTCAAAAGTATATGAGACACTTCGTGTCCCTTTGAGGATGCATGGCAGACAGACAGGCAGGCACACTGTTTGAGTAGTGCTGGGTGGAGCGCAGACCTGTCGCGATCATCAAAAGAGTTTTTCTCTGCTTATGTTACATAAATGTCTTTAGTTTGGTTTCTGTGCTGTGCATGAAATTGAAAATGTCTTTAGAATTTCCATGTGAAGAAAAATCACTTCAATCCAGTCTGCATTTATGGTTTCCGCTTATTGTTTCTGCCTGATTTATTGACTGAGTTAGAGCGTTAGGCAGCGTTGCCTTTCATTTTGCGTTTTCGTGCTTAATGGATTTGAGGCTCGTGTTGTTGGTAAATGAAAAAAAAGCCATTTCATTTGTCAGAAGTCGTATAATACAAAGCTATCAAGTCATTTAGTCCAGTGTGAGGTCAGCTGAACCCTAGCATTTGCTTTCAGACTGTATTGGGTTTGGCTTAACTTCGGATGTCCACAGTTTGGCCTCCTCAGAACGCACAGGAAGACTCACAAATTTGTCAAAACGAGAGAGATGGAGTCAAGCGGTTCCTAGAGCAAGTGTGGTTTCTGGGGTCATGGCAATGTCTCTGCATTTCTCGTCGACGGAGATACAGTATGGGTTTCCCATCAGTCTGTGTATGTTATTTATCGACTTGAGCCTGTCCAAGTTAGCCTGTGTGTGTCCATAAGCGAACCCCGATGCCTCTGCTGGAGGACAAAGACCCAAATCTAGGCCCAGGGACTCAACCACACTCAGTCCAGGTCTTAAAGACGGAAAGAGGTGAAAAACAAACTGTGTCCATTTCTCCTCAGCGTCCGAAAGTAATCAGTGGTGTCATTGCAGCCGTAAATCAGTGGCTGAAGTCCCAGATGGGAACACATCCCTCTACGTCGTAAATCACAAAGCATCCTTGCAGAATCAGACTTCAGCTGTATATTTCTCAAAGTGAGGGGTGGGTGGGAGCAGAAATACTGCAGAACTGTGGCCTTCGGAGTCAATTTGCAAAGTGGACTGCATCTATATTGCTGTGCAGAGATAAAAGTCCATTTCTCCCTCTTACGCTTTCAATATTTCCCTCGCTCTCCCTCCTTCTTCTTTTCAAAGCACTGAGCATGCTTTCTTGCAGCTCCACTTCAGAATGCTATGAAATTTGATTTGAAATAATCCTGTTTATACTATAGCGAAGTGGCTTCCTCCCGAGCCTCATCCTGGGAAATGACCTGTTGTCGAGCCTAGGACGCACTCACGGAATGACAGACATAGTAGTAAGTGAATTAAAAAAGAAGAAATATGTTACAAATACAGAGACAGGAAAATGTATGCTTCTAGTCATGAAAGCACATTGAAAAACGTTCAAACTCCAAACCTCTCTAACATTTATTGCTGTTTTAAAATTGCAAGGCAATTTTCAAATTTCCTATCAATAAAAACAGTCAAGAAACAAATTCTTATCTTAGTTTGGATGATGGAGACATCTGTTTTCATCTCTGTAACTGTATATATTCCACAGTCAGGCACT
Source organism: Rhodeus uyekii (assembly GCA_037043235.1). Classification (NCBI taxonomy): domain Eukaryota; kingdom Metazoa; phylum Chordata; class Actinopteri; order Cypriniformes; family Acheilognathidae; genus Rhodeus; species Rhodeus uyekii. The sequence goes on from JAWRVZ010000059.1 coordinate 1,237,653, forward strand.
GATTTGGGATGTGAAATTCAACCCGACTTTATTTTTTTCAATTTCAATATTAAAAAACAAGCAGATGTTTCAAGTCTGTGAGCTAAATTAAAAACAGCACAAATCATGAGGTAAATAGTATCGTATTTTTACAGTCACTAACATGAGATCTTTGAACAAAATATCCCACCAATGCAGGTGCTCAAACTTTTTACAACTAAGGTAAAAAACAATCAAAACTAAAAACAATTCCACCCAATCGCCAGCCAAGGGAACAATGGCAGGTCAAATCTAAAGTCTTCACAGTTCAACTTTGCCTGGGTTCCTTAAATTAAAAATGATGAAAATTCTGATAACATTTACTAACCCATGTCGTTCTAAACCTGTATGACTCCATTTATTCTGTTGAACACAAACGGAGAGATGTGAAAATAATATCCTTGCCACTCCATTCAATGTAATGAAAGTGGGGACTGAAGCTGTTGAGCTGCAAAATGAAAAAAGCAACGTAAAAGTATCAAAGCTGTTCAAATAACTTGTGCTCCACATAATCCAAATCTTCCGAAGTCAAATGATAGCTTTGAGAGATAAACAAACCAAAATTCACAACACAAAATCCGGCCTTCATAATGTCGTGCAAGTTCGGAACGACCATAGGGTGTAGTAAATAATGGCCAAATTTATTTTTGTGTGTGTAAATTATTCCATCAAACAAAACCCTTGCTAATTGCAAGTGTGTTAGTGTTACATTGGGATGGATCTCACTGTCCCTGGTGTTTTTGAGATCCTTCAGTTTGGCTGCTGGACACAAAGGACAGGAGGGCCCCAGCAGGACTGTTAATCATCACACACACTGAACAAGAACACTGAACAAACGTACTAATGAGACACCAAGGTCACTGTCTGTCATATGTGAAGAGTGATTCCCAGCAGCTGTGATACATTAAAGAGGTGGTGTCTTACACTGATGGTTTGCAGGCATTTTAAATAGAACTTTTTAACTAACATCTCCTGTTTTGGCCTATATGTTTAACTGTAACCTTTTATAATGACACTAGCTTGACATAACATGATTCAACTACACAGTACCAACCTAGAATAAAAGTTATCAATAATCAATCAGATTTTAGGGTGGAATGCGTTGAAAATATTTTTATTGACCATCTTTTTCAGATTTGAAGCTTAGGTTTTACTCAGGACTACTGGATAGGGTTGCTCTAGGAAAAACAAAGGTTGTTCTTTCAGGGATAAATCATGTCAGACATGATGCAGTCTTGAATAGCCAGACCTTCAGACTGACTACAGAAGGCCTGGACTCCATTACAAGTTTAATTAACTAAGGACCGCCCAGAGGCCGTCTGACTGACACGTAAAGCAACCAATCACAGTTCCTTTGGATCTGTATCATGTTTAGCGGTGTGAAAATGTACAGTAATCCCTCGTTTATTGCGGTTAATGTGGACCGGAACCCCCTGCTAGATAGGTGAAAATCCACAAAGTAAGATCAGCCAATCAGCTCACGGGATACATCCACTTGTGCTCTCATTGGTCGATCTCGCGCCGGGAACCAATCACGTGTCTTGTCTGAGTGCCGTGGGCGTGTACAAAGCCTCTGAGAGAGTTTCTCTATTTGTCTGGCATCCTGGGAAACAGTTTCTCTTGCGCATCACGATGAAGCAACGCTGCTTTTCGCAATACGCCTGCCGATATGGCGGTATTTTGAACTTTAATTTTTCGATGAATATTTTTGAAAAATCTGCGATGCACTGAGGCTGCGAAACGGCGAGGGATTACTGTAATGCCAATGTCCCTACAATAACAGATCGGTATCTAAAACTCTTTAAAGAGTCTAGGCCGCAAACTTCACATACTTTTGAAAATCCAACGTAAGGTTAATCTCGATAAGCACTCATTTTCACAATTGTAAACACAACGTCTTGCATCCTCCATGAGGGGGTTTGGCATCACCGTATCTTTTTTCCAGCTAGATTGTTAAAGAATGAGACATAATTGTCTCACGGAAATCCTGTAGAGTTCAACCAATCAGACAAAGACTTTGAAACTCCTGCCATATGCCAACGGTCAAAATGCCATCACAGACAAGGTTCTGCCTGAACCAAGAGTAGAACAATCCTCATTTATCAAGAAACCCACCAGCATTGGTGGTCTACATTATTTACTGCCCTCTATTTCGTTAGACCTATGCTCATTTTTCCAGTCTCCTTCCACAACCCCCTTCTCGTCTCGTATGTGTCAAAATGACAAAGTGCAATAAAGGAGGACGGTGGAACAGAACGCACCAGTCCCATCAGTGCATGACTTTAATTACCAGGCCACCGATTTGGCATAATAGGGAAAAGGTGGATATGTAAAAGACTTTAATAATTCATCCAACTTTTTCTCATTTAAACTTCTCTATATTCTCCTCTCCTTCCTTTTGCTCTTCAGCCCATTTCTCTGAAGCATGGCCAATCATTTCCTTTTAACAAAAAACATTTGCATAAGCGAAATTATCTGCGCACAGCGTGTCACAAAAAGAATGAGCTGAGCACAGGTGGCTGAAATCAGACTTTATGGCTCTCTGTTGCTTTCTCACTCTCTCTTTCTGTCTTTCCCATGTGCTAACTATCTCTCTCTTTAACTATAATGGATATCAATGTGGCAGCACGGTTACTCCCTGGTGTTCATGACTAGAGGACTAAAGCTTGAGTTGCTGCAGTCTCTTTGAAGAATAAAAAATGCTGTAGGCCAGATTTCCTCCATCTAGAACAGACCCTTGAGTCAATGCTTCTATAAAGACAGCTTCAACTTTTAAGAGATGAAGATGAAGGAGAGTTCAAAAGGCTTTCAAAAAATAAAAGGGTTCTTTAATGAAACCGGACTCAGGTAATTCACAACGATGATGCCAAAGTTACCGTGTCTACATGAACAAACATGAAAAACAACTGAACATGGAGTGAAGGTGGAGAACTTAAATACACATGGTGATGACGATTGTGAGTGTCCATGGCAACTGATGAGTGACTAAGAATGAAAACAAATTAATTCAATCCTATTTTTAAAAAAAAATTCTCATTAAAATTGAATTTATCATTACAATTCAATTTCAATAAAATCTTAGTTTGAGTGAAAAGTTAATTATAATAGATTTCTTACATCTCCAACGCAAACAAAAAAATATCTAAACTTTATTTTCAATTTAAAAAGCAAAATGAATGTTGAGCCTTGCAAGTTCATGGTGCTACATATTTAAAATAAACAGAAACATAAACAGTAAAAGTATAAACATAAACCTATACACAGCTAACCTACTGAAAGAAGTAGTCAAACTATGCATAAAGTACGTACATAATATAATTATACATATAAAAATACTAACTAGACATGCTCAAACTATACATATAAATAATCTAAACCTATACATTTATTCTTCATATAAACAGTACATACTGTATATATATATATATATATATATATATACACACACACACACATACACATAGAATTTCAAATATTTTGTTTAGATTTTGTCTTTCCTTTGCTATATATTTGTCAAAATCTTAAAACATTTTACATTTGAAGTAGACTTCGAAAGCCAGATTTTCTGACTTTTCTATAGAAAATACATGTCACTGTATACATGTCTCTGTATTTGGTTGATTAGGATGATTTCTGTGACTTAATGTTTAAAGCATCATTCATGATGATATGACCTTCCAAACAATGTGTCAGACAAACATATGGAAAACAGTCGATGAATCAAGTTAACTGTCCAAAATCTATTCACAATCACATTCTGATAAGCTACAAGTAAACTGTGAGAGAACACTGTCATCTTACCATCACTTTGAGACGTTAGAACAACAGTCAGACGTGCCAGCAGCTCTTGTCAATCTTCTGCTGGCTGTCCCTTCTCTTAAATGCTCCACTCATTGTGCTTTGGCTCCAGTTGACCTTATTATAGATAATAAAAACCGTCATTAGACTGAATTCCAGCACTTGTTATAATAAACACAAGCTGTCAGAAAAATAGCCTTTCATAAGAGTCAAATAGTCCATGTGTGGCAGCACAGCTCAGTCTGCTTGTATGTTGGAGAGAGTGAGAGGTCAAAGGTCAGTGTTTGAAACAACCTAGGAGCACAAGTCTCTCTGTTTGCTCGGAATTAGGCGCTACTTTCTCAAGCGAAGTGAAAAGCTTCCTTATGCCAAGTGTTTATCTACAGCTTAAGAATATTAAACAAGCCTGAGTAAAATGTGTGAACACAGAAGGTGTAAAAGAATAGGTGAATGAATAGGTGCCCCACTTTTAAGGCCCCTGGCCATAAACTAAGGATGAATATTTTGATGGCGTTTCAAAATTTTCAACCTATTCAAGAGTAATTTATAGTCATATAAAACAGTATGATGTGAAAAGTCAAAATATTGTTTCGTATCCTCAAAAGCAGTTTGCCATTAAAGCAGCTTTGCTATGCTGGCCCAGATGTTTCTGGCAAACTTTGATCAGTAGTAAAATCGTTCATCCGCAAAAACCATTGCATTCCAAAACTGTGCTTGAATAACAACGATGACACCAATAGATAAACGTTGAGAGAGAGGGATAATTGTTGGAGAAAGCACTTCTTTGAAGTGATATAGCGCATTCTGGCATCGGTTGTAGTCTTGAGGATTGAGGTCAACATTAGCATCTTTCATTCTTTCTACGTCTCCGTCTTAATCTGCATGCCATCTACAATCGTACTTTTCATTTTCCCTCTTAGATATTCCCAGAAGAACACTGAATCGCTCAAAGGCTGGTCTTTTATTGCTCAGGAGTTCCCAATTATGTTTCATTCAAGCACTGACTTCATTTCTTCATTTTCTTTTCTTGAGGTGACATAAAAATAGATATAAAAGACACATTTGTTGACATGGAATAATTCGAATAATATTGCGGTATTGGAAGAAATATTTGAGTTTATATTGCGATATATATAAAATTCTTAATTCTCTATTTAATTTCATATTGTCTATTTAGGATACATGTCTATATAGGAGATAAAATTGTGATATTAAGGGGATTTCTCTCTCTCTCTCTCTCTCTCTCCCTCAACGAGGTTCTTGGATCCACAGCATGTTCATAAAGGGAGGTGGCTATAAATAGATGTTGGGTTAATTTGATTTAAACAGACATGGAAACATGCTGTGACCCTTAAATTACAAACGGCTGCCAGCTAAGCCTGGTAGAAACCTGTGGGCACCTGCGTGCTTAAATGTCCTATCCATGTCGTATTTTAATTGCCTGAATATTGTAATGCAATCATTCTCTGTAAGGGTAAATTGTGACACATGCTCTGAAGCAGAGGAGAAGGTTTCACGTAAACATCCACCACTCCCTCCACCCCAGTAAATATAAAAAATAAAATAAAATATGTAACTTTCAGAAACATTTTGGTTACGTAATTAGATTTTACTCAAACACGTACGGAGTAATATTAATTAACTACATGTACCTAATTTACTGTTATTCTATAGTAAGCACATGTAACTATGTCAACTTAAAATAAAGTGATACCATAAAAAAAAAAAAAAATTATACATTTTATTCAGCAAGGATGCATGGATATGTTAATTTATTTCACCCTAAACCTACCAGTCTACTAATACTTTACTAACACTCTAATGATAGTAGGTGCAGCGTTACTTATAGTCAATAGAATGTGTTAAAGGACCTTCAAAACAATGTAATGAAATCATAAATAAATAACATTTTAAAATATACTCACATTACCGTTATTTTATTTGTAGGTATAAGATGTTACGTGTGCGATGCGGAGCAAACGAGGAGACTTAGAAGTCCAACCAAAAACACTTTACAGTATTTACAAAACCATAACTCTATAGAAACAAAAGGCGGCACTCATGTGCAAAATGGAAAACTAGGAGAACCAGGAAGACACAGAACACGGAGATAACATCCACACATGCGTGCACAACGTTAACAAGATACAAAGACATGGGAACACAGGAGGGTATATATTGACAAACACAGGATTAGGAACAGCTGACGAGACTTGGGCAGTAATTAGACAGAGACGGGAGCGTGCAGGACCTGGAAGATGCATAAAAGGACCTGGAAGGGAACAACGCGAGACAAGACCGTGACATAAGAAGGGTTTATTTTTGCCGTTGCATTTATTAAAGAAAGTGGAATGGTATATGCAATGCTGTCGATGTTTTTCTAAGTATAATGCTTTCAAAGTCCACTCATACTGCATGTGGATGATTTGCCCCTGAACATGTTGCTAGAAAATGTTATTGCTGGATTGTGTGTGTAATAAAGCAAAATGTCGAAAGCATTAATACTGATATTTCATGCGAACCTTCCGCCGAAACAAATCTGCACCTATGCTACTAAGTCAATGATCTTCAAAGAAATAGACCCTTGAATCAAACAAGCTTTTTTAGCTGTCTGTGTGGTCCACATGGACACACATCACTGGTGTGTATGGGAAATCACTCTCCAAGGGCCGCATCTGCTCTCTCTCTCTGGTCCCAGGGGACATAGCTTCACACAAGATGGAATCAGAGCAGTTTTATGCATTTTACATGCTCTGATTGAGCTTCTGCCTGTTGGACAAGGTCTGTCTGTCATCTGCATGTCTCTATGTGATTTATCCAGCTCTCATGCTACCAAAGTTTGTATTTTTTGCTTTTGCTCAGAGTGATGGTATCAATCATTCCCGGAGGCGTACTCACCAGTTTAAGTGACCGAAAAAGCCACAAATATCTTCACAGAGGCTGCCCTTTCTCTGGCTTCAACTGCTGGTTTAAATCTAAAGAAACTCAAAGACAAAACCAAAAGATAAGTTTTTTGGCTCTCCTGTGGCACCACTTCTTAAAATGATCATGTCTTTCTTAGAGTGAAGAATATTTTGATAATCTAAAGAAGCTTTTTAAACTACTTTAGTGTAAGGTTCCATGCCTGTTAGACGTTTTTCCTGGAACCATAAAACCTTTATGTTTAAGAGTGTAGTGTCTGTATTTTTGACACTATTTGCAGTTAGAAAAATGATCTTTTACTTGTCCGAGTATTGACAAAGCACTTCTACTACTACAATTACCTGAGCCTTTTTAGCTTATGTAACCACAACAGGGCCCCCTTAAGAAATCCTGCCGACTTCATCCAATGAATTGAAATCCTTCATGAATTGATCCAAGCGAGTTTACTACGGTCCAATCAGTGAGCTAATTAAAAGGTTAACGTGGTGCTGGTGAAAAGAAAACAGGGAACCTTATATTGCTGTGGTTGAAAATCGTAGCGGATGCCCTCCACACTGGCCCCCGAACCCTTCCTCCAAAGACGAGCTGGAATTGAAAGTATTGTGCGGGCAGGCTGTCTTCCAAACTGGCTTCCTTCTTAAAAGCTTTTCAAGAGGATAGGAGAATGAATGAATAACATTGATAGAGTGCTCTGCTTTTAAAGACACAGACTGAGAATGTGGCATGGTGCCTAAGCAAACCCTAAAGCAGTATGCCCCATTTTTAACGGATCCTGACACAATGCATCAAGTAACAGAATGCCTTGTCTGAAGTCTGGAAAACAATAGCTTTCTTTGAGCATTATCAATCTCATTGTTGAAGAGCTTTCATTCCCAATCATATTGCCATGGCTGAAGGTGTATAGAGAGGTGATTCCCTCCTCATGTTGAGACTCTTTGCAATGAAACTGGAGATCACAAGCATCTGGCTGAGAGCTTCAGGTGTTCAAAAAAATGCGAGTGTGAGTGCATGAGAGGTCTGCATCTTTCCATGCCTGTTTGACACGAGTGAATTTGGTTTTCAAGGTATTCAGCTGATATCAGCTAAAGGAAACCCTGTTTCGGTAGGGCTATGGGGGAGATATTGTGAAGAGGGTGGATTTCTGTTGACAGCACCATTTGAGGATCTCATCTGTGGTTACGAGACACTTCATATTTAGGGTTCTGACATCTAGAGTTCCCATGGAAATCCAAGAGAAGCCTGAGGGAAGACAGGAGATTCACTGCAGTCTCTTGTTCAAAGAGAGCGCCCTCTGCGCAATGTTACGTAACCTTTAAAGACTAACATACTGTGTATGTATTGGGGTCAGTACATCTGGAAAAATAAAATTATTCAAGAAATATTCAGCAAGAATTGATCAAATGTGACAGTAAAGACATTTATAATGTTACAAAAGATTCCTGATTCCTTCAAAATGGATGTGGCTCTTTTGAACTTTCTATCCCAAAACTATTCAAGATAAACCAAAAATATATTAAAATGGACAACAGTTTATTTTAAATTGTAATAATATTTAACAATATTTTTGTTTTACTATATTTTCTATTGAATAAATGCAACTTTAGTAAACATGAGAAACTTCTTTCAAAACCAATAAAAAACCTTACCGATATCTGAAAAAAAGCCAGCTCAGCTCATCCCAATACAAAACAAACCAATCTGGAAAAGCAAAACCATCAATCCTTCATTCTTCAGCAAATATGCAAAGCATTTTACTTTAGCACACACATATTTCAGAGTTAAAAAAAGGTTATGGAAAAGAAAAATATGCAGGATGAGATTTGATTGACTGCAAAATTTTCAAAATGGTTTCAGATGGTTGAGGGCTTCACAAAACCTACAAAAGAACAAAAAAACACATATTTAAAAAGTTGACAAAACAATACAAAATATTAATTAATTTCTGAAAAACCCAACACTGCTCTCTCTATAAAATGTAAAAATTTTTAGGTTCCAATTTTAGAAGAACATCTCTTGAAGCTTGCTGTTCTTCTTTGTTTTTGTTAATAATTTTTGCTGGATGGTGAGAGTTTAGGCTGGACTGAAAGATGTGACTAATGTGCAGATATTGTTCTGTGTGGGTGGGCTTGAACCTCAAGGTAATCTCTGCCTCACATATGCTATAAACAACAACAGGGAATACACTGAAATGTGGTTAAACTTTGACTAAACGTCACCATGGAGGACTCCTCATTCAGCACAGGTGTCATGTTTAATGCCTTTCATATATCAAAAAGTGAGCAGGCAAATAAACTAGGTGCACCATATGGGTTGATGTGGAGAGGAGGGGGATTTCAGCTTTTAAAATCCTCTGTTTCTCCTCTATGGGCATTGACTCCATAAAGTGGATACGATTACTATGGTGCCATACGGTTCTTTGGACACATCAAGAAGGTCAGTGAACATTTTTTTTTTAGAATCTGACCTTTAGCTAGAGAAAAATGTCAGCACATGTGTAAAGGAATGGAGACAAGGAGGATTTTTTTTTTCATCTCTCTCACTGTAATTATTCAGTCATCCTTAATTGTTTTTGCTCTAGTGTGCGGTCTAGGTGAGAGAGAAACAATAAGCCCTCAATTTTTTTCTTTCTTTTTGGAAGACCAAATTGCTAATTCTTCTTTGGTAAACAGAGAAGACGTCCTCTTGGAGGACATACGAATGTCTAATTAATCTAAACACTTGGTAAGTCTGCAAACAATCACAACACACACACACACATATAGTATATAAGCAAGCACATGGACACACGCTAACATAATGATTCATATAAACAATAAAGAGATGGCCATTATAAAAGACGCTTTCTGAAACAAATGGCGATTGAATAGTCCAGGAAATGTGGTGTAGTTCATTAAAAGGTGATTGATGATTAGCGAACTGCGTGACATATGCTAAATGGGTGGATGATTATCAGTTGAAAAATTAAACACCTCTTGTCCTTGAAACAGTTAAGCTCTCCTCCCGTGCTTGTCTGTTTAAATCCTCCCTGGCGATAAAGCCGTGTTTATTCTCTCTCATTATAGACCTCAGAGGCTGGGGAACAGACAAAGGGATTCAAGTGCCTGTGAAGTTTCTCAGTTAAACGCGCACACACACACACACACACACACACACACACACACACACACACACACACACACACACACACACACACACACACACACACAAAATGAGAGAATAGTACAGATTTCTGTCTCAAAACCTAGAAAGCTGCATTCCTAGACAACATTTTTGCATGAACACTGAAAACACAACCTATGTATATTTAACTAAACTAAATGAAATTACATTTTTAAATAACCTCTTGTCAAAATGATATTGCTGTATCATTGTACATTTGAGAAAGTCAAGACCTTTATCGTGGGATGAGCCAAAAATCACCATTTCAAGGGCAACAAAGACATTACCTGGTGTTGAAAACTAGCTACTTTTCATGCTAGTATAATTTTATGGTCATTAAATGTCCAACATATCTTAGAAAAATAGGATTTGTGCCAATAAATCCAATTTCAATAAATCCCAGCATGTTGTGCAACAGTATACAGAAATATGATAATTGGCATTCAACATTGTCTTTCACTTTCATTGCTCATAATACAAGTTGCCTACCTGTTATACAATCTACCTTAATTTACACTGTATTGCTGAACCTTCTTGAAATCCTTCTTTGCATTTTGGAGGAGACTGAAACGCAACAGCTTTGTCTGTGCTTTTCGTTCTGCCTGTGAAGAGGATGAAAGGATTAATCAGAGTGCCACTTGTCTGTTTAATGTTAATGATTTATTGTCGACTTGCCCTTCAGCTGACTGTAACTGACAGACAGATTTTGACAGGAAATTGCTTTTAGCTGACTGTCTCTCCTGTGTCCTTTCTGTGTCTGACCATCATTTTTCATTCTGTCCCCTCTGCAAATGAAAGTGGAAGACAAAGAAAGAAAGAAAAAAGGGAAATACTTCAGAAAATTATGGAATGAAGGAGAAATAAGAGCTCCAGTTGAAGAAGCAGGAGAGAAATTATCAAGAAAGGTTTCGGCTAAAGACCATTTTGAGATTTAGTTGTGCATCTTAATTATCACTGACCTCTTGATTAATATTTAAACAACATATTATTTCAGTTATTGGACACTCATTTTCAAGTTTGATTTACTATAAAAGAATTTATGCTGTGTTTGGTGAAAAAATCATGTCCTGATTTTTCAAGTTACAGCATTGATTGCATTCCCATTCATTTGCTGGGGGGAAAGGTAACACTGTATTACAATGGTCCACTCTAGACTACAATTAACTATATATACATATATCTATACAGTAACACCTCGGTTTATGAGTTTAATTCGTTCCAAGAGCTCGTAACTCAAAATTCTCGTACACCAAAACCATTTTCCCCATAAGAATGCACTAAAAATCACTCGATTCGTTCCACCTGACCATTTTAAATATTTTTTTGGTTTTATCTATTAATTACAGTTAAAATTACAACCATTAAGATCTCATATAAATACTAATTAATAATTGACAATTAAACTCTAAAAATACTTGACAATTTACTGTAACGCGCACTTTATCTTTGAGTAGCATCGCTGCTGGCGTGAAGGAGACGAGAGGAGGGTTTTACTGCTTACAGGGAGAATTTCATCCCTTCTTTCTTACTCATCTTTAGGTCATTGTCTATATGCTGTACTGTATCTATATATTTCAGTACGTGAACAATAGCGATCACAATTAATGTTACAACACAAGGTAAAACTGCTGTAAATCACTTATAAAAGTATCACTGTGGTGAATGATGCAACCAAACCGAACGATGCTGAGAGAATGAACGAGTGAAGGGGTGATGGGCTTTATGAGAGGCTGTTGTTCGGATATTTCCAGTAAAAATGCACGCGAAGATGCTGAGCGTTAGGACGTTCTCTCGCACTCCGATACAATGCTTGTACAACGATTTGACCTTCCATGCTCGTACACTGATTTGCTCGTATACAAAGTCACTCGTAAGTGTTGTAATCATTAGTGAATTATATCGTGGACTACTATTTTGAAGAGTAAGTCTGAACTGTGCAAGTTGATGACGTTTGCTACCACAAACTAGTTCAACTAACTCTCATTAGATTTTTAGTAGACTTAGTAGACTGTTTAATATCACCTAACACTTTATTTGTATGCTTTCGCAACACATTCTCCTACTGTATCTTTGCAAATACCTGTCAGCTTATTAACCCGAACCCTAACTTAACAGTCTAACAGTCTACAGTCGAATAAGTTAACCAACCATAAGTAAGTGGACCATCAAAATAGTGTAAAAAAACCAGACACAAAAACAAAGAAAAAAAACAGTTGCATTTGCATCCATAAATAATCTAGAAAACAAGATTACTAAACATGAATTCAAAATATTAATAACTACTATAAAAGCAAATAATACTTTTGCAGTTATGTATCACTCACAAATAAATTCCCCGTTTCCTCAATGCTACATTGAATCTGGGTGAGAAATGAAAATGATCCAGAAGAGAAATATTTGTACAGCGAATTTCATATTATGATCTGATAAGATTCACATTTAGCATAACAAATACCGACTCCAATATTCTCTTTGGACACAGACTGTCCCCAATCACAGGACAGACAAAGTTCAAAGTCAAATTCTTTTTGGATCCCTTAATCAACGTGACTCTCCCCAGAAACCCAACCAAAACAATGAGTCAGACATCTTGCAACACATTTCTTGGTGTCCGTCCTATAAAAATGCAAAGTGTTCTCCAACAAAACCCATCAGATTGCGGAAACGATATTCCCAATGCCACATTGGTGATCTTAGAAGGATATGGACTGGTGTATTTATGTGTCTGTCTGGCTATGGCACTCTCCAGGGTTCAAAAGCAGTACTGACAAGCCCCACTACACATTCTCGAATTTTCAAAGTACCGAAAATCTAATATTGCTCCAGCAGAAAAGCACTTTTTCACAAAGCTGATGGAAAATTGAGAGTAAGTGCAAAGACTGATATTGGCAGGCTTCCCCTCATACAGTACATTTATCTACCCATCTCTGTGTTACTCTCTCTTTACATACAGTAATGGCTTTATCCATTTCTGTCGACCGCCCTATGAATCATTCATTGTGTGCGGCTGCATGTGTATTTGTTGATCTGATATGGGTGTACTAGAGTCCATCTGCAGGAAACCTGATGTAATCCTGTGGAACATAAGCATGAAAGTAAGTGTGAATGAGAAATGTCAAACAATGTGAGTGCAGACACTATTTGCACTTCAGTGTATTGCAGGACATTAAAAAAAGAAAAGTGCAACATTTTGAACGTATTCAATGTATATGATTTTATCTATCAAAATCAAAAATGGATACAGCCTCATTTGGGACATTATTTGTCCCTACTCCTAACCCTACCCTTAAACACTATTCTATACCCCTTTACTTTCACTTTTCAAATGTTTTATATGGGTTTGGGTGGAATTCGAACTTTTGGAAAAAGCCAGATCCGAACTTGAATCAGGTCACATTAAAACCTAACGCCACCCACATTACGCTCCACACCACTGATGAATTTTGTCTGGCTCAATCATACTATTGGTTGGTTGATTTAGGGTAAATAGCATCGGCTTTTTCCACTTGTTTTAAATAGACTGCGCATAAAATATCTTCTTTCACATTCCACAGAAGAAAAAGTCAAAATGATGACAGTTTTGGGTGAATGGTCCCTTTAAGAGTCTGTTGTATTTCCAGAAAGTTTTTAAAGAACACAAATGTCTTTGAACGTCCTCCTAGAGTTTAATCTCCATCCAAGAACATCTGACTAACACTGGCTTATTTCAAACAACACTTCTCACTGTCATTCATGGATGGACTCCTGGTGTGATCAAAACATCATTACAGATAATAACCTTCATTTCCTGAGAAGGATTCATTATTTATTTGGATGTTTATTTATAACTTACTTTATTTTTACAGGTTGATAATTGAACATAATTGGACAATTTCTATGATTTTCTCAGGTGAAAGACGCCTGCCAATGCACAGCTGGGAACGCAAACACTCGGATGCAACCTTTGAATGGCTTCACATAAGCTGTCAGCATGTCGTTGTTAAATGACGGACAAATTGCTTGTGAAACTGGAGGAATTTGTGCAAAATATAAGAATAATTTGCTTGAGTTTGGTGTGGCTGGGTGAATTTTCACTTGGCTTTACTGCGTTGTTGGAAATGCATGCGACCAAAACGGACATGCATTCTATGAGAGCTGGAGATGAACGTTATTTAATTACTGTTTGATCTACTGAAACAAAGAACTTTGTGGTGAAACTAGTATTTTTCCCATGTTTGGCCAGGATAGCGACGGAGAGAAGGGCCTATTTGAGGTCTGGCAGACGCTTCCTGTCCAGTCCAACGCAACTACAAAAAGTTATTTCAAAAATGAGAAATAGACTGAATCCTAATTTGCATAATAACTATCTAATTTAGTCATTATGGAAAAGACTCCCCTTCGGCACTCCCCATATTTATATATATATATATATTATCTAGGTGGCTGGATGGTGTACTAGTTCTGATGTTTTAAAAATATACTTTTTTTTTAAAGGCCATTCTTGTGTGTAAGGTATGTACTTCACCATAATTCCTTGGACCATCTTGCATACTAGGTATAAACTTGGGATGCAGTCATATAGGTTTAAGAATCGATTTAAAGTATTTACCCTATTTTATTAAAATATTATTTGATTAGTTCCACCAATCACTAGGTGGTATCAGATGGCACCTACAGTGGCTCCAGTTCCACATTGGCACAACATGGGTGCGGTTCTCCTGGCACTGACACGTGGCTCAGAGCCTAATAGAGACATCTCAGAGGCTATTAGCACAGATGGTTGTCTGCAAGTGTATGCAAATAAGGTGCACACTGAATCAGGCACCTCCATCAACACCACCTGTCTGCCTCTAACACACACACACACAAACAAACATGTCCCTCGCCTTCCCTAAAACCCCCAGCTCAAGAACAAGACTATACTTCCCTGTTCCTAATCAGCTAGTGCATATTAATTAAAGCAAACACATTAATCTTCATCCGCTGCGTTTGAGGAGCACAAAATCAGAGTGGATGGGAGAAACACAGGGAAATTTAGAGAGGAAGAGAGAATCACACTGATTTTGTGTTTTTTTTAAAAGATGTGTCCTTGGGAAGATGCGTCAATGAGGTTGGCGTGGTCAAGGAGGATAGCTCTGTCTTTGTGTGTGACATTGCTGGCAAACGTCCCAGCAACAGAGGGGGGTTTAACATGTCCCCGGTGGGTATTTGCATGTATGCTACACCACATTTATCTCCAGGACGAAGAACAGTTGACTATAGTCTTAAATGGACAGTGTTAATGCCTGTCACAAACACATCTGTTTACATACCCATAGGAAAACCGTATTGAGTTATCATTTATCTTAAGTGTGAGTTTTAAAATATCAATATACACAAATAATACACAAATGTTGACATTCTGTTGACATACAGTAAGAGTATATAGCTGTTAAATGAAAGTAGAAAGCATAACGCATTTCTGTTGCTATTGTTAAATAACACTATTAAAAAACATTTCCATTTACTGAATAAAGCAGAATAAATATAATATACATATTAGAAGAAAAATGTAAACATAAAAATAGATTATTAGAAACTTAAATAGGAGTTGAATTACTAAAATTACAATAAAAAATGCTACATTATACTATATGAATAATACTAAAATAGCACTGGCACATATCATTTCTATTTTTTTCCTATAAGAAGAAAAATTGGAGTAGATGGAAACTTCAGCATAGATTTTTCTTTACTACAGGTAAACAAATTCCCTCTCCCTTGTTTATATTAAGCAAAAGTTTTAGTTAATTTTTCATACCATCATTTAACTGTTGAAAAAAAACTGCTGATTATTATAAACAGACACTTGAATATAGTTTTTTAAATGCAGTCAACATACCTTTTGCTTTGCAGTAAAATGAGTCTCTGTTTACACCAAAACACATTATATATATATAAATACCCCTGCATTGTTACCACAGTGTTTTGTCATTTTTGTGTCTGACCTCTCTCTCGTGCTCCAGACTGGCATCTGTGGTAAAGTTCAGAAAGGAGGAATTCTGTTTTGCCCAAGCAGAAAAGGCCTAAAAATAAAGCATAAGGAGAGTTTTGTGTTTAATTTCCTCCTGTTGCTGTGGGAAGACTGTTACAATAGCAGTTAATTAAATTTAAGGAGGCTGGAATTAACTGTGTCCTCAAAAATAACAGCAATAAAACAAAAGTGTTGAGTGCACAATATATATTTCTTTCTCCGGGCTGATCTTTCATGTACAATTTATATTTTTGCATTTTGTAAACTTACGTAATTTAGCCAGGAGCATTCCTTAATAGACGTGACAGAGCTGTGATATAAAGTCTGTAGTTTGCCTGTTTAATCCTCAAAGCGGGAAAAGATGTTGCAGAGATACTCATCTGGCTTATTAGAGGCCAATTACTCCTTGACCCCAGATTTGCATTATTGATGAGTGCATAAACACCTTTGTTCTGTATTGCTGTTAACACAAAGCCATGTCATAGAGGAGGTCTGGTAACAGATGGCGTCCTGCCTATTGAGTCTACTTAAATATATAGTCTTTGAATGCATTTCCTTTCCCTATAAATGGTCAAATGTTGGGGGTTGGTAAATCTTTTAAATATTTTTGAAGTAACATTCAAAGTAACATTTCTAATTATTATAAGTTGTGCTGCTTAAAATGTATGTGTAATAATTTTTAGGGATTCTACGATGAATATAAAGTTCCACATAACAGCATCTATTTGAAAAAGAAGATGTTTTAAAAATTTGAAAAAGTCTTTAGTTACTTAGTTTAGTTATATTTAGTTTATCAATCTTGTATTATATAAGCGTTTTTGTATTATAGATACTTTTTCAAATGTTTTAAATATACTTATTTTTCCAATAGCTGCTATTCTTTGGAACTTTCTAAATTCATGTTATGTGTAATATATACACTCACCTAAAGGATTATTAGGAACACCTGTTCAATTTCTCATTAATGCAATTATCTAATCAACCAATCACATGACAGTTGCTTCAATGCATTTAGAGGTTGGTCCTGGTCAAGACAATCTCCTGAACTCCAAACTGAATGTCAGAATGGGAAAGAAAGGTGATTTAAGCCATTTTGAGCGTGGCATGGTTGTTGGTGCCAGACGGACCGATCTGAGTATTTCACAATCTGCTCACTTACTGGGATTTTCACGCACAACCATTTCTAGGGTTTACAAAGAATGGTGTGAAAAGGGAAAAACATCCAGTATGTGGCAGTCCTGAGGGAGAAAATGCCTTGTTGATGCTCGAGGTCGGAGGAGAATGGGCCGACTGATTCAAGCTGATAGAAGAGCAACTTTGACTGAAATAACCACTCGTTACAACCGAGAAATGCAGCAAAGCATTTGTGAAGCCACAACACACACAATCTTGAGACGGACGGGCTAAAACAGCAGAAGACCCCACCGGGTTCCACTCATCTCCACTACAAATAAGAAAAAGAGGCTACAATTAACACAAGCTCACCAAAATTGGACAGTTGAAGACTGGAAAAATGTTGCCTGGTCTGATGAGTCTCAATTTCTGTTGAGACATTCAGATGGTAGAGTCAGGCGTAAACCGAATGAGTACATGGATCCATCATGGCTTGTTACCTTTGTGCAGGCTGGTGGTGGTGGTGTAATGGTGTGGGGATGTTTTCTTGGCACACTTTAGGCCCCTTAGTGCCAATTGGGCATCGTTTAAATGCCACGGCCTACCTGAGCATTGTTTCTGACCATGTCCATCCCTTTATGACCACCATGTACCCATCCTCTGATGCTGCTTCCAGCAGGATAATGCACCAAGTCACAAAGCTCGACTCATTTCAAATTGGTTTCTTGAACAAGACAATGAGTTCACTTTACTAAAATGGCCCCACAGTCACCAGATCTCAACCCAATAGAGCATCTTTGGGATGTGGTGGAACGGGAGCTTTGTGCCCTGGATGCGCATCCCACAAATCTCCATCAACTGCAAGATGCTATCCTATCAATATGGGCCAACATTTCTAAAGAATATGTGTGTGTGAGTGTGTGTGAGTGTGTGTGTGTGTGTGTGTGTGTGTGTGTGTGTGTGTGTGTGTGTGTGTGTGTGTGTGTGAGTGAGAGAGAGAGAGAGAGAGAGAAGTAATATCTGTAAAATCTGCTTTTTAAAAAAACATATCTCTAAATATGAAAAGTTTCCCACCATATTTTAATTTAATTTTTGTTTTAGATTATTTCCTTTTGCATGTAGCACATATATGGTAACATAATAATTATCAGTTTTATTCTCAATATCTGGAAAACCCTTTATATCCCAGCATTCTTGCCCACATCAAACTACCAGCATAACTGCCTTGAATGCCTCTATGCTTTGCCTCATATCACCACACCATAAAACTCCACAGCACTGCAGGGTCATTACAGCCCATAACGACAGGCAAATGTAATGTGTTGTGCCCATCGTCTCCACCCACCGAGGGCCATGGCTATGTTTAATATCCCATAATGCCGACAACAGAGGAAAAGCACCCACTAATGACTCATCGACCCAACACGATTTACTAAAGAGCCTAACCACCCAGCAGGTAAGGGGCCGCAGCTGAGGAACGAATCATGATGTCCCAGGAGGCATCAGTGACTAGAATCATATGTGTTGAATGAGAGAGCCTGCAGAAAGCTCTGGTGATTTATGCTTCTGCATTATCAGCCTTGTTCCTGTTGGGTTCAGGGCCGACCTCCCCTCCTATACCGCTTATTTTTTACTGTTCTAAGATCAGAAAAATGTTACTTAATCGCTTTTGCAGAGGAAATATGCCTCTGAATCAGTGAACACTTGTTGATGCTCATTTTTAGTCTTGAACAATCCCTTTGCTTCCCTTTTATTCTCCTTTTTTCGAAGAATAATCTGTATTCAATACAACATAATCTTAATCAACACCATTTGTGCCAATGTTGATTACCAAGGAAATTACACTCGTCCATTTCTTTTCTTTAAAAAAGCAGACTTACAGTACAGAAAAGAATAGGCAAATTAATATTGAAATGCTTAAGTATATCCACAAAGGAAAACAATAAGCACATACATTTTGTATAAAGTTATTTTACAAAACCAAAAACTTAACCAAAGTTTAACTTAACCAAACTTAACATTGTAAACCATGAAACAAAATATTTAAACCACCTTACAGCTCAAATAGTACACGTTAATGTAGTTGTAAGTGTTTTAATAAAATGGTGAGCTTCCCAATTCTAATGTTAAATCTTGAAAAAAAAGTTTTTAAATTTAATTGATTAATCATTTTAGTATAATGATTTGTCAAAAGTGATATTCATTTCTTTAGGTGAAAATGTTTTTAAATGAGGGGGAAAATATTATTTCGTTCAACTTTTAAAACACGAGTGCAAACCCTGGTATTTGACAGCAACAGCTTTTGACACTGCAACCAAGAATCAAATATAGTAGAGAACAGACCAGCTGTCAAATTCAGATTGAACATCTACCCACAATGCCACAGGTGCAAGCTTACTGCGGTGTGTCTGCCATCTAAAGCTCTCCACCGAAACCACAGCTGCGTCAACATGTCACAAGTACGCAGCACGCAGGTGTAGAAATCTGTCTGCTGCAGAGCTACGGTCAGAGAGGAGCACTTCAGAGCTCGAGCCTGAGGAATGCAGAGTCATATTCAGAGCAAGAGGTCATGGAAACAGACTGCTTTAAATTCATCTCCATCCCTAAGCACAGTCGTCATTGTAATCAGCTCACCTGGTGTGCCAAGTGCAAATCGTTGCTTGATTGAGGCCTAAGCCATAGTGTGCAAAAAACAATGTTATTCTTCCCAGTCCCAAGAGACCTCAATCAATCGTTGTCCACTTAAGTCAGAAATAACAGTGATCAAATTTGCAGATCTCAGAACTTTACGTGTAAGACCTGGTTATACTTAGCTTAAGTCTGTGAAAGACATTAAATCAAGAGTTAAATAAAGACAAGCGAATGCCAGAACTGTGGCACAGCCAGAATTCTACTCACGTAAAGTATTTCAAGACAAAGGTATTACAGAGAAAATAGACAAGAAAAAAATGTATACAACTTTCCATAGTGAATGGCCTCATATGTGATGTTTAGCTGCCTCCAAATGTATCATTAGCACGTTAATCGCTACAAAGTCATGTCACGTATTGCAAAACGCCTAACTAAGCAACAACATAGTCACAAAACTAACCAGATTTGATATCTTAGGCCTGTGCCTTTCGTTCGCCAAGGCTCAAAGCAGTTTCTTGGCTTGGTAAGTTGGACTGAAGGGCTGCCTTTCCTCATTACTCCATCTGTAAGGCTTCTAATGGCATGACAAAGACCACGAACAAAAAGTGCTGCAAGCTTTTATTCATTGGTGTCTGAAGACAAACACTCAGGGCAGAATGACTGCACTGCCCTAATTTCTCTCAAATGTCTCTTAGAAGCAAATTGACTTTGTCGCACTGTCTATCCGAGGTGTTCCTTGCATTTGTCATGAACAGCATATTGCCAGATGCGTATTCATAATGGGTGTTTGTGCGTATGAGTATGTGTATGACAAGTACAAGATTAATGGCCACATGAAAATAAGCAAATTTCAGTTGAATGTGCTGTCTTTTTGTATGAAAGACAGTGGGCCCAAACAGACTTCAAGCTTTCCTACCCTCTGTTTCTGTTATATAAACGAAGCAATTAAGTGAACACGAGGAAGAAATTTTCATTTCAAACCTTTAATGCACATCACGCCTCTTCTTAAAATGAAATGAGTCTCATTCTGGCTTTTGTAAATGAAAAAAAAGAGATTTTAAATCATGCAGTCAGTCGGTGCGCAAGGTGTCACAGAGTTATTGATATGCCATTAGAGGGAATTTCTGACTAATAGCCGTGAGCCTGCATTGACCTGTTGTCGCGCTAATGAAAAATGACAATCGCCTGTAACGGCTTTGATTTATTACAGCAGGCAATTACTGTCTTAGCGACGGATGTTGTGTAAAAAACAACTGCGACAGCGAGATGGTTTAATCTACCAGCGGATGTGTGCTGGAGGAAACTGTACATCAGTAAGCAACATGAGTATTCCTGCCTGTTGAATCCCATATGGCGAAACTGATAGAAACTCCTGTCCAGGTTTTGCCTCGAATAGGATTTGATTATGTAGCCAAAAGCTTGGGAAGCTATTGCTCTACCAGTCTCCAGTTTAAAGCATTGCTCCAAGAGAATACAGGATAAATGTTGGCAAATGTTGGTGTTTAAATGTTTTTGCTTATCAAAGTTGCCTTTATTTGCCTTTATCCAAAATACAGAACAAGTCAG
The DNA here is from genome assembly GCA_037043235.1 of Rhodeus uyekii. Classification (NCBI taxonomy): domain Eukaryota; kingdom Metazoa; phylum Chordata; class Actinopteri; order Cypriniformes; family Acheilognathidae; genus Rhodeus; species Rhodeus uyekii. The sequence goes on from JAWRVZ010000059.1 coordinate 1,258,852, forward strand.
TAATATAGTGGAGTCCACTTATCTCGACCTCCCGGTTAACTCGCCAACCCGGTTATGTCGGCATTTTTTGTCTTAGCATTTTCTTATCGGTTATGTCGATTCTTTTATGTAGCCGAACACTAATATCTCGAGCACAAAAGAGGCATAAATCCGCCACTTCACATGGTTATCTCGTGAATAATGATCATACCAAGTTCACTGCGCATGCGCTGAGTTTGTGTTGCACATGGATCGCAGTCCGTATGGTTGCTCACTCCAGTGACGCTTCACTCACAGTGCGGGCAGCCGCAGAAGAACTCGCAGAAGTGGCGGAAAAATCAAGCCTTGCAGATGCTATCTTGGAAGAGGAGGCGCAGGAGTTAGCGTCACTGTCCAGGAATTCCCAGATTACACTGACATCGATAAAGACGTTGTTACTGACAGAAGCTTAGAAGCATTTGTTTTCAAGCACCGTTAGAGGCAAAAAGCAACAAAGCATTTTTGAGTTTGTAAAGAAACCATTGTAACCGCGTGTGCAATACTTTCAGAGCTGTGTCAGGGCGAAATGACTGTGTTTTGAGCGAATGTGTTTATGTGTGTTATGACTGTTTACGCTGTGAGCGAAATTGTGTTTGCAAAGTTGGAAAATATAATTAAAGGTTTGTATGGAGAATGGAAGGTGTTTTTCATTGTATACTGGTAAATCTCTGCTGTTGCTGCACATATCCCTTTTGTTGTTAGCAAACATATACAGTGTATGAATATTTTTATAGCATGCCAATCGCTTCATCAAATAAATCGCCATATTGGCTGTTGGTTATCTCGATCATCGGACATAACCGGATTCCACTGTATTGTGAAATATTAATACAATTTAAAATAACTGTGTTCTATCTTACTATATAATGTATATAGTAAACTTATAATAACTTATTTTATGCAATGGCAAAGCTGAATTTTCAGCAGCCGTTACAGTTTTCAGTGTCACATCATTCTTTAGAAATCACTCTATAATGCTGATTTGCTCAATGATCTCAATGTTGATCCCAATTTTCTTTTGAGTAATTAATCATACAGTAAAAAATTTAATATATAGATTGTATAGTTTGATCAAAGTTTATTAACAATACTGGAGATAACAGATTTATACCAAGCAACATAGACGAGAACGGACACTAAGACAAAGGCAGGGATTAAATGCACAGAGGATGATTAGGGGAAAAGGAACAACTGATGAGACTAATGACACGGGGAGACACAACAACCACGAAGACAGGGATGACAGAACCGTGACAAAGATATTGCTTCTAAAGGTTCTAGAAGCACACAGACTCATCCAGGATTTAGTGCTGAAGACAGAAAGAGTTCTAGTCTCCATGGACTAGAGCCACGGAGCCACTTGCTAGCCATCACAGCTTTGTGATTTAGGAACCTCAAGGGTGGCATCCTTGGCTGCCCTGTAAACGCCCTCATCAGTCCTGCCTCTATTCTCAGCCCTGTTGCTTTTATAAGCTGTCCTGATATTGGTTCATAGCCTTCAGGGATACTAAATTCTGCTGAAGGTGCTAAGCGAAAGGAGGGGAAAAAAGGAAAAGGGAGCGAAGGGGAAAAGGCTCTACTGCCCCACTGATTTACAGCTCGACTTTAATTGGGTTGTAAAATCAAATCCAGTGTTGTTTCAGGAATGCCAAGATGTGATTCCTACGCTGTTTACAGGAGTCAGACAGTCAAGGACACGAAAGTGAGAGGAAAAGATGAAAAGGAAAGAAGTAAAGAAAAGAAAATGGAAAAACAGTTTTCCTGATATTAAAGTGATACAAAGAACCACAATGCCCCCTCACCCCTGTATCATGACCACATAAGCCATTACTGTTTTCTTTCTCATGCCAAGTGCTTATGAAAAAGGGCGAATGACTTTGTTAACAACTGTGGTCATAAAAGTTCAGTCCAACAGAATAATGATATGAAGAAAAAAGTTATTTTTATCAACCAGATTCATCTGAGCAATTACCTTATTGCAATAACCCAATTTTAAAAACAATCTAATCTAAGCGCACTTACGAAGCTCACGGCAACATTTTGCACATCCAAAGGAATCAAGTCCATAACATTTGCGGTGAACTCCCGAACTCTCATTATGCCAGTAGAAAATCACATTCTCCATAAATGCTGCTCTCTCAGCAATAAATTACATCTGTGTCTGAGATACTGCAGCATTATCTCACTCATTATTCTGGAACGGTGGGTTAGGTTGAATTATTAAAGGCAGTTTATCTAATTGGATGCAGGGCTATGAGGATAATCCCATCTACAGAGTGATATACATATACTGTAAATGCATACTGCACTCAAATGAACCTCACTTGTAATTATAAGGATGTTCTCGGTTTCGTTCCAGCTCTCTCTCTCTCTCTCATTCATGCTCACTCTGAATCTGAAAAAAGAGAGAAGAGAAAAAGGAGAAGATCACCATGAGACTGTAAGTGGAGAACGTTTCAGGCCTGCACTCCTACAAATAAAGCTTCTTTAATGGCCTTTAGAAATGCCTTAGGTTCAGCAAAGAATCCTCTTTTATACACTGTAAAGAGTTTTCAAGTTAGCTATATGGCTTTTGAGGAAGTGAAAACATGTAGTATTATTTTAGACATAATTGTTAATCGTTTTTTCCAAACTTTATTAAATATAGAATTATTTTGTACCAATGTAAAAGTCTTTACTGTCACTTTTTCAATTTAATGCACCCTTGTGGAATAAATTTTACTGACTCAAATACTCAAAACGGAACTGTGTATATATACATACATACATACATATATATATATATATATATATATATATATATATATATATATATATATATATATATATATATATATATATATATATATATATATATATATACATACACATTTAATTGCTAATTTGACTAAATACAGTGGAATAAGGTTATCTCGACGGCCTCGGGGGTTGCAAAAAAAGCATTGAGATAACCGAGGATCGAGATAACCAACACCCAATATGGCGATTTATTTCATGAAGCGATCAGCATGCTATAAAAATGTACAAACACTGTATATGTTTGCTAACAACAAAAGGCATATGTGCACCAACTAACAGCAGAGATTTACCAGTATACAATACAAACCACTTTCCATTCTCCATACAAACCTTTAATTATATTCTCCAACATTGCAAACACAATGATCTCTCACAGCGTGAACACAGGCACAACACACGTATAAACACATTCACTCACTGCAGACGCGCTCAAATCACTGAACACACACTCATTACAGACGCGCTTGAACTAGGTACGATCATTAGTCACGAGATAACCATGTGAAGTGGCGAATTTGTGCCTCTTTTGTGCTCGAGATATTAGGGTTCGGCGAAATAAAAGAATCGACATAACCCATAAGGAAATGCAAAGACAAATAGGGAGTTTGGCGGTTCCACTTCAAAAACGGCGACATAATAGGATTGGCGAGTTAACCATGAGTCGAGATAAGTGAACTCCACTGTAATAGGCCATTAGCATCCATATGCCTCATAATGAATTCAGTTCTGACCTAAATGGATGCAAGCCGATCCGTGTTAACCATGCCATCATTAATCTAATAAATTGAAATATTATAACTACTGTGACCATGTCACATCGCTTATGCATTAATGCATAGAGGAAAGGAGTGGTTGAACTTGTAATAGGATCTTTTACACAAGTCTAACAGGTAGGCTTAATTTAGTGAGCGGCTCTGCTTCTTTTTGCTATCACAACAGACGATAACTCCTGTGAAGATAGATGAAGGAGCAGAGAGAAGGAAAGAAGAAGGGAAAAATGAGCGCCAGTGTTGCTAATTAGCCATGCAAATCCTCAAGCTGGCGGATTGAGTTTTGAAATGGAATTGCTCCTTTGAATCTGTAGTGCGTATGTTAATCTCTAAGCATTTGCCTGGTTGAAGGCAGTTTGCCGTTCTGAACAGAGGGTTCAAGAGGTTTCTTATTGCCATCTCTGTCCCTCTGACTGAGCCACTGCCGAACATTTATCCTCCACAGACAGCCCTTTCCCCCTCCTCCATATTCATCAGCCATTTATAAATTATTCTCATCTCCTCTATGACGACCAGATATGCCACTGTGTGCAAAAGATTGCTGTGCTGAATTGGACCTTGCATGATTAAATAGATATGGTTTATGTAAAGCTAAATAAGAAAACTATGCTGAAAACAGTAGGGATGAACAATATGTCGGTACCATATTGTTCCTTCTAAGTACTGGATATTTAATTGTGAATGCTCATTTCCCCAATCTGTACACTTATATCAGGCATAGCGCCAGGACCTATCACACAAGAATCCTTCTCTTCTTAATCAACCAGCTTAACAAAAAGTCCATGGAGATCAACCACAACTGACAGTTACGTTTTGCTTTCTAAACCAGTCAGAATGTCTTGGTCAACCACCTTCAGAAATGCAATGGGTGGCCATGCTTGTCCACCAGCTAAATTTGCCTAGAAACCCCTAAACAGGTCTTTTCAGTAGGGCACGTATTGTAAAAAGAAAACTGGTGTTTGGACACCAACATTATTCCGAAACAGAGGTTCCCACATGAGCAAGATTACCATGTGACACTAAGCAACCAACTGCTGTCCAAAAAAAGCACCAGGACACTGTGAAATCACTCTGGAAGTTTCATGAGATCAGAAGACGAATGCATGCGGTGAATTCCAGTTTAGTCCCTCCTTCATCCTGATGAATGCCCATTTTTTTCTCCACCACTAATCCTTTCACTTCACCATTTTAGCTCTCTGACAGCTCTTCAGACAAACCACATACTGTAGTGGAAAGAGACCCTGAATATGCTGAGCTCTGATTGAAAGACCATGTTGTTGCCCACTCATGAGGGCTCCAGAAGTAACTGGAGCTGTTTGCATCTAGACTGGCCAGATCAAAAGGTCAGCGACATGTGTACTAATTCACATGTCAGGGATTAGCTTGCTTGGACATGATGCAGGAATGTAATTTACAACACAAAAATTAATCAGTGATGTAGTCGCCACTGCCTGTTTAGAAGAATTTGAAATATTGCACCTAAGGTCTTGGAGATATCAACCAAAGGCTCCACATGTTCTGTCCAAAGTTTTGTATTCCTAAAAGCAAATTCAGATGGATTGTAGCTTATTAGGGCTCTAGATATCTTATATTGGCTTGAGCAGTAAGTATTTTATTGTATGCTGTGACATAACCAAAGACAAAAGCTGAAGTTTAGCTGGAAGCAACAACTATATGATTATCATCAGCGCATTTGCTTTCAACTGCTATTGGAAAAGATTACAAAATAAATGATCAATTGAAAAAAAAATAATTATATGCATTGTAGTTCATGTAAGAAATGTGCATGGCATGTTAACAAATACCGGTAATAATGAGCTAATGCCCTGATGTTTATCCACCTGTGAACTTGGTCAAAATAGTGTACGTTTCAAAATGAAAACATAATGATAATAATAATCCTGACAATAAATAAGGTTTCCAACACCTTCCTCTCAGTCTCTAAAGACAGATAATGTTTCCCTATCACTGACAGTGATGGAGAAAAGCTGGACCTAACACAAAGCAGCTTTGATGGAAAAGCTTTTACGATTGTTTAGGGAGAACTGACATCTTCTGAGTATCACCGTGCCACAAGATGTGGAGTGGTGCTGGCTGAGTGCAATGCTTTTTGTGCAGAAAGATAAGAATGGACACCAAAATGTACTATTATTAAGACATTATGGCATGGTTTCACATACATCAAGCCAGGATTAGGCTTTAGTTTAATTAGGACATTTAAACATGCCTTAGAAAATATATTACTGTTGTGTACCTTGAGACAAAACAATGGCACTGATATTTAAGATATGTCAGTTAAAATAGCTTAAACGTGCATTTTAGTCAGTGACTAGGCTTAAGCCTTGTCTGTAAAACCACAGGCATGTTTACTAGGCCGTTTACCCCAGAGTTATCTGCTGGTCTTCACAATGTAGGTGAGTGCAGGTTTTACTGTCTACACAACGTAGACAAAACCTGACCTGCATAAGGTTTGCAAGGCACCTAAACCTATGTTCCAGCCCTCCTTACAAATCCTAGGAAAGAACAAACAAGCTTAGTTCATAAACAAATGCATTAATCTATGACCTCATATCAACAGACACATTGCAATGTCTGCCTAGTTGTGAGTGTTATGTATTAACATAGGTGTCAGGAAAATCTTTTATGTGATGGACAAAACCGATGAAACCGATACAAAAATGATAACATTTTAATGAACAGAAATGTGAAAAAAGCATTTATTTGAAGTAGAAATCATTTGTAAAATTGTAAATATCTTTGTTGTCATCTTTGATCAATTAAACATGTCCTTGGTGATTAAAAGTATTTATTTCTTTAAAGCTTACTGAACCTTACTGACTTACTGAACCTTTGAATGGTAGTCTACATATAGGGACAGATTCACTAAACAAGGCAAATAAGCATGAGAGCGCAATTAAAAAAAAAAGTGCTGACGGGAGTGGGAAGTTGAAAACTAACCATGTGGCAACTTAAGGAACACAGACGCAGCCGGTTGATTTACATAATAATCAATGCAATTTACCAATTGCATTGTTTCTCAACAAATTCAGCTTCGTCCCGTCTTTTAATAATCGTGTTCTCACAGCGGCGCTGATAGAACAAAAGCAGGATGTGTTTGTGTGTTCGTTCATCTAAGCCTCATCCTCATTGGTCGTTACTGCTCGTTACTGACCAATGTCAAAATATTTGAGAAGACCAATCAAATCAGAGAAGGCGGGCTTTATGTGCTTTATGTGCACACAGAAGCGGATGAGGCTTTGCGATGGGGGTTGGACCCACGGCAGCTCTCGTAAGAACGTGAATGTGCTTTCACTTCAGAGAGTCCTGCGCGGATCTGTGAGTAAAGCGTCACTGACAGAGCGACCAGGACCGCGATCCACGTGCAACGCAAACTCAGCGCATGCGCAGTGAACTAGGTACGCTCATGACTCACGAGATAACCATGTGAAGTGACGACTTTGTCCCTCTTTTGTGCTCGACATATTAGTGTTCAGCGACATTAAGGAATCGACATTAAAGAATCGAAAATACTAAGACAAATAGGGAGTTTGGCAGTTCCTCTTTAAAAACGTCGACATAATAGGATTGGCGAGTTAACCGTGACTCGAGATGAACTCCACTGTACTTTCATTCCATAAATTTTATGTCTGAAACTCAAACAAATACAAAAGCAATATGGTCTGCCGCAAAAATAACTGTCCGCATTTTTTCAGTGATAATGTTTCACTGCGTGTCTTTAGTGTTCTTTACCCTAACAGTTGCTTTTTTAAACCAAAAGAGGATTTACACTAGAATAAGCAGTTAGTAAATCTGGCACATAGTGTCAAGACATCTTATCTATCAGCATAAAAGCGCTTCATCTTTATTCTTTTATGGATAGCCTGGAAGAAATAATCCAAAAGGGTTGTCTACGTCCAAGTATATCAACTTTTCTCTGCAGCCTGCTTAAAAATTGTAAGAAGCCCTTACAGTAACCACATATGTCTTTAATATGCATGGCAATTGTAACTTTCTCAAACCCACAGAACAAAGTGTCCTTGTCACTGTTTGTGCTTTAGTTGGCATTGTAAGGTATGGGTCTCTAAATTTCCATTCAAACCATGATTTATGCTCTGTTAAATTCACAATTCAGCATGGTTTTTGCTTTTCATTATTTCAAATGCCACGTTCCTTACATTTGCCAAAGGTTTCTTTAAAGAGTTATAATACCAAAAACAAGTGCTGTACTGCAGATCAGGCCAGAAACATGCGCCACTGGAGGGTTCTGCAAACCAGAAGGGTTTGGCTGTGGAACAAACAAGTTTTATTAGGGAAATTAAAAAAAACAATTAATGCCTTGTCACGGGGGAACTACATATCAAGCTTTTGCAACATGTTCCTTTACTCCTTGTACTGTTTGCACAAGTCGATACAACTGGCAGCAAGCTTAGTGTCAAGAAAAGTGCAACCCAAACAAAGCGTGAATGAGTCATTCAAACATAAACTCAAATTGCCATAAAAATCAAGCATATGATATACCCAGGACTTAAGGGCAGCCACTCCGGCCAATCCACAATCCAATCATCACCTTCTTTATGGACAAGTCAACCACGCTGCAGGTGACAGGGTCTAAGCCACTCTCACCCCAGCCAGATCCCCAATATAACACCTCCTCTGTTCCACAATTTCAGAGCCAGGCATTATGGCTGCCTGTATACCTCCAGACAAGGCATTAAATAAAGCTCAGGGCCTGTGACAGCTGGGATGTGGTTGTGCTACAGAGGGCTAGCTGGGCCAGGAGATTGTTAAATATGGCTGGACTGGTTATCGGAAAGTTTTGACACATAGTCTAAAAGAGTTTTGGTTCTGTAAGACTTTATATTTTTAAAGAAGGGTGAATTTATTTGATCAAAAAAGTATATTGTCAAATTTGATAACAAATCAAAAGAAATAGAAAAGCTTTAAATTTTAGTATTTTTTTAAATTTCTGAATTTTTAGTAGCTATTAGCAAAGTCTGAAGAGTAACATGATTCTTTACTCAATCTAATTCTGAAAACCTGATTTGGTTGCTCATATCAGTTCTTCTGATATGATATAGCAGTTTACAGCAGTGCTTCTCAATTATTTTCTGTTCCGCCCTCCCAGGAAGAAGTTAACATTTCAGTAACATTTCAACTCTCCTATTTCACAACGTTACCCCTTTATTGTTTCCATGGTGATGTGTCATTCTTGTCACGTGACACCGCAGCCACAAAAAGTGCTTTATGACAGACATATCACAATTCTTTGGGTTTTTTTTCTTTTTATTCAAAATTTATTTTATTCACTTCATATCTGCTGCTCTGTGTGCTCTTGCTTGGTGCAAAAAAAAGCATGTTCCCCAGGGTCACACGGGCCCCTCCTGGTATTGCTCCGAGCCCCCCTAGGGGGGCGCGCCCCACTATTTGAGAAGCACTAGTTTACAGTAACATTTATCATTATTCCTTGCTGAATAAAAGCATGAATTTCTTTTAAAAGATGAGTCAAAATCTTACTGACCCCAAACTTTTGAATTGTAATGTATGTTGAAAAACTATATGTTCACTTTACCACATCATTGGGTTCAAACTGCGGACATACGTTAGGTTATGCTAGCCTAAACACATTTAACCCCAGTTACACAAAAAGATGTTTGCGATGTCTGGAAGGCTCTCCATCATCACGGCATTGTCATCAGCCAACAACTCGTGTAATGTAGTCTGTGCCATAACTGATCATGTGATCAATATGGATGAGGCTTAATGATCAACCTCTCAAACCAATGCCAAACAACACCGAGACATTGTAGCTCAGTCTGTTCGTAAAAGGATCAAACGTAATATCCCTGGCGTTAATGATTGGAGTCACTATGTCTTATTTCCCTGTAAGGCTACTTAACTCTGATTATAAACTCTTTACAGTTTGAATGGGGAAAGTTTACAGCTTTAGATGCATGTTGTTTAAAAAGAGAACAGATGACTATAGCGGATAAGTCTCTAAGCTAATGATACTAGCTGGATTCATCTCTGGTGTCAGGGTGCTTCATGTTAACAATGTGTATTGCCAGTTTAGATCTCTGCCAGTTTAGATCAATAGCCAAGTATTGCTTAGAGAGAGAATTCACTGTTGGAACTTGGCATAGCGGTGCCTGGTGGAACATTATCTGGTATAAAGCTAATGTTGTTCAAGCGCAACTAGAGCCTTTATAGACCAACCTGACTGCCTCCACACAGCAGGGGATCTCTGACCCTGTCATGACAACAATTAAATCTGACTGACGCAAGGACTCTCAAAGACAACACCGTTCAACGTGCTACAACAGTTTGACAAAACTGTCAAAACTCATGTTTGATGACTCTGCTGACAAAGCTTCAACAGAATGTATGGTTTTAAAGCATATTATGAATGCCTTTTGCCTAATTGATAACATTTGTCAACGAAAAGGCATGCTTGATGTACTGTAGTCTGAAAATCAGCAGAGCAGTACTTATCAGCAGGCAGCCATACCAACCAGTACATGTAACCCTGAGTTCAGCAGGCAGGGACATTAATCAGCTCGAACAAATAGGTCATCTCCTGCTATGCCGAGGGCTTTCAGCCAGCACACCTCCATGTGTCTCATCTAAACATACAGTGACATGAGCTCCAGAGATTTCCAGGTGTTTGCCATCCATGACATCACTGTTCTCGGGACAAAGAGAACTTTAAGAGGGCAAGGAGAGAAAAGGATTGAAGACATTTTTTCAAACACAAAAAAATCTTACCACTCCACTTTTGAACAGTGGTATATGAAATATTTGTTTCATTTTGCACTTCATTAGCTAAAATGTTATTTTCAGTTACTAAAATTAGATGCCATTTTAGTCAAAAATGTATGAATATGGAGGAGTAGGAAGGGGAAAAAACTCAATCAAGTGCTGTGTGAGCATTGTTATAAGTCTTGTTATTCGTTGTGTTCTGTTTCTGTATAACGGCTTGGTATACACCTACCAGAGGTAATTTGCTCGAAGCTGCGATTGGTTCTCCCCGTCACTGATCCAGATATAAGGACCGCCCCAAACACTCAGAGAGGGGCCCTTACTGTGACATCACGTCTTTGATTGTATTCCAATTGACATTTATGCATTTGGCAGACACTTTTATCCAAAGCGACTTACATAGCATTCAAGAAACACATTGAATCAGTTCTTGCTTTCCCTGGGATCGATGCTCTACTGATTGAGCTACAGGAAAGCTCTTACTATTACATCGTATCATCTTTGTCTTGTCTAGAGCTTTGTATCAGAGAAATTAATTGTGATTGTGAGTTTAATTCTTAACTTGACCCACGCCTGATTGGCTACGATTATGGATTCTGATTATGCATTGTTTGCCATTTGTATATATTTCTTTGTTAATATTCTTCTGTATATATTGTAAGTTGAGGGAAGTAGAGGGTTTGACGCCATTTCATGTTGGTACATCTTTTCACCTTGTTTTGTTTTTGTTTCGAAAAAGTAGAGGTTCTTACGAAGATTTTTTATTTTGTTATTTTGTTCTTGTTAAACCCTTTGTAAAATAAAAAAACTTATAATTTGACACCGCTCTGGTATTGAGACTCTCTTCCTTTTTTTGTTAGGGCCGAACCCTAGCAGTCGTAACAGCATGCAAGAAGAAAAAAAATTTCTCCCCAAAGCCTGTATACCCTGTGCATATACCTTAACTTTCACAAACAGCAGTGCGTGATCTGTCAGCCGAAAGCTTATTAAAATGTCATTGACCCTTAAACTGCATATTTATGCTGTGTTAACTAAGCTGATGCCAGAGAACTGCACACAGACTCATTGTCACTGAGCCGAGTTGAGTCAGACAGACTGTGGCAGTCAGAGATAAGCTTTATTGCACAATGTGTGCACAGGGTCCACTTGATTGATGCTTCTCCATTATTATTACGCCAATGCGAGGTAATACATTCTGGGGTGTCATAAAAGCCTGGGTCTAAATTAGTTGTGTCAAATTGTGGTGGCAGCCCCGTCTCCCCTATTGCACCATCAAAATGAGGTGGCACCGACGGGGGGAGCCAGGGCAGCGTCAAACGGCACTCAAAATACAGCTCAACGACTGCTGCTGGATTTTTCTCATTAAATGCAATTTTTTTTCTCTCTTTCCCTCTGTCTTTGTAGAACGCTGTATGTTTGCTGCCTGTGCTGTCAAAAAAGGCAGCAAAAGCAATCTGGAATAGGCAGGGGGTTCAGCAGAAAAAGAGCTCACAGTTGCTAATCTCTAAAGAAAAAGCAGTATTCAACAAGAGGCTCACACCAGTGCCCAAGCCATCCTCCCTTCAAATTCCCAAGCAAACAAATGTGTAAATCATCTTAGATAATTACTGTGTTCAAAGGGAAGGAGTGCAAGTGTCCCAGCTCTCCCTTTTTGTGCTCATTAGAAAAGATGCGGGAGGATGAGCTGGCTGGCCAGAGTCCTATTTTATCACCTGCTTGTCCCAAGGGTGGTAAAATGAGCGGTGAGGTTACAGTCCGGTTCTGTATACATGAGGGAGGCCTTTTCAGTGGAAGCACAGGAAGGAAGGAATGCATGTCATTTAGATGTTTAGGGAGGACAGGAGGAAAATAGAGGTGTGTGTATATGTGTTTGAGTGTCAGAGCAAAAGAGAGTGAGAAAAAGAGATACGCGAGAGTGTGGGAGAGGTTCGTTTTATGCCATGTATTATCATGTGTATGTTTGTGTCTGCTTGGTGGGAGGGGGTTTTGGATATAGTGGGGGACTGAGAAAAGGCATCATACCTAACTGTATATCCAGATGTGCAATTAATTTTGTCCTCTGATCCATTGATTTGGACATGTTGGAGTGCTCACATATGCATAACACAGGAAAGTCTATCAGAGAGAAAAATAAATAGATAGATTATTGCTGTTTATGACAACGGAAAACATCCGATACTGCTCTTTTTTGTTCATCTCCAGCTTTGTACTTTACTTGCTGTGTGTTTGTTCTGGAAATGTCTTTCTACATTACATTTTTTTTTTTTCGCCACATATCAAGGACATGGGTAAGCTATGAATCTGTTATCCGTCATGAATCATAAGCAAATGAATCTGTTCTTTGAAACATTAAATGTTCTGAATTTTTTTTTTCAAATTACATTTATCCATTGTTAGCTTACCCTCAAAAATCACAATTATTGAGGCGTGCGATGACATGCGTGCAGCGAGTCCTGTGGTGCATGTGGAATATGACGCATATTTTGTGTATGTAAAATGCAACAAGATTACAGTAGTACCTCAAGATACGAAAGGCTCAACTTACGAAAAATCCAAGTTACGAAAGCAAAGACGAAAATTTTACTGCTCTACATACGAAAAGTTTTCAAGATACGAAAAGTTTCTGAAAGTCCGAGATTCGCCCCATAACAATTTTTAAACTCGTGCCGCACGCCGCCATCTTAAATATAGTAGACTCGCCACCATCCTCCTGCTCTCCCATTGGTTCCTGATGCTAGCCAAGCCATGAGATCCTTCTCTCTAATTGGACAGCATCCCTCCCATCATGCATCTTCTATACGTACGTGCTGGCGTGCTTTAGCTCAGCCACTCCGCACCCCAAACTTTACATTTTTTATGTGTTTTCGTAAAGTTAAGTGTACGTACGTACGTTATCTGCCGTTTGTCCTCCTCCTTCTCTGCCGCCACTTTCGGAGATAGCCTCACTCGAAAGGTAAGCTTCGACATTTTACGTTATTTCATTGTTTATAGGTCAATTTAGCTTTATTATGAAATTTAATGGGGTGTTTTTGGAGGGCTTGGAACGGATTAGCCATTTTACATGTAAAATGTGTTCCAAGATACGAAAAACTCATTATACGAAGGCCGCCTCGGAACGGATTAATTTCGTATCTCGAGGTACCACTGTACTTCGTTCTTGAAACTTAAGAGGTATACCATTGAAAAAAAAAATTTGTAAAATAGCTTATTTATTGATTCCCCCTATATATATTTTCAAAAAGCTAGGGGAGCCTCTGCACAGGGATGAAAGAGCCGCATGTTGCAGACCCCTGGCCTAGACATACACAGAATAATCACTTAATTAAGCTGAACTAAAAGAAAAAAAGATTTGTGCTTTAATGATGTTGAACCAGTAAGAAAGGTTTTGTCTCCCATTACCAGTTTTAAACACAGATATCTTATCAGTTAGCCTACTTTCATACAAACACACAACCTTTATATCTCCTTTCTTGTGCAACATATACCTTCAAAAGCTTTATCAACCACTCTGGACCCCACCTTGAGTCGCTAAGTAGAGTCTGTCGCCTTTGAGTCTTTGCCAGACTGTAATTTCTTCCTTAAAAACAATGCTCTATGAGACCAACAGGTCAGCACAATTCTAGAGTATCAATTACACTGCTGCACTAAAGCAAACAAAACAGAAAACCCTGTCTCCATCAGCGCCTCCCTTAACACACCACTTTAGAGACTAGCGGAGCTATTCAGGCACTTGCAAAAACCTTTAAACATGCTGGAAGTGTCTGATGTCGCACTCAAAAGTATTCTTAAATGCACTCGCTCCTTCTGCAGTTGGGAACTTTTCACCAATTATCCTTTTTACTTTAGGGGTACTAATAAGGATGACATCACTGTCTTTTTAGCAAGATTTGAATAAGCTACATTAAAAAAGCAAACAGATTTGAGTTAAAGTAGACAGCTGTGAAAATATGAAATATTGTAATAAAATAAATGACAACCATAACCAAACATTTCAATTCAGTCTGGTTAAACTAAAGAGCCATTGAGCTTTCTGTTGAAAGGCAAGGCAAGCCAAAAGCCAACAAGCACCCTGTTGCCAACTCGGTCAGCCTTTCCCCAGATGCAAAATCAGTACAATTTGTCATCACTCTTTGATTATTCAGTGTGGTTAACAAGGTATCTTGCACGCTCTGGCAAATATTAACAAGTCATGGATGGTAGAAATTTAATTATATAGTTTGTGCCTTGTAAAAAATGCTAACTGTCTAAATGAGAGCTGTGCTTATGTCCTGCTTAATGGTATTAGGCTAGAAGCTGACATTAACAAATAGTGTTCATTACACGTTTTCCATGTGACCGGGTCAGATCTTCCTGTATGTAAATACCAGTGGGGGAGGAAGTTCATGCTTAAGGATGAAAAATGCTCCAGTACGTAATTCCAAACGATAACTGATTGTCTATTACAAACAATAATAAAAATAGCTCTCTCTGCATTACATTACCGTTGTTTTCCAGGAATCTGCATTTCAGCCTTGATTAGAGCGCAGTCTAAGCTCCTCTGACAGTTCTTCTCTCTTCCCACACTTTTCTTTCCCTCTGTTTGACATTTATGACACCTATTTGAGATACTGTTACAAATAATAGTATAGCAAATACAACAAATAGCACCTTTCTTTCCATATGTCAAACGGAGGATCAGCGAGTCAAGATGAGCGCCAAAAAGCAGTTATTTCTGCATCCAGCTGTCTCGACTGTCAAAGCTCATGAGAAGGCTGGGTTTCCACATTCTATCGAATAAAGAAAGATGAACTGTTTTTGGAAATGATGCAGGTAGCGTATACTCAGGTGGCTGACTGGGAAGCCATCATTCCCTAGAACAGTTAAAAGATTAACTCAGAGGTGCAAAACCAAAACTAATTTTATCATCTATCCCATGAGTGCCTTTGATAGTCATACTGTAGAAGAGAAAAATGAATAAAAACCTGTTACACACAATGCACCCATCTCCTTAATAAACTTCTGTATACTTTACAAATGCAAATTGTAACCAGTTTCATCTATATGCAGAAGCTTTCCGTGGATTCCTTCGGTTTTGCGGACAAGGTAAGAGCGAGGAGCTCTCTCTCCTACTTTTTCGTGCAAACTGCGCAGACCCTTTGAAAGAAATCAGAGAAGCTGTAAATCAGGAGATGTTAGAATGGAGTGCTCCTATATTTGTGGTACTTTAAATTATATTTGAACACATTAGCAGTAAAGAATGACATCGGACTAGGTTCAAAAAATATATGGAGAAATGTAGTAAGTCCAAGTGCTTACACATAAAATTGGGGGTCGGCTGAGATTATGATTGGTATATCTATTTATTTATTTTTTTACTATAAATTAATGAAAAGACATTTGCTGGCAACATAGGGAATCATACATTTGTATTCCTTTTAGTTACTCTCTGCCTGCCCTTTAATGAGCTAGGAGACCTTGTTTAGGTCTCTACACTTTTGATATCACATATGCTCCTGGTCCCACAGCAGAGTAACAGGGCAGTCGGGAACACGGCTGACATTTGTTTATGTAAGAAAGCAATCCATCTAATGACTCAGTCATCTTCTCAAAGGGCCTCTGGTAGAGGAGAGCTCAGATGAGAGTCACACAGGGAGGTTGCAAGACTCATCTCCAAAGCCAGGCCCATTAGTGTGATCAATGTGAGAGAGAGAGCGAGAGAGAGAGAGAGACCAGACCAGTCTGACCAGTGTATTGTATTAGAGTGATATACACAGGAAATTTAGCAAGTTTCAACATCATTTCTATCGGTTGGAATCTCTATTTTGTGGACTGGATTGGTGGAAGTCACGTTTCATGTTTCCATGAGTCCATTTGAAGCATTTAAGAATATTCTCATATTTTTCAAATAACATGAGTCATGATTTACATGCACTAGTCATTCTCTGGATGACCCCCAACCCCGTCTCTCTCTCCCTCTAAATTCTACCCATCCAACTTCCTCAAGTTGGACTGAGTCTTGCTGCCTCTTAGAGGTTGGAATGTGTCACACACTTATCACACAAAGACGTGGCACACACACAGTTAATCACATTTGCACTTAATTAGGAAATTCAAATCTTATTAATGAACAGTCACACTTTGTCTTGAAATCTATTTTACATTTAGAGTCATTGTTGGCACTCATAAAGGTATAAAATTTGATGTAAATAAGCCACGGGCGGTGCTTTGCAATCATTCGTGATCTAAGCATTTAAGCAGCATTTCAAATCTGACTCTTCATTTGACTAAGAGCATGATTTATTTTCATTTCCGCAGTTCTGAATGAAAAGCCTTCCTCTACAGTACGGTAAAAACACTTTGCTTGCATGTCTAAAACCACAGATCTGTTTATACATTTCCTAACCATTAGCTTCAAATCTGTGTGTAAATCCTCAGTCAAACATATATTACAGGAAAGGTTCACATAAATTGTATTAGGCACACTAATCTATCAATCTACCTAATTACCTGTCTTTCTGGAAGAGGACTTGCCTCGTGTATAAGCGATCAGTTTTACTGGACAGTTACCTCACATGCCCTTCTGTTTATGAATGAGCTGCTTTACCTGCCCTGCATTTTTCCGACAGCACTGGCCGTAAAGATGTCTCTCTCATGCTGAGACGCCTCAAATCCACACATAAAGCTGTCCAGAGAAAACTGCAGCAAGCGATGGGAGCCCAGGATTCACATTTCTGATACATAAGAAGTCTTTTTGTACACTTGAGGTTCTGCTTGCTGACCATAAAAACACTGTAGATCCTATTAACAAAAACAAGGAAGAGAGATAACAGCTGTGCATCTCATTAAAAAAACAGTGTAATTTAAAAATAGATATATCAGAACTCTCTAAACGATTGAAAACAGATACTCGCAATTATTTGTAGTAAATCTGAGTCTCTTTTACAATTCTGTACACTGTATGTCAAATATCCAGAGTAAACATAACAGATATGAAATATATTTGCATATGCTCCTATATGTTTGATTCAAACAAAATTCAGTGTATAATTATGGTGAGATTTCCTCTTGTTTTACTTAAATGGAAAAAGCACATATTTGTGCTAAAGTTGCAGTAACAAAAGTGCACTGAGAGAAAGACAGAACCCCAAAATACACAAACATTGGCACGATATTATGCAATATACAAGTTCAGCAGACTGGCCTGAAAAAAACAAAAACATTTGATTTAATTGAATTATGGACACTGGTTCACAGTATCCTACACACTCACATAATTTCTGTATACGGTAATAGTTTTGTGTTAATCAGATGTAATTTAATGAAGTAATGTGTACATGTTCTATTTAAGTTAAGCTAACATAATTCACTCATGTTGCCTTAATATTATTTTATTTTACATACTTGCTTGGATCATGTTAATTATATGCAATCAAATAAATAAAAAAATAATGGTTTATTTTGTTAATGTTTTTATTTTCAATAAACTAAAAAAGCTTTAATTTAAACGCTTTATTTCCTTTATTAAACTTTCATTTAATCACTGAATACACTATAAATGTACAAGTATCTATTTTACAGCTAGACATATGATCTAATATGTCTATGATCAAACATTATAACAAGATCATAAGAAATATAACATCTCATATTTCTGCATAACTATATGCCTCGAAACAAATAGAACATGACAAAGTTATTTCATAAAAAAAATAAAGTGTCCTCTCAGGCTCCCCTGTGTAGAAGAAACCTCAAAACTGTTAGTGCCTGAGAAAAAGCAACAGCGTCTCCTCACATTCCTTTATCATGAAGATAATGGAGGTGCAAAAACATTTGACCCAGAGGGCATCGCAGGAGGACGGCCCGACTATGGATGTTGTCTTTTCTTTCTCCCAGGATGGCCGAAAGGACCAGGGTGTGATTTGTTAAATGCGAGTCAGCCCCTTCATTGTGTCCTCATCACGGGGACATCTGGCACAAGCAAGCCACTGTTTTGACTGAGGTCTCCATCTCCATTCTGAAGCAGTGGGCTGTACTGCATTGAAAACCTCCTTAGGCTTTCTCATGGTAATGCTGCAAACTACAGGAGCAGATGTGAAACATTTGGTTCTGTTCTTGTTCACTTGTAAAGAAATAATGTGCTGCTTTTACTTTCATTTCACCATGCTGTGTTCTTCTCCTTATTAAAAGAGAAAGAGAATATGGTAACAACAGGGGAAAAAAAATGACGGTCGTCCTTGGTGGCCTAAGTAGAGGAATGACGGATTAAGGAAAAGGCAAAAACAGAGCCAAATGTTTACGAAATCTGTCAGTGACTTATAAAGAAATAAGATTAATAGGGGTGGAAACTGTGATAGAACGAACGCTGACAATTTCTCTCTTATTCATTCGCACAAATGAAGTGCACACACCATGTAGATTTTGAGATAATGTTTATAGGTTTAGTCATGCAGTAATGCATGTCTGAAATAATCTTATTAAACCATTTCCATGACTGTTTAAACACACATTTGCACAAGAGATCAAACAACGTATCAGTTTCATACAATTTCCCTCTATCTAATGGCTTATTCTGTTTAGAATTAGTTAAAATTCTTTAATATTTCAGAGCAAAATGATAGAGCATTTTGGTCTGATTTCTAAATAGATTTAGTAAGGGATTTACTGAAAAAAAGAAGCAATGTTTAAAATCTTAACAACAATATTATACGACTTATGAGGGATTTAAGTCTTAGCAGTGCAATTGCTGTTAAAGTTATTGATTTCTTTTTAGTGAATATGATGATCTCGAACCTACAAAACATCTTGGATAACCACCTTGCGTAAACTACAAACCTACATTTGTTTGTCTGTATCCACATGCGCTGAAAGTGACATTTGCTTTGAACACGAGCGTGACCGTTCCTCAAGGGGACTGACAGGTGGGCGGAGCCTGTCAAGCGCTTCCCGCATCCTATTGGTTACTGCTATGCAAATTAGAAGCGCTCGGGCAGAGTTCGGGGAACCTGATTGGCCCGCAGTATGTCAGTCATTTCATGTGACGACATTCTGAAGTTAGATACAAGATACACATGTGTGAGCTACTAGTGCAGTGAAAGTTTATCAGAATTTCACAAATAATTTGAAGGAAGGATTAAGAGAGAGAGAGAGAGAGAGAGAGAGAGAGAGAGAGAGAGAGAGAGAGAGAGAGAGAGAGAGAGAGAGAGAGGAGGAGGAGAGAGAGAATGAAATTTCGCACTCTTTTAACTCGATTCCTTTTTTTTAGATTAAAACGAATTATTAAAGCGATCCTTTGCGTTATTCACGTCAATAACAGTCAGAATTCTCACTCCTTTAATTCTCAGACTAATTAGTTAATTAGCGAGGGGTTTTGGCGCGTGCGAACTCTAAACCACCTCTGATGCCCTCGAGCTCCAAACTCTGCTTTATTTTTTGATGGCAAGCCCGAATAATGCCAGTCTAGCATGGCTGTCTCTCCAGCTCGTGCCACCCGCGCACCGACATGGCATTTAGCCGCGTCTTCTCGGACCCTCCGTCCAAGAGCATCTTTAAGCCCTTCGCGGTCATGCTGCTGTCCATCCTCGCGTCTCTGTACCTCCTGCACTGCCTCACGGACCGATGCGGGACCTGCGCGCCCACGGACAGGAGAGACGCGGAACTTCACGCCTCGAAACTTAGAGATTTTGGGTCGCTGAGGCGAAAGAGGCTTCTTCAGACATGGACCTCGACGAGGCACAACAGATTAATCCACCGGCTCGAAAGCGTCAGGGGAGAGGATTTACCTGGAATTGAGGCGGATGAACACATGTTTCAGTCAAACGCACGGCTGTCCAACTCTTTGGATGGAGGTTTGGAGACGCGTTTTGGTACAGGTAAACTGAGTTCGCTAGGTGAGGGGAGTAAGAAGCTGCCCCAGGCGATCATCATCGGCGTGAAGAAGGGCGGGACGCGCGCGCTGCTGGAGTTCCTGCGCGTGCATCCCGATATTCGCGCGGTCGGAGCGGAGCCCCACTTCTTCGACCGTAACTATGACAACGGACTGGACTGGTACAGGTAAGTTAACTAATGATCAGTGATAATCATGTGCACAACAGATTTAAAAAAAAAAGAAGTTATGCGTTACCATTATTAGATATGCATCTTAAAGATTAATAGACCTCAATGCATGACTAAAAGAAATAAACATTATTATAATTATCTAGCAAACCTAATATAGTTTATCGGAATAATGTATTGTATATAATTTTTTATGTACTCATACGTAGTTTATAATATAGTAATATAACATATATGCGCAGTTTATAATATAATAATATAACATTTATATATATATATATATATATATATATATATATATATATATATATGTGTGTGTGTGTGTGTGTATATATATATATATATATATATATATATATATATACACACACACACACACACACACACACACACACTGTTTATTATATAACAATATAAAAACACAGTTTTGTTACTGCATAAAATAAATGTATTTGTAGTACTGCAATGTTATTATTCTCAATCAAATAATTATCATAAATAATTAAATATTGTTGTAGCGCTGGTGTTTAGTTGTGTCAGTTGTTGTGGATGGCCAACAAGTTAAAATAAAGCGCGCGCGCGCACACACGCACGCACGCACGCACGCACGCACGCACGCACGCACGCACGCACACACACACACACACACACACACACACACAAGCCTAATCTAAAAGTAACACTATAAATATTTTAGTGTGTAGCCTAGCCTATAATAAGATAGAATTAATAAGATTAGTAATTGCAATTAGTAATTGTTAATTCTGTTTATAAAAAAGTATTTGTGGGTTGAAAACTATATATTCAAATAAATGGAAACACTGTGAGCTTTTATCCAATCAGCTGCTAGATCAGATTACAGTTGTACAAAACAGAACAGCTCTGATTTGCTCATTTTCTAAAACATGATAATGAACTCCTCACTGTTATTATAGGAAATTCTCTTGCGGGTATTTTGAGCTCAATCAAATGTCATCAAATTACAGAGAGAGCATAAGCTACAAAAGCATCCTTACAATAATGCACAATATGCTGTTTGAGATCAGTATTTGTTCTAATTGAATTTGGAAATTAAAAAAAGCTTCCTAAGAAAACAAGTCTCTTAAAAAATATGTACTTCCATCAAACATTTTTACTGTATAAAAGGATTTATGCAGTTGTTTTATGGTTGTATCAGTTTATGGGCCACCATTTCTCAATATACGTTTAGGAATTAAGATTGCATGATGAAGATCTATTTTATGACATACAGTTTTCTTGTGTTTTTGTTGTACTCTTATGTGTATGTTTTCTGCATCTATATGATGTGTGTGTGTGTGTGTGTGTGTGTGGTGGATTCACATATCTTCAGGCTGATGTTAGAGTTTAACAGCAGCTTGTCTTTTGCCGTTTTGTGTAATGGAGCATATCAGGCATCACAGCTCTGTTATTAAGAGGGATTATGACCGTAATGAAAGGTTACCTGTCTGTCTCCGCAAGGTATATTTCACCACCAGATTTAGTTAACATACCAGGTCATAACTGCAAAGACAAACTTGCCTTTCTCCTCCACTGGATTATACCTTCTATCACTTCTTTCTGTCAAAAGCATATATAAAAACAAACAAATAAATAGACAGTAATGCATAAATCCTTCAAAACCACTCACTCCATTTATCAACACGCAGTCTCTCTTTCTAGCATCACTCTCACACCCTTACACACTGCTATTCATCCTTTGTGTTTTGTTATATCCACGAGGATCCCATCCACCCAGAAGAGTTGCCAGGATTCTTAGGAATGCGACACAAGGTTTTGAAAACAGGCCTGGTAGTCGTAAAACCCAGCCATCCTTTAAAAAAGGAAGGGCTTTGACGCAAGAAAACAATAAATGCAGTATCAAAGTTATTTGCTAAATAATAGCATGTGCCAAATTACTCGTCCACTTACAGTATGTCTGCATGAACAACAAGTGTGTATAAAAAGTGTTGGAAGGTCTGTCAGTTAAAATAAACAAAAAGCGAGTGGAATAGCTAGGCTAATATAAAACATTAAGAAGCGTGCTTTACTTGAGCTAAAACAAACTGGACGGGTGTCAACTTTCTACAAGACAGGAAAAAATAAAAAAATAAACTATGGAGCCAATGTTTTTCCCCCACTCTCTCTCTCTTTTTTTAATGAGCTGAAAGACATTTCCTGAATTTATGCACAAGGCTGGACAGCTTGATGGATCTGTGCAAATGTCTTGCAAATAAAGAAAACAAACATAAAATTACTTTTGCGGCATAAATTCTCACCCTTTGTCAAACCCTCTGGGAATAATTGCGTTTCTCCCGACCGCTGAAGTTATGAATGGGCTGTTTTTTTTCTCTCCCTGCACTAATCACTGTGTCCAATTTGCTGGAATTATGTGACTCTTTTCAGGCTAGGCTGTGAATGTTTAAACACAGAAACTTCCATCTGCGGGGATGAAGGTCCTTTGTATGTCGTAATGGCTGATACGGACACTGTGAAGGAATCACACAACTTTGCTTCTCTGTGGGAATGTGAGACGTGTGTGTGTTTTGTCAATTAAGTTGCTCGTGTTCGGTTGGTCCCATTGGTGGTGCAAAAAGTCTGAAGAAAAATCTCACAATCTTTGACTGCCACAAGCTGTGCTGAGCATTTGTGCTTTACTGTTTTCAGCAGTTTGTCAAAGAACAAAAACAACGATGAAAAAGTAAGTGCAGCGTTGTCAGACTGCATCTGTGCTACTACAAATATCAGTTTTGTGGTTGCTTGTCAAAACATTTCTCACCCATCTGTGAGTAGTGAGATCTGACATGCAGCCAGAACCTCTGTGAGAGGTAAAACATTAAGTGTTTATATACTATTATGAAAGCCATGTATTTTATTTGGTCTGTGAAACCCTTCTTTTAATAATTGACAGCGTTTGCAGCCAGCTTAAAAAAGAGATCATCTGAAATACTAGATGTAATGAGTGGTCTTTGCTTAAACGAAAAAGTCTGTTACAATCAAATCTTCTGGAATCAACCTTCCAGAAATCTGTCCAGAGGTGTATTTTATTGATTCAATGGCTAGATTTATTGCATTGCAGAACTGGACAATCATCTCTTACCATTGGTCTATAACACCTGACTCTTCCAGTAGATACTGTAGTCCATAGAAACAAATGAGTAAATATAGTAACATTGCCACACTTTAATATTTAGGCCCATTCACACCAAGGACCATAACCATATACCAATCAAATCACTGACAATAAAGTTAATCTACGTGTTGCAGAGGCTTAGAATTTGCATCTGAATTGATACAATCACACCTGTATAAATAATGTTCAGATTAATGTTCTAAAATAACATTTTGAATATAGAAATATAACGGATTTATTTTAATTAGTTCTACTTTTAAATATGAAACTGAAGTTAAAACACTTGAGTGAGCCACTGAATCGTTTATTTCAACTGATTCTTTCAAAATTCATTAATTAACAAAATAGCAAAAACTTGCTTATTGAGCTTTTGTGTAAAATCAATATCACATTTGCAGTCATGCTCATATTTGTGAAAACAGCTCTCTGCTCTTGTGATATTGTTTTGTCCTATGTTAAACAAGATATCATACAAGTCAGTTTTTACATCATATCTTGAATTTTGTATTGAATTATGGTATGTTAATTGTGGGCATTTTTGAGACAATCCCACATTTATTGCACTACAGTGACAAAAGAAATCACATTCGAAATAAGTTAAGTCAAGCAGTAAGTTTTACATCAAATCACATTAATAATGTTCACAAATAAATCAGATAATTCACTGACAATTTAGTGATATCCTAGCAGTTGTGGTCTTGAGATAGAATCCAAAGTCTTTTTAGTCCGAGACAAGACAAGACCAAGACTTTCAAAAAATGGTCTTAAGACTAATCTTGAGATATCTTGAGACTACAACACTACTGCAGCACTTAGAACACAACAATATCATTTTGGTCTGGACTGGTGTGTAATTTAGTTATAGTTATCATTCTTGGTGTGAACTGACCTTTAGAGCCTACTATACTTTCCAAAAGTCTGGGGTTGGTAAGATTTCTTTAATGTTTTCTGAAAGAAGTCTCTTTTACTCATAATGTTATAGTTTAATATACACGGTTAAAAAAAAAATTAAGGGAACACTTAAATCTTAATAAAATATTACATTTGAAAATCTTTATTTATATGCACTCTATAATTTGACAAGAATAAAATTATGTGACAACGGTTAGTAGAACCAAAATCATCAACATGCAGCACTGGATTCAAAATCATACCAAAAATCTATGTAAAAACGTAAAAAAATGTATCTTCTTCATCTAAAAACTTCCTACACACTCTAGGCACAAGAGGTCTGGTATCATGCACCAGGAGGAACCCAGAGTCCACTGCATTAGCATAAGGTCTGACAAAGGCTCAGAAGATTTTATCCCAGTGCCTAATAGCAGTAAGGGAACAATTGGCGAACATGTGGGGTGTGACCCTCCAAGGATATTCTTCCCCAGACTATTACTGACCCACCGCCAATTTGGTGATGCTGGATGATGATTCACTTAGCATAATGTAACCCACGGCATATCCAGTCTCTAGGGTGCTTATGGCAGACTTGCCAATTCTGTTGTTCCCTGGCAAATGCCAACTAGCCGCACAGTGCTGAGCTGTGAGCACAGGTCCCAGCCTCATGAAGTCTATTTCTGATAGTTTGGTCAGAAACATGCACACCAGTATCTGCTGGAGGTCATTTTGTAAGGCTTTGTATGTTCTCCACCTGTTCCTCCTCGCTCAAATGAGCAGACACCGGTCCTGCTGCTGGGTTGTTGCCCTCCCAGTATGAACTCCATGCTCTTGAAACTGTGCTGGGAGACACACCAAACCTTGAGATGGCATGTATGAATGTGCCATCTTGGAGGAGCAGGATTGCCTGTGCAACCTGATTGGGTTCCAGGTACCGTCTCATACTACAAGGACCCTAACAAAACAGAAAACTATAGACAAATCAGTCAGGAAAAATAAGGAGAGAACTGTCTTTGGCCACCACCTGCAAAATCATTCTCTTTTGGGGGGTTCTGTTGCTGTTGCCTCTCCAGTGCACCTCTTGTCATTTGCACCAAAGCTTCACTTATGCTTCCTAATTGGACAGATTGATATCACTGAAGATTAACTGACTTTGCTTTATACTGTGATGAGTGTTCCTTTAATTTTTGGAGAAGTGTATTTTAAAGATGTAATTTATTCTTGTGATGGCAAATCATTACAATCAGTGCTACCATTCTTCAGTCACATGATCCTTCATAAATTATTCTAATATGCTGATATATTGGTGCTAAAGGAACATTTCTTATTATTATCATCAATATTTAAAACAGTTAATAAGAGTTAATACTTAATACTATTTTGTCAATACAATGCTGTATTATTTTAAAGATTATTTGATGAATAGAAAGTTTGAATTTGAATTATTTCATTTGAATTAGAATTTCTTATTGTAACAGTGTAAATGTTTTAAATATCACTTTTAATCAATTGAATGCATCCTTTCTGAATAAAAGTATTAAATTGTTTTAAGAATAATCCTGCTGGCACCAAAGGGTTGTGCATTTAAAGAGTTCACCCCGAAATGAAAGTAATTTACTCACCCTTATGTTATTCCAAACCTGCATGAGTTTCTTTCCTCCTTTGAACTTAAAGGAAGATTCGCAAATTTAAAAAAAAAAAAAATTTATGGCTACCATCGATTGTCTGGGAAGCAACATTCTTCAAAATATCTTCTATTATGTTCAACAGAAGAAAGAAACTCACACAGGTTTTGAACAACACAAGTGTGAGTAAATGATAACAGAATTAAACCTTTTGGATGAAATATCCCTTTAAGTTTCACGATGCAGTGCCTAATAAACCATATGAATAACTACAGCACATTCAGATGTGGCACCACTCAGAAACATGCAGGAACATATAGGCAAATAAATTGGTGGAAAAAAAAATCTTCCGAGGATCCGAAATATTTTTCCATTTTTGGTTTTGCACTAATAGTCATACACATTGAATTTGTTGATAAATTATTTGGGCCACTATACTTGTGGTAAATCACATACTTCCTTTTAATTATAGCACTGTTTTATATGTGAGGAAATTAAGTAATTACACATCTGGAGAGCTTGTGCACTTTTGTTTCTTTGCACTCTTCCCCCTCGGTAGCCCCTGCGGTGAGGGCTTCTCTCAAGTGGATTCAAGGCAAGCATATCAAAGCATAGCCATTCAAACTACATTAAAACCTCTTTAAAACTTCAAGCTAGAAAATGTGGAAAAAAATCCTAGGCCACATGTCTGTAGAAACTTCTTATGGACATTTTTCTCCTTAAACTATCCAACGCTGAAGTTTGCATTGTGCAAATAAACTAGCCAGCAAAATCACAAACTCTGTCAACTCCAAATGTCTGTGAACATTAATAGTATTCCCAGCAACAGAGTTTGACTTGTAAAGTTAGTTTGTGATTAAGTGAGTAGCGGGCTCTTAAAAACGCCTCTGTTTGGAGCTAGCACACATCTCTCATCACAGGTGTTGTGGAGAAGTTTTTGGAGAACCTGTGGAGAGGTTGGCTGGCCAGTTGGCAGAGTCTGGTGTGAACTTCACTGAAATAAGGGGGATGTTCTTGAGTGATGCATGGCACAGACCGAGTTCCTTGCACACAGAACATGGTGTTCGCTTCACAAAATCAGACACAGCCTGTGGTAACTGGTTTACAGTGCAGTGGCAATGTTCCTGGGAAAATAAAACCCCTGTGTTAATGGAAAAATGGACAGATTCACATGAGTACAGTAAAAACCGACTGTCAGCAATATACATGTGCTTCAACACATTATTTCACATTCGGCCTGGTGGGGTATTTTTTCAAAGAGTTGTTGATCTCGGTCGTTTTTTAATAGATATCTGTATGTAAACTCTTAAAACAGAGGTTCTTTATTGCAATCTATGGTTCCATAAAGAACCTTTAACTTGCATCCCAAAAAAGGCTCTATATAGTAGATGGTTCTACTAGTTCTTCAGATTATTCAAAAGCTCTCCACATCAAGAAAAATTGGTTCCCAGAAAGCATCTTTGGGGAAACCAAATTGGTTCTTCTCTTACATTGAAAACCTCATTTTGTGATCTTTAATTTAATTGTTTTCGACAGCTAGTATTAAATACTATTTAAGAATATTTAATAAGACTAGTAATAAAATTATCCAATTATCTAATATACTGTGAATCCCTACAAATGTATATATAAATTAAATCATGATTCATAATTTTATAGTCTTTGTTTAGAGGAGTTTAATCTTCACAAAAGTTTAAGTATGAAAAATCACCTACAATTGAAACAAAAAAAAGTTTCAGAACACGTTTTGTGTTTTATGAGGACATATTAAAGACGTAATGATTTGTATACTGTACAAACTGTACAAAAAAAATCCATGCCACTAAACCTTCTAATCAGAGAAAAGTGGGAAAATCATGTTGTTTTTTTTCTGAACTCAAGGTTTAAGAAAAAAAAAACTATGAAGACCACTAAGTTACACACTCCTATAGGGGTGCCTGGTTCACCTGCTTGCATACACACCTGTGTGTGCTTTATTAGATCATTATACTGTTTTCTATTTGAGTCAGCCTCGGGGCAGGTTGTACTGTAATGTTGTAGTGCTAGGATGACATAAGCCAGCTGGGACATGAAATCACACTGAACAAAGAGAACCCTGTGCGTGTGTGGAGGCGTTTGATCTGGTTTGGCTAGGGGCACTGCTGTGACTTTCACTCAAGTTACTGCAAATATACAGAGAAACACTCTTATCTCTCTCTGCATTTCTTACGCAGTTCAGTAGACAGTTAAATAGTGGGTCACAGGAAGGTTCATAACTGTGATGAAGGTCATGTTTGGAGGTGAGAGGGGTCAGTAACTGGATCTGTAACGTGAAGGACTTTGACTTGGTTTCAGGAGGGTGACAATTAATGTCAGGTGTAAAGAGGGAACTCAAGAGGTCTCTCAACTCTTGTTCAGAGCATGTGTATGCATGCAATCTGATATACACATAGATGGAATATGGCTGCTTATGACCAACTAACTACATCTGCCATGATGCATCGCATCATTTTTGGATCATGATTAAAAGTGTAACAGGAGAAAGACATTTTGCTTCACTTTTGTCCCGTATGTCAATTTCAAAACTAGTGCTTATTTAGATAACAGGGTCTCTCAAATCTCAAAAGAAAAGCCCTGTAACTACACCACATGATATTTCGAAATCAATGATTGTTTGTTTTTCCTCTAACAGACATAAACATATTAAATAATCTGAATGCATTTGCAATATTGGTAATGGGAAGCAATTAGCTATCAGGTTTTGCTAAAACCATAACACTTTTTCTTAATATGATTACTTTTTCTTAATTACTTTCTGAACGATAAGAATTTAGGAAGATGTGACAACGTTTGCCTTTTAAACATAATCAGTGTTTTATGCTGATTATGCTTAATGTGTATGAATGTATCCAAAAAAAATTCTTCACTGATACTGCTTTGCTACTTTTGCAAAATTAGGTAGAGCTTGGCAAAAAGTAGGATATCATACAATTATAGTAAATATATAGAGATTTCTTACATCATTGCTTTAGTATGTAGAAAACAATATAATACAATATAATTTATTCAAACATAAAACACAAATACAAGGATCTGTGTAATGCATAAAAACAAAACACAATACATAATTTAGCGCAAGATAAGTTCTAAAGACCCTCCCACACACACACACACACACATACAACAAGCATCTTATGACTTTCTCAGCACAACACACATTGTTTTTCACCTCCTCAAACACACACACACGCAAGCAGCCTCTTTAGCGGCTGATCCCCAGAGCCGTTTGGGGGGCCAGGGCACAGTGCTGGCTATCAACAGCTGCCTGAAAGGCATTTTGGGAATCCAGCCCCCAGTGGGCACTGAAAAAGAGAGCAGGTGTAGACAGCCCCACAGACACAAACACACACACACACACACCTGATGCAATTATATGCCACACCTACCTCACAACCTAAACATGGCTTAGCAGGACACATTTGCAACTTTTGCCATTAAGATGAGAGCAAACAGGCTTTATTAAAGAGTGGGAAAGGGTTTGATAATTTACAGGTTTCGGGTCACAGGGAACAGCTCTAAAAGGCGAGAGATGTCTGCCGTGAGAGTGACCCTTATGCAGACACAGATGGGAATACAAGGGATCAGTTACTCACAAGTCCGGTGTCACCACTTGTTTATGTTGTTCGATTTGTGTAGGCTTTGATTCCGAGATAACTGTTAGGCCTGTTTTTAACTAAAGAGATGGTGTCTAGGAAAATTTGTATGGCACAGCATCGAAGTGAAGATGCTTGCGCATCCAAAAGCTCCATACATGTTATCGCTTGAGACCAGCTTGCAACAAATGATTAATTTTTCAGTTATGTCATTATTTACCCTCCCTCAAGTAGTTTCTAACCCTATTGAATTACATTCTTCTATATTATATATATAGATTTTTTTTTTTTATTGACTGAGGCTTTTAAATTCCAAAATGACAAACAAAAACTATAAAAAGTATCTTAACCCTTGTAATGATACAAAAGATTACCATTGAAAATAAAATGACATAAAATCACTCTATTAAAAACTTATCACACATATTCTTACACATTACTAAAAAAATATGTACGTGATGTTAAATTTTTTTTTAGCTGCTTTCACAAACTGATTATATTATGAACCGAATTGTCATTTTTTGATGTTTTTAAAAACATTTTAACAAATTAAATAGAAAAGGTCAGTTCTTTGTGAAAAAAAACATCTTCTGCATGCTTTCCTCAAGGTCAAATAGTTATGCATGTCACTTGCGCCACTAAAATCATGGGTTTGATTCCCAGCTAATTGAATATGAATGAACTAATTAAAAAAGTATGGCTTCAAGTTTCTTTAGATAAAATAATCTGCCAAATGTATAAATGTACATTTAGATACCTTTAGGGGGTATTTGAGAAACTAAAATGACAAAATACATCAAAATGTGTTTTTATTTTGGGCTTATGCAGCTGTCTTTAACTATGAAAGGATGTGGGTCAAATTGACCCGCAATCACAATAGACATTTTTAGGATTAGATAGACAAGGATTTATATGCCAAGTCTTCTGAAGTCATACGATAACTTTTTGAGAAACAGATCAAATGTGTTTATTCTCTGAAAGTCATACAGGTTTGGAACAACATAAGGGTGACTAAATCCCTTTAAGTGGAGTTTATATGTGACTGTTTTCAAAAAGAGTGGGGGATTTTTGGTGACACGAGCAACAGGTACTTGTGTGATCCTCGTTCTAAAACTGTTGGATACTGAAGGAGAAATCTGTAGCCAACTAGCAACCAACAGTACTGCAACATTGATGGTGACATTCATCTAATCTTTACTGCAATTTTTCTAATTCTTTAACATGTGAATTACTGCATAGACACACAACGCTACAGGAAGCAACAAGTCTTAATAGCATACATGACAAGCAGCTGCATTTACTTACTCTTACTTTGACAAAGAAGAATATATTAATCATTAGTGGAGGCGTTTTATCGCCATAAAATCCTAAAACCTTCACAGATGTCAGAGCAATTTATTCAACAAGCTCTTAAGGGTCAGTGAATGTAAATTTTGGTGTATTCGCTTTGAGCATTATGGACCTACAGTGGTTGATGCTTTTGTATATTTTAAAACAAACTAACCCAGGGCGGTTCTCAATGTATCAACCGAAACAGCTCACACTCAGACTTCAGCACTTGCAGCAATTTAGTATCATTTCACCTCCTCTGCAGATTCCTTTCTCTCTCCTTAGAAAAACCTCGAAAGTGGTAGCAAAGTGTTATCCTGTCATAAAGAAGTTGAAATAGTACACCAAGCACTTGGCAGTAGAAGTGCATGTGGGTTTATGTCCATGCAGAGCCTGCAGGAACAATGCAAAAGGAATCTGACGATATAAAGGAGCCGCTGATGTCTGTGAACTAGACCCAACAGTGCTGAACAACACTACCCACAAAAAACAACAACAACTACAATAGATCAATCCTGCAAAAGACTGCATGTGAGCAAAGCTGTCGCTACAGCGAGCCAGTAGACGGTATACCGAGACCGGAGACAAAGAGAGAGAGGGGTGTTGTGGGTAAATGATGCATGGCAAGAGCACATACGTGTTACGGGCCTCAATGGGGCGGAATGGTGGAATAAACCCTTTCCGTCGCATGATGGATTTCACTTTCCCAGTGCACAGGCAACAGCTTCATCACGAGAGACAGAGAGAGAGCAGAGAGAGAGAGAGAGGCAACACTCGGAAACCCAGAAAATAGATCCTTTTCAATCCTGATAGAATTGTTAAAATGGTCAAATTAGTCAAATAAACACTTTTCTGGCAAGATTATATTAATTAGTGCCATTTAATATCTTAATCATCTGATGAAAATGAAATGTAGACTCATTATAACCACTTCCGTTCATGAAGGCTGCACAAAGGCCTCTTTTAAAATGCATAAGTAGTCTTTTTCTTGCGTTTTTGGCATACTTTGTTCCTCGGTCACACTTGAAATATAAGAGCCGTTTTAAATGATTAGTTTGCGCGAGTGTTGATGTGGTTCATATTGTTAGGTGTTTAACGCTGTGTGTGTCCTGAGAGCTGCTGTGTGTAATGTGTGAGTTATCTTTCCATGTGACCCGTGCCAGCAGTACAAACCATGCCAGTGCTGTGGTGTCCCTGTGCCACTGTGAATCAGAGAGAAAACAAGACAGAGAGAGAAAGAATTACAGAGAAATGCCAAGTGAAAAATGTAATTGTGTGTGGGTCAGCCCGGTTTAACCCATTTTCTTTCCTTGTGCAAATCTGCCTGCATGGTAAGCTCTGAAAGAGAAAGAAAACGTACCGTTTTTAAGAGATTGATGGTGCGTATAATATCAAAATTACTATATTACTTTCCAAACAGTACTCTATACCAGTGGTCCCCAACCCCTGGTCTGCGGATCAAATGGATCAAATTTGTTTTTTTTATAAAAGTCTAATTCCACTTGATAACTCAAAATAAAATAATTAAAATGGCAGCAGCTTCAAAAGTTAAAGACAATAGGAATAAATATATTATTCTAATTTATTACAGCTGATGCTATCGAATATGCTTTCTCAATTCTTCAACATTTTGCAAGAAAATATATTTAATAAATTAATGTTTTTACATTTACATGCATGCATTTTGAAGATGTTTTTATCCAAAGCAACTTACAATAGAGAAACATAAGCATTTCGTAACAGCCAATACTATTCATACTATACAATGTCATGTTAATTACAAAGCTATGACAGTTATTCAATATTTAACATGGTT
The DNA here is from genome assembly GCA_037043235.1 of Rhodeus uyekii. Lineage (NCBI taxonomy): Eukaryota > Metazoa > Chordata > Actinopteri > Cypriniformes > Acheilognathidae > Rhodeus > Rhodeus uyekii. The sequence goes on from JAWRVZ010000059.1 coordinate 1,291,650, forward strand.
CATTCATTAATTTATTGTTTATTATTTTTCTGAAGGCAGTCTTCAAGTTCTCATAACAGCTATAATTCTTGATCTCACTATGGATAAAGCAGTAGCCGGTATATTATCGAATAACATATTGATAGCCTTGTCATAGTTTTGCTGTATTTCTCAATCACAGGGAACATAAGCTGCAATATGTGCACATATTGCTTTTATTTTAAGCGACTGATGTGTTCGTGTTCAAGGCATATTGTTTTGACTTTAGAATGAATTTGGGAAATGTATCATGGCAGTTGCAGTTTAATCCAGTGTTACAGAAACACCACAGCTCCAGTAACAGACACTTGAGGGTTGGCAATCTCAGCACAACTGGGCTGATCTCCCACACAAACACACAAAACAGAAAGAAAGAGAGGGAGACTTCTGTGGTAAAGAAAGACATAATTTACCTCACCTATGAAGGCTGTATTCTTGTGGTTAAATCTCTCAGGTGGCCACCGTCTCTATATGTTTAGGTGTTTAAGGTGTTAGTCTGAATATCATATAATCCCTACCGCAGTATCTGTGGATTTATGATGCATAATTAGCCAATTTTTTTCTTAGTTCTTCCGCAATATGCATAAATTTCAATCTCTGTTGTGATTTAAAGAGTCTCATAATTCCCGTAAGAGACTCTCCACACATTTTACTGGACTCCTTTCAGGATCCAATAGATGTTTTTTTGCCGTATAATTCATAATGTAGACATATAACATGAAAAGTGTATGTGCATATGTTTGTTGAATTCATTCATCGTCTTTATGAATATTTGTCCAGCCAGACGTAAGCTCACCCTACTGGTCGGTACGGCTAGCAGACAAATCAGTCATCAGAAGAGAGTGACCCGCTCTGGCACCGGAGCGCTGACGGATGAAGCCCACTGGCAGAGCTTGGCTCTTTTGCATAAAGATAGAGTGTAGGTCTGTGATGGATACTGTAACCACAGACTCCTCAGACGAGGTCCAGTAATTTAATGAGTCCCAAACTGAACACTTCTAATTGCTAATGGAACCAGCCTTGACTCGCCATTAAACAGTCTGGAGGAACTTTGACAGAACGTTGTGTCTAAGTGATGGAGGAGAAGCACTTCTTTGCTTGTTTTGCTTTCTTGTTTGTGAAAAATGAAGCATTTATGGTACATCGATTATACTTGCAATGAAGGGGAAAAAGGTGCTGTATTGGTTAAAAAAAAAACAGAGCAAGGAAGAAAATACCAAATGTAAGAATTAAACACTAAGACTGATTTCTACTTATTTTAATTTATAGGGTTTCCTGGGATTTTACATTTTCTGACCGATTAATTTCCATGACTTTTCCAGTTATTTCCAGTTATTTTATACTTTTCCAGTGAAGGATTTTTAAAATATATATATATTTGTTTCTTTCAGAGATCATACTCACAGAAGTCTATAGAGACTATAAATGTTTCCTTGACTTTTCCAGTACTTTTTATGATAAAGTAAAAGCGTTCTAAAAATAATTTTATAGATTATTGTACTTATTTAATTTCAAAATGATTCAGAGCACAGCAAGAAAAAAATATATAGAGAGACAAACACATAACCTTTTATGATTTCAATTACTTTTCCTGTCATACTTTTGAAATTCACTAGTTTTTATGGACCAAGTGCCAGATTTACTAACAGCTTGCGCCAACAGAAACCCTCTTTTGACATAAAAAAAAACTACGTCAGGATTTACTTAAGACACACTGTTTAAAAAAAAAGACTGACCTTGTTTCAAATATGCATTTATAGGAGTTTCTATTTAATTTACTAGTATTTGCACCACCATTCTAGTAAATCTGGCCTCAAGTTTGTAATTTCTGCCACACCGAACTAAATTGCAATGTTTTCTTTGAAATGTGAAGAAATGTGAGACAAGAAAGTATTCCTGCTTTTCACTTTAAATGACTTGAACGGTAGTGCAGTTACAAACTAAACTAAATATCTAGACGCAATAAATTGAATTCAAAATAATTGAATTATAATTTTTAACTAGTTCCTCATTTATCCAGTAGACTCGAACAAAAATGAAACAGAAACTTGTATGACCTCTTCACGACCTGGCCTGTAAACATTTAATAACGCTCAGAGCGCACACTAATACTGTATCCATGTCATTCTTTTGAGAGCGAGTGTGACAGCATATTTAAAGAGCTTAGACAGATGAGACAGGAAGAGAGTGTTTTTAATGACATCCTCCTGAAACAGAACACCCTGAGAACCTCTGAGGTCCTTCAAATCTCTCATTCCTTCATCCCCTTGAGAGACACACCCTTCAGCTACTGTCTCAAGTACTGACGTTTCCGCTGTCTCTGCTTAAATACAAGCAGTTATTAATTGTTTTTGTTTGTACATTGTTTGACTGACCATATAGTGATCTCAAAAAGTATTTGGACACTTCAGACACTTAAAAATGTATTAATGCCATTAACAATACATCAAAATAGGCAATTCATTTATTATAAAGAAGGACTCACTTATTAAGAATTAAAATTAATTATAAGTTCATTTGAATTAATTAATTATTAATTATATGAATTAAGTAATATTAATAAATATAAATTAATTATATTTAATTTAAAAAAAGGGATTTATTATGAAAAAAAATAACTTCAAAACATGGAAGTATCTTATGTTTTAAATGAAAATATAACAATATGTATATTTTACAATCTGGTTATCAGACGTTAGTTGAACTTGTTCGTGGCTAACTATATCTGCCGTGACTTTCCTAGAACAGAAGTGGAAGAAAATGTTAGTTCTGTGAAAAGCAACAGCGAATATTATTTATATTATTCCGAGAAATGAAAAGTTTTTGAGCACATTCTGCAGTACTTCAAGAAGATCATCTCAAGAAGAACTGGCCTTTAGTTATTCGCATTAGTTTATCAAACTCACATAACTCAAGTTATATTTAACCAGTCTTCTGGATGCATTATCACTCCTCCTCATATTATCTCTGAACAGGAAGTTTGGAATCCTCCTTTTGTTCGGAGCAAGAGACCTTTGGGAAAACAGCTTGGAAAAGTGCCCTTTTTCCAAAAAATCTCTCTGTCAGATCACTTCCTGTTTCCTCCTGGTGTTTACTGTACACAGGCGGACCATTGTGGGTGATTCATTTTCATTTGCTTATCACCTTAATTGAGGTCCCTTGGAGTTTCCGCAACAACCATAATTCCATTACACAAACTATTCTGAGACATTTTATTAACACAAATGAGGCATCAGGCCCTCCCACCACATCTAATGTCAGTCTAAGCAGCACATAACAATCCCACACATCAATGTTCTGACATCCGGCCACATCAGACCATGAGGTCTTAATCACTTCCGCTGCTCAGAGGGGAGGGAAGAACGGACGCAGAAGTCCTGCCTAGTTATTGGGTCTTTCTATCCCTGTAACTTTGGCTAGAAAACCACTGACCCTGATATGTAACTTGTCCCCCATTGCTGTCTCAAATCATACAGCTTCTTGCTTTCTCATGAGATCAGGTTGCACGCAGCACCAGATTTAAATACGTGGAAATGTGTTAATGATGTGGAGGATGTGTAAATGTCAGTGTCATTTTCAAGTGCTCATTTACCTGTCGTCACTTTCTCACACTGATACAAATTCTGATTCGGAGCTTCTTTAAACTACAGCACTGAAAGATTTAGAGCTGGCAGAATGCTTTCTGCATAATTGCACACAAAAAAAAAAAAACACACACACATAGACACTGACTTGTTTTTAATCTACTCACTTCTGCTGCCTCAAACTATGCATAAATGACCAACTGCCTCCTCTGCAATTTTCATACATCGTACTGCTCATGATAGCTAATGTATATGCAAATCAGATGCTAACTCACAGAGAATATGAATGTAGATAATATGCATTTTATTCTCTATATTTTGGCAAATGTTTTTTTCTTAAGCGATGCTCGTACAGTGATCCCATCCTCATTATTATCCATTTCAATCTCTAATCGTTATTTTCACGCCCTGATTTTATTCATACACTTTGTTTGGTACGTGCGGTGCATTTGTCTTTCAAGCATGGCTTCCTTGCTCAATCTCTCTCGCTCTCGATTCCTCAAAAATTCACACATTATCTTCCTTCAGCACTCTCCCATTATGCTAATGCATTTTGAGGAGCGATTGCATCAGTATAAAAAAATAGAGTAAAATCTCTCTGATTGATTAGGCGAGTTATCATATCGGGACGGCCCACCCCAACACCCCTATATGCCATTACGGCCGACACAGAACACTGTTCATTTATAATCACTGGCATGAGTGTTTTGTGCTTTTGTTTTTTAAAAAGCACATTAGTTATAAGACAGATAACTTCTGATTGTGCACAAATAAAAAGCTTCATCGTTCACATGCTTCATGTCAGCTTGTGTTAAAATAACCAGTGCTTTGTTTTCCAGGAAAGGCTCCATGACCCTTAAGCTTGCCAACATTCAAAATTTTAATTCTTCCATCGTTTTTCTTGTTTGCAAAATTGGCTTATTTTCCAAACAGTCAATCTATCAAAAAACAATCTTTCCATTTTGTTCCAAGACAAAGGCAGAGTTGTCTGTAGGTCTTTTGTTAAAGTCTTACAACAGCATCCTTCTGTAATCCATTCCTCATCTTCCCCTCTTCATTTAAATAACAGTCCCGTCGGAAAACCTAACTATTGTTGACAGCTTTTCACAACACCCTCTGTCACACCTCCTATCAGCAAAAGGACCGTTTCTACTCAGCCGTATGGATTTTCCTTCGCTGTAGGAAAAAGGAAGAGGTATTTCTACATGTTTCATTTCTCCCAGGACAGATATTTCTATTTATCAGGGTTCACCGCATATTTTTTGGTTCTGTTGAATCTGGGTTCAAGCCCAGTCCAACCGCCGCTCAAGTTCAGACACGTTACAAACCACAAAGGCTTTCTTCATTGGCCTACTCATCTCTTCCCCTTTATTTCAATCTTCCTGCATATTAAACATCCTAATTCAACTGCCACAGATAGCTCTGTTCTTTCATTTCACCGTCACGGTCACCTATACTGGTGCATACAGCTCCCTTTTTTCCTTGAGCTATTTACTTAATGGCTAAAAAGAAAAAGACCTCCAAAATTGAAATGGCACATTAACCCACCCCTTTTTTTCCCATTTTCTAGCCCTCCTGCCTTTCTTCACACTCCTCGTTCAGATAAATTACAGTGCTCACACATTATTACGAGGCACATTACTTGTTCCGCCCAATATGTAAGAGGAAAGGGGGACGAAATCCCATCAAATATTTAAAGCAACAGACTTCAAATCGACCTCGTGACAAGCAACACACACTGCTTTTTTGTCTTGTTTTTTTTTTCTTTTTTTTCTGAATATTAAAGTATTGATAAAGAAATCCTTGTAGAAAGAAGAGAGAGTATATTTATCTAGATTAGCATTTGAACACTTTACAAAGAAAATGTTAAGTATAATCAACTTGGATTGTTCAAGTAATTTCAGCTTAAATTACATTAAACTGACTTAAATGTGTTGAATCTTGTATAAGAAAACAAGTTGTCATTAATGATCATATAATTTTTTACAATGAAGGAAGGCAGACAGATAGGTGTTTCATGCGAGAATCAACTTGAACAACTTGAATCGTCTTTACAGATGATTAAATAGAAATGGGAGGAAAAAAAATAGAACAGTCTTAATTCCGTATGCAAATACCTGAAAGAAGGAAGACCAACCGTGATTCGGTATGCAAATATTACCTGTGGCGCAGGTTCAATATTATGGTATTTGGTTACAATGCACTTAAGAACTAATGATGTCCAACCAGCACCACAGGCCTTTAATGATGCAATGTCCATTTAAGTTTACAAGAAACCCTGTGAGCTTATCTATATATAAAAAAAATTAAAAAAATTAGGGTTAGGGTTAGGGTTATATATATATATAATATTGAAGAATTGCAATATCTACAAAGTCAGTTCTTTGTTAATCGCATTGGGCTGCTTTAATTTCAGAAGTTATGATTTAAAACAAACCCCTATCTAATATGTTTAAGCAATATTAATCTAGTGCTGCCTTGCAAGCACTGTAATGAGTTTATATGAAGCATGGGATAAAATGGCATTTTTAAACATGCTAATCTGAGCTGTAAAGTATGCATGATGGCAGGCTGTAGCAGCACAGGGAAGAGTTGTGAGTGAACTGGCACCATGACAGGCAGAGTAGGATGGGAGTCTTTTGTGTTAGCAGAGCTCAAAGTAAAGAGTCTTAGAGAGAGAGGGAGAGGGAGGGAGGGGAGAGAGAGAGAGAGAGAGAGAGAGAGAGAGAGAGAGAGAGAGAGAGAGAGAGAGAGAGAGAGAGAGAGAGAGAGAGAGGGGAGAGAACGGATGAGGAACAGACTCAAGTATAATCACATGAAAAAAGCCCAGGAAGAGAAGAGAGAGTGACAGCGAAGTGCAAGTGAGGCTGATGAAAGAGCAGAAATTAAACAAGGAAGAAATGAAGATTATAGCTTACAGTAAGAGAAGAAAAGTTTAAGACAACCAGAGAGGGACTTAGAGAGAGAGCAGACTCTGTGTAATCAGCTTTGCTCCTCACTCTTCCATAAAGTGCTTGATGGTTCATCCCTAAGCCTTCTTTTTTCTTTATCATCTTCCATTTTTCCTACTTTCATCCCTTCCCAAACCGCACTACTCTGCCTCTGCCTCTTTCTAGCTCATGGTTATTGGCCTAAATAGGTCAATAAAAGTAGTGCAGACACCCAAACGTCTTTATTAGAATATAAAAAGGAATTAAACCTCTGACTCTTGTAGAAATACCATAACCAGGTTGACCCTGCACAGCTTCAGATTATTTAAACAGGTTTTTTTCTGAACGCTTTCTGTGTCCAAAATGGGCTAGACAAACAGATTATATAACTACTAAGGCCAGACATCCCAATTTGCATTCTATCTATCTATCTAATATAGCAGGGGAGGCCAACCCGCGGCTCTTTGACTGCTCTTTTGCGGCTCTCATCCGGCCCGCAGAGACCTTTTTGTCTACGGGGGAAAAAAACATAATTTTACGTGTATCCTGCCAAGATCAGCCGCCGCTTACGTGGACATTATGTTTTTACCAAATTCAAATAGAGGCGCGCAGAAGCGCGTTCCCTTTCGAGAGTGGGAACGAGATGTTGCAATGAAATGTATTTGGGAACTCCTCCCCTTAACGTCATTTCTGAAACCTTATAGGATAACGGCAGTTGACAACTGGCCAATCGTAGCGCGGTATAAATAGCATAGGCGCTTCAGAATATTGCGTCAGAATATTTCCTTCACACTTCTCTAAACGGAATATGGAAAAATAACAGGTTACGATAGTAACCGGAGACGTTTTCCAACCGATCACTCCATTACCAAACCTTATTCGCGGCATACTTTTTCTACTTCCGGTCACCGTCAATGAGATAATATACCGTTTTTACCCGCATATATTATTCACAGACGCACACTTCTAGCATCGTTATATAGTTCGCGGGTGTGATATGTAAAAAGTGCAAAAATGTTTTGTATAGACTTATAAAATATGTGATAAATGTGTGAGACATTCATAATGTCAAAACCCCGTCAACAATCGCAAATTCCCACGTCAACAGTCAATCGTAACGCGATGCGGATCTGTCAGACAGACGGTATAAATAGCATAAGCGTCAGAATATTTCCTTCACACTTCTCTAAACGGAATATGGAAAAATAACAGAGGTTACGGTAGTAACCGGAGACGTTTTCCAACCGATCACTACATTACCAAACCTTATTCGCGGCATACTTTTTCTACTTCCGGTCACCGTCAATGAGATAATATACCGTTTTTACCCGCATACATAATTCACAGACGCATGCTTCCAGCATGCTCATGTAGCTCGCGGGTGTGATTTGTAAAATGTAAACAAATGTTATGTATAGACATTTAAAGTATGTGACATATGTGTGAGACATTCCAAATGTCAAAACCCCGTCAATAATCGCGAATTCCTACATCCATAGTCTTGTATGCGGCTCTCCGCAGTCATGAGCTTTATTTTGTGGCTCATCATGCTGAACAGGTTGGCCACCCCTGTAATATAGTATGCAACCTTATGCATTAGAACATTCAAATTACAATATGTTGAGATTGTTGAGGCTGGCATATGCTTTATTTTTTTGTTCATTCTTTTGGTTAGGTGCCAAATTATCAGAAATAATATTCATAAAACAGGAGCAGAAACATATAGCACTTGCTATATTTATTGTAGTACTTATTACTAGGGATGAACGATTATAGCATTATCTGTATCTGTAAACCCTATGAGTTATCTGTATCTGTACTCGGACTATGCGGGGTGGGGCCTAACCCGAAATTGGGCAGGTTGTCTTGAAATGGGTGGGGCTTTAACTAGTATGTTATTTTTAATCATTTTTAATCAGTTGCTGTTATGAAGAAATCATTATTTTTAATCATTATTTTTTGCGTGAAGTCAAAAAACCCTAATCTTTAACGGAAAAGACCCATGAACCTGTGTGAGTGAGGGAGAGACAGAGAGAGAAAGAGAGCTGTTCTGTTCTCATTGTTCTGTGTGTGAGTGAGCAGAGCGGGACACAGCAAATCTGCATGTGTAGGGGAGGGGCGCTGTGACTAGCCTATCACAGAACGCAGACACAGTCAGCTACCCAATGAGGATTTTTATTCAATCCGAGCACAGATATTGACTCGTATTACTCGTATGATACTCATACTCAGCAAAAGTGCTTTATCTGGCTCAACTCTACTTATTACGGTACTGTTCAAATGTTTGGTCCCAGAAATATTTTTTGAGCACCAACTCATCATATTACAACGATTTCTGAAGGATCATGTGACACTGAAGACTAGAGTAACGCCTGCTGAAAATCCAGCTTTACCATAAAAACAAAATCAAATTTAAACAAAACACAAATTGTAATTGTAATTAACAATATTACTGTATTTTTGATAATGTAGCCTTGGTGAGCTTTTTTTCATTTTTACATGGGGAAAAAATTACCTCACATTTTTTAACTGAGATGTATTTCCTGTTAAGTGTTCTGGAAGACCAGCCATTGTCCCCGTCCTGATGTCTACACCACCAGACAGGTTTCGGGGCCTTTAGAGCAGAACAATGGCTGCCTTCATACAGATGCTGTTCTACAGGATCTTATATTGTGGTTGGACCAGATGCCGGGAATTGAGTTGGGATTTCCCTTCTTTACAGCATTAGTGGTGTGTGAGTGTGCAGCGTACACCCATGTGCCATGTGCTGGCATTACGCTTGCATTCACACAAGCATACGCCACATTATTAGTTATTAGGTCATATACTTACATCAGCTTTTATTACTTCAGTTTCACTGAAGCAGCAAACACCGAGTGATCCGGGAGTGAACTCAGAAGCAAACAGTGACATCAGTCTCAATTTCAACGGATTAAAAAATCCAGATGATGAACAAGCCTCGTGGACTGATTTCACAAGCATAGGGCATTGGTTTCAGAGCTGCGGGTCCATATTAGACGAGCAATGAGAGCACAGTGTCTAATTTATAGCCCTGTTACCAGAGCCACACAAAAGAGGAGAGTTTGAGCACAGAGCAGCTTGTTCATGTCATCTTCACCCAGTTTGATTTATAGTGGCTCTGATGGTTTTCTCTCTTTGGGAGAATGCTGCACCTTCTCTTCTTGTCCTAGACATAAAATACCCTTCTTTGCAAGTTTCGTTCATGATGTTAGCCATAGAAATTAGGCTCCCCGAAGCAGGAGCCTTTTGTTACGATGGTCTTTTCATTGACACCAACTCTAGCTATATATTAAACGAACAGTTCATCCAAAAATAACAATGTCATAATTTACTCTAATTTAAGCTAATGTCACACATTTATGAGTTACTTTCTTCTGAGGAATATAACTGGATAAATTACTTTCAAGCATTAAAAGTCTCTCAAAAGCACTATAAAAATATCATAAACACCTTTTAAGAGTAGTCTACATGACTCATGCTAAATATACTTTATACTAGTTTTGAGTGATGTCCTTATTGCTCTTGTCCTTAAAGCTATTGTATGGCTTCAAAATACAAAATTATTATTTAAATTATTCACTTGTTGTTTATAGCGATGTGTTTGTGCATGCTCTTTCCAAAAAGTGTCTGTTTCAGGGTACAAAAAAAGTTCACATTATGAGAAATAACAACTAATAAGTACTGAACCAATCTCATCTATTCAGAGTTTAGAGTTGGAACTCTAATAAAGGAAGAATCTGATTCTATAATTTGCATACTGTATTACTAGACAACATTGGCAGAGGGGTCAAAACCCACCAGCAATGATATAAGAGCCCTCATAGAAGGGGTAAAATACCAAGCAAAACAGCAGTCAGTGCAGGTATCTCACCCACGGCGTCACAACTAACAGGAAGAACGCTGACATGTGAAGCGAATCCTCTGAGCCTCTGTTATAATAGAGACCATATGCAGACGTACTAGATCTCTGAAAGTAATTTAGGAGAAGCAAGTACCTGCCGATTTCACTGTAGGAGTGCCAGACTAATGATACTGCGAGCATCACCGCAGCATGGCTGCCATATGTGTTTGGTTTGATCACCTCAGCTGTTGAAAACACAGAAGAACATAATGTGGTCACAGCATGCGTGTTTCTGGTTCAGCCTGGTTTTGGTGCAAGCATAAAAAGTGTGTATTTGTGAGCATATTTAAAAAGTCAGTAAAGTCAAAGTTTCTTTTCAACTAACTATAAAAACGGAGACACTGAAAATGGAAAACTTGAAAAATAAATGTAACTGAACAAAACAACTAAAACTAAGCTTTAACTAACAGTTAGTGGAAACGAAAAATACACTACACTGAAAGGTTAAAGTGAAATTAAATAAAAACATATAATAACCCTTTTTGTGAACTGCATGAAGCGCTATTACATCAGATTGCAGTGCACAAGTTAACAGATATTGAGCTGCACGTACCAAACAATCACTCATTCGAATGTGTGAACGTAAGGCCTTATGCTTTGAGCCCAAATGTAAAATTTGTATAGATTTTTCCAAAGGCTGACATAATATAGCAAAGATTCTGCTTAAATGTGCTTCTAGTATCATCAAAAAGCGCCTGCAGCTGGCAGCATAAAAGTCACTTAGCAAAAATACACATTTTCACACTGTTTAGCCACAGTAAATCGCTCTTTTACCTCAACCTTATTAATAAAGTTAAGGAGTTAAAGATCCAAGATATTGTGAAATCAAAAAATGTATAACTGGGGATGGAGTGATTGTTGTTTTTGCAGAGGTCAAGTTTCTTTGTTATTTTTCTCCTTATGTGGTTCTTACTGGGGGATTTTTAATAGGTCTGGTGTAACAGACGTTTAATCGTCCCCAGCTTCCTCTTGAGGGATCGTATCCACGCCTGGCAGAAAGACTGAACCTGGCAGAAAATCATTGCCTCTTAACGGAGGGCTTAAATGGAAGAGGATATACTAAAGAATAGGCCGTTTAAAGTTAACTAATCTCTGCACAGCTCAGCAATCGAACACACAGCTATTATTATTTTTTTTCCATTCAGTGCTGACTCTTAATAAACATATGACGTCCTACTCCCAAGTGAAACAGATTAAGTTAAACACTTTCACTTGTACAATCATTTGGCATGAATTTTCAGTACCTCACAGATGCAGATTTACTAAAAAAGTTGTTCCAATCATGCTTCTGCATGGACGAGTTGGAAGAAGCAGCACCACTTAGGTATTAAGCTGATCTTCAGGCACTACAAAACCTTAAAAAAAATGAATATCTTGGCTTGGCATTAAGTTTAGGTATCTTATCACTCTCAAGTTCTTGATATCCTCTTGAATTTGCTGGAAAAAGAGAGAGTGTGTAAAAGACAGGGAGAGAGACTTGCTGAAAAATGAAAAGAGAGAAACAAGCTTTAACACAATTTTGTCAATGTATGTGGTCGGTAACTCCGCTATGACTGCGACTGCAACTCAGAAACAAGTGGGTCAGAAAGACATTAAAAAAGAATAAAGATGCCATGTTGAAGTATAGTTACAAACCTAAACCAGTTCTTTTATCTTGAGACCGACACCAACAAACACATACATGTATGCACATACACAGCCACACATATGCAAAGATTTATTTTGCATCTCAATTATCACAGTGAAAGGGCGATCACATAATGACTAAAAAAGACATGCTAAAAATCACAGCAGTAATTTCTTTGGTCATTGTGGAAATGAAAGGTCAAGTCAAGCCCAATGTGGAATACACTATTCCAAGAAGTGAATTGTGCTGTATACTTCTTATTTTGGAAAATTAAGGTTATTCTATGCATACTGTACAGCAGGGGTCGGGAACCTATGGCTCGCGAGCCATATATGGCTCTTTTGATGGCTGCATATGGCTACGCCGCACCCGCGTTACTTTCGCGTTTGGAGGACAGAGACATCGCGCCGCACACCCCAACACCCCCCCCCCCCCCCGGTCGACAGATCGATCGCTTCGGACTATGGCTCTTCACAGCTTCATATTTAAAAAAAAAAATGGGTATATGGCTCTCTCAGACAAAAAGGTTCCCGACCCCTGCTGTACAGTATCTACACACACACCTCGACATTTCTTCATCCGCACACACTCACACTAACCCATGAACTGCCTCTCTAGTAACCCGTGCTGTTTTGTCTGTTTCTGCGACGGCAGCGGGGTGGGGGATCAGGACTATAAATCCACTAATGTCTTCAGCCACACTCAGCTCATTTCAAGCATTCACTTTTCAATCCACAGCCCAGTTTAGCTGCCAAGAGGATCAGAGGAGCGGTCAGGGTTTTCCCTCAAAGCAAATGCAACATTAAAGTTTCCCATCTCATAACGGAAGGCCGTAAGAAGGAGAAGTCGAGGTTCTTCATGTCTGTGTGTGTGGATTTTAACCGGTGGAACGTAAAAACATGTTCATCCTCTTCATGGCACAGAGTGTGGTTTCTCTCAGTCTTTCATTCCAGCCCATCATTTTCTTCAGTTAGACGGGGTGAATTATTCACAAGAAGGTTGCCACAGAGATACTGCTTATTTTTCCTCGCTTACACAATAAACTTGGGACTCACTCAAGTCACAGAGAGACGTGGAGTGAGAGAGCGACAGAGAAAGCCACACTGTGCTTAAAAAGCTGCTGATATATTTATAAGAACAGACTGTAAAGCTAACTCTATAAAAATTTTACTAAACTGTGCAAAAGTAGTTGGTATAGAAAGGGAAGGGAAAAGAAAAACACCTGCAACACACCATATAAACACTCTACTGCACTTCCTGTGGAAAGACCTATTTGTCCAAAATAAGGCTGAAAAAATATCATTCAATATATCATTTTTTTTGTAAACATACTAAGCGAATTTCCGGATTCCCCATCATTCTTGATACAGTGAAAATATAGTTGCTCTAAGTAAAAAAAAAAATGATTTCGGTGTACGTTTTTCCTTGTACTGGCCCGTTTTAACTGTGGCTTGAATAAAGTACAGTGTGTGTGTATGTCTTCATGCGTGTGTGTCAAGTCTGGAAACTTTGCTCAAATGCCTAAATTAGATTTTATTGGATTATGACAGGAGTTTAAATCACTGTCTGAGTTATTACCATAAGGTACCAGTGAAAATCTGTGTGTGTGTGTGTGTGTGTGAGTACACATTCTTGAATATGTCATGAAATAAACCATTTGTTTAAAACTTCGTCTCCCATATTTAGTCTCCTTGAGAAATATGTCCCTACAGTTTTATCCAGTTTATTCGCTTTATGAAATGAAATATAGTAAACCTTTCTGCAGATTTCCTTGCATAACTTGCAGCTATAAATCCAAGAGCTGGAATTCCAAGACTTTTCTGTTAATTTTGCACTTTCCTTGACTTGAATTAAACTACTTTATTTGGACCATCATGTTCCATCATTCTATGTCATCTATTTATTATAATTAATAAAATCTCAAACAAAAATACCTTTTTATTTATATTAGTATTTTATATAATTTATATACTTTATTTAGTTTATTTAACTAGTTGCTTATAGGCATTAATGTTCCTAGGATATTGGTTGTTTATTAGTACTTAAAAAGCACATATTAATGCCTTATTCTGCATGACATATTCTATATTCCTCAATCCTACCCCTAAACCTAACAACTACCTTACTAACTATTAATTAGCAGTAATTAGGATATTATTGAGGTAACAGTCATTTAAGTGTGACCATATAACTTTACGGTATATTAAGTAAACTCTTAGCTGAGATAACGTTCAATTATGAAATTTAGTAGTCATTATGTACAAATATTTGACTACAGAATGCTGTGATTGACCAATCAGAATGTAGTATTCCACAGATCTGTATATTGGTATATTGGTGCAATGACTTCTGTCATTATAATACAATCTGCATTGCTTAAGCAAAATGCAAAACCTCACACACAGAGATGTCAGTCTTTGGCTTAAGTGCAAGACAAGATATGTGCTGAAAAGTGAGGTGAAAAAATAGATGACATAAGACAATCTGCTCTTCTCTGCCACTAAACTGTGTGGATGGCAAATAACAAAAGCTCACAGACATGTCAGCTTGCAATGCTTTTGGCTTTCACAACAGCCAGAGCCTTCTTGATGGTTGAGTAATCCCGGAGTGGAAACACATATCATTTCCAGCACTCACCTGCTCTGCTGTCCGTCAGCAGTGATTAGCCCACGAATTTGCTCGCAACCACCGGCCGCTTCAGGACAGGTGAACCATCGCAGCTACATAAAGTACTGGCTGACAGGGTCACAAAGTCAGATAGTTGTAGTTAATTTGTGTTATTTCAAAACACACAGACTCACATACGCACAGACTGTGACAGTCGTTGTAAATCACAGACACACTCCACTGACTTCCACTGGAGAGAAAAAGAGAAAGAATGAGAGAAAGAGACTGTCTGGCCAAAGGCTAGAAATATTGAGCCAATTAGATGACAATTATCTGCCCTGGTTGCCAGCGTGGAGTTGTGGAAGATATTTATGGGTGCTTTACCTCTCTATGGGGAGACATGAATCTAATGCGATGTGGCCCTTTACCCTCATGCCTTTTGTGATTACCGCCCGTTTGACTCGCTGTGCCCTGGTCTGTCCCTGTACGCCACACTTGCGCTACAGCAGGAAGACGTAAATCTGGCCTGATATGTAGAGAGATGCTTGGCAGCAGTTCATTTGCATTAAACACAAATGGAGCAGAATACTTTAAGAAAAGGTTGAATGAATTTGTGTAATATGCCACTGTGCCTTTTCAACCAAAAAAAAAGAAGAAGGAGGAGATGTTTTAGATTCAATATACGCATATGAAAATGCTTTAAATTAGTTAGATTTTGGACATGAATTTCATATCAAGATCCAATACGTAACTTGCTTTGCTTAAAGGGATAGTTCACCAAAAAACCCTTACTCTTTACTCACCCTCACACTGTCCAAACTGGTGTATATGTATGTATATATAATATATATATAATATTTCTTAAAATATGAAACAAAATTAAACATCTTTACTTTTGTGCTCCAAAAAAAAAAGTGAACAAAAGTGAAAAGTGTTTAATATATTCATATTTTAAGTGAAATTGATGGGGGGGGGAAAGCTTGAAAAAAGACACAAAATCACCATAAATGTTTTTTCAGATTAATAATTCACAATATTCCACATCTTCTGAAGTCATACAATAGCTCTAGGTGGGAAACATTAAAACGTTAATCACATTAATCCCCTCCAATAAATGGATAATTCTACCAGATTATTGAGTTTGTCTTTAAATCAAGAACCGAATGGTTGTTTGAAAAGATCTGACTCAAACTACATCTCTTAGATTGTATATTATAATAGTTCTATGGTCCTTTTTGAATTATTCATTATTGTAACTGCACTGAAAAGGGCAGTATTCAAAATGTTTATTTTGTGTTTCACAGTAGAAAGTCATGCAGGTTTGAAACAACCTGTGGCTGTGTAAATGATGACAATTTTTATTTTTGGTTGAACTATCACTAAAAATGAAATTTCTGTCATCATTTACTCACTCTCATGTCATTCCAAACCTGTAAGACACAAATGAAGATATATCTCAGCGATTTCTGTCCCTTTGTTGACAGCTACACAACTGCCACTTTGACACTTCCAAAGGTTCATGAAGAGATTGTAAAAAATAATCCATATGAATTGATTGGTTTAGTCCAAATTTTCTGAAGAGACACTATCACTTTGTATGATGAACAGATTGAATTTAGGCTTTTACTCACATGTAAACATTGATCAGAGAACATACACGAGATGCACAAGAATCAACCCCATTGGTTCTTCCTGAAGCTCAAACGTGCTGCTTAACACACGACTGAACCTCATTGGTTCTTGAACGCCGAGAGAAAATGCTTTAATTAGCCAAATCTGATGTGTTGAATGTTTACATGAGTATAAAAACCTAAATTAAATCTCTTTATGAACTTTTTAAGCGTCAAACAAGACAAGACAAATATATTACAAATATATTTCAAGACAAATATTGCGTTCGAAAGATGGACGAAAGTCTTAAGGGTTTGTAACGACATTAGGCTGCATGAATGACAGATTTTTGGGAGAACTAGCCCTTTAAAGCTCATTGTCTGCATCCGAGACAAAATATTTGGCCGATGTTCCTCAGTTGTATTGCTACGTGTCGGACCCTGCAATGAACCGGATGTGTTTAATGGCTGAGCCTTTCTGCCTGTATTAAATGGCTGAATGTGTGTACAGGGAGTCATATCCTTACAGCGTGAAGAAGACATCAAACACTGCTCTGAAAGGACTGTAAATCATTTGTGCTCGGAGGCAAAGCTACTTCAAGTGTTACATCATTTGCGCCGCCAATAAACATCTGTTAGAGAAAGCCTCACTTTCCCCTGCCAGGGAATGGAGGAAAATATTCTTTCACTAGCACCCTCCCTTTTATACTGTCCCTCAGAGAATGGTAAAGCTGTGAAAGCTGTCCATCTTTTCTCTTTCACTCCGTCTCCCCTGGTCTCCCTTTTCCCTCTCTCTCTCTCTCGCTTATATCATTCGATACTTACAAGCACACAAGAGTTTGTTTAACTTTTTAACTCTCTACGGGCTCTAATGTCTGAGAAATGGCCTTGTGCTGTCAGAAAAAGAAGATTTATCCAGACTGCTGGTCTGTTTCAAACAATCGCATCACCAAAAGATGACTTTCCTTCTTGTATTCATATTTTTAAGGGTTAGTGTACACTAAAAGCAATATTTTGTCATCATTTATTAATGGTGTTCCCAAGCCTCTATGATTTCCATTCTTCATTGGAACAGATACGAAGAAGGATAGCAGTCTCAGGTGTTTTTTTCTCTGAAATCAAAGAATGAAAAACTGAAGTATGTGGGCACTTTTGAGCTAAAGAGGGAAACAATTAAAATAAAATGAAATTAATTATATTTATAAAATATATTCTGACAAATCAGCTTTGCTACCACAGGGATAAATTACATTGTTAAATATATTAAAATAGAAAAACAATTATTTCAAATTGTAATTATATTTCACAATATTACTGTTTTACTGTATTTTTACTGTATTATGTAATGCAGCCATGGTGAGAATAAGAGACCTCTTTCAAAAACATAATTATTTCCAACCCCAAACTTTTAAATAATAGTATGTATCGTATGTTCCGCACTATAAGGCGCACCTAAAAGACGTAAATTTTCCCCAAAATTGGCCGTGCGCCTTATAATCCGATGCGCCTTATGTGTCGAATTTATACTACCTGGACTTTTTCACTATTTTACTATACTATTTTTTCAACTATTTTGCCTTGACAATAAGAAGGATGTAACTTATTAAATATAAATGTCATCTTTGGACCAAGCTCATGACTATTTCATGTCTAAAATAGGCAATGTTGTGTATTTTACCATGGACAAAGGTTGTCCCATTTGGCCCCACAACCTGCAGGATATGATGCCACATCAGCAAGTTGGGCCCACCTGGCCATTGGGTCTCTACCCATCAATAATAGTCATGAACTCACAGGTGGAGCTCACACGGCTTGTTTAAATTGCCCCTTATATATGCACACTTGTCTTTTTGAATTGTATAAATTATATATGCACATTTGTCAAAATCTACTGTAACTTACTATACTTTTATGAAGTTCAGTCAAACAGAATATGTACAGGCATTCTATAATTAATTAACAATATGAGACAAATGTATGTATACATACATTTACATTACATTACACTGTCAGGATATTAAGCATAAAGGCTGCACATTTTAATGTTCTACAAATAAAACATAAAACTAGTGGGTTGTGTAGCTGGTGTTTAAAACTCTTAAAATGGCCACTGCAAGTTTGAACCTCATTGGAGTCGTTATACTCATGGGAAAAACAATTTATCCTAGGTTATTTTTGGTGTGCTGACTATGATATAAGCATACTGAAAGTCACTTAAAACATCGGCTAAATGGAAAAACAAGTTAATAATATGCAAAGAGTTTGCTGCGCGCTACATCACTTTAATTTGTGCTTCAATAACAACTTCCGTCTGTGGGAGTGCTGCACACCCGACTCAATCAGCAGCCTACAGTGTTCACTTGAGCGAAACGGCCCAGCTGCACAGCACATAAACACTCTCTGCCACATGCTGGAAAGTTGCTGGGCTCTTGTTTTTATCAGGAGGCATGAATTTGTGGTGGCATGTGACAAGAAATACAATTGCCTATGAAAAATAAGGGCCTTTTTCAGAGCAATCTAAAGTCGCTGACCCCCGGCCCACTAATGCCATTACGACCCATAAACTGCCTTCGGGGTTGAGGGAGGCCATTTTGTCAGGGGCTAAACCCCCTAGCGGAGGGAGATAAATAATTGAGGGCTGCATTCTGCACTTGGGCTGAATTTGAAGCGAACGGGTCTTATGAGGCTCTAAATGGTGGAGTGCAGTGCTGTAAATCATTAATCCACTGCTTTTATCCTCTTTGGTTCAGGTCAGTGTCCTGAAGGCAGTAGAAAGCAGTGGGGAAGAGAGAGTGAGAGCGACATGGACAAACAGATTAGACTCGTTTCTTCCCCTTCAAGATCCATAAGGGCTAGAATGCAAAGCACAAGAGAAAAACCGCATGCCCCTGTCGTCTTGTAATGGAAACAAAATGAATGGTTATTTTTCTTAGGGAACTATCTTAAAAGCCAGCCTTAGCAGAAATCATTTTTATTGTCAGATATTTTATTGTCTTGCAGTTTTGGCGAATACTTTGCCTTGTCAGTAAATGTGCTACAAAGGGAAATAAACCTATATGATAGAAGACTGGGTCTGGGGTCATGTGATGTTCAGGTCACTGCCTGATGGTCTAATGGAGTCTCAATTAGCACTAAGAGCCTCTGAGAAAAGCAGTCATTCTCTCAGAAATGAACAAAGGTCAACTTTGAGAACAACTCTTGAGTGTTAGATGCTGTTTTGGAAGGAGCTTTAGATACACTTTACCAAATGCTCTACTGACAAAAATGTTGTAAAATGGCAAATATATGCACCATGAGACATGGCAATATATAAATATATATATAGACTGTTATCTTTTGATCAGTAGTGTACGTATTAGCTATTAGAATAACTACAATTACATCAACGTATCTCTGTTTCTTTACAGGGACCTGATGCCGAAGACCCTGGAGGGCCAGATCACCATGGAGAAAACACCAAGCTACTTTGTGACCCGTGAGGCTCCGGCCCGGATCTACGCCATGTCCCGCGACACCAAGCTGATCGTGGTGGTCCGGGACCCCGTCACACGAGCCATCTCTGACTACACGCAGACACTGTCTAAGAAGCCTGACATTCCTACTTTTGAGAGCCTGACGTTCAAAAACAGGACTACAGGATTGATCGACACGTCGTGGAGCGCCATTCAGATCGGCATCTACGCCAAACACCTGGACAACTGGCTGCAGTTCTTCCCCATGAGCCAGATCCTGTTCGTGAGCGGAGAACGACTGATCAGCGACCCGGCCGGAGAGCTGGGCCGCGTGCAGGACTTCTTAGGCCTCAAGAGGATCATCACAGACAAACACTTCTACTTCAACCAGACCAAGGGCTTCCCTTGTCTCAAAAAGGCAGAGGGTAGCAGCAAGCCCCATTGCCTGGGTAAAACCAAAGGGCGGACCCACCCAAACATTGACCCTGAGGTCGTGCAGAGACTTCAAGATTTCTACAGGCCTTTCAACATGAAGTTCTACCAGATGACTGGCAGGAAATTTGGATGGGATGACTAACAGTGGACCGTGAGATAGATTAGACCATGAATGTTGTAAAAAGGGAGAAACAACCTTATTGTGACCTCACCAGCAACACAATAACAGTTCTTGTCTCTAAGAAAAATATCCCAAAATTAGTCCAATCTGGTTGTGGAGAAACTGGAGCAAAAGTATGGAGAAAAGTCCACATCCCAACTCAAGTTAGGTACAGAAAACTATGAAGGATTATCAAAAACAAGAGTAAATGTCCTCACACTGCTATTACTGTTCAGACTCCAGATTCAAATGTGAGATTTTGACCTCTTACATCCTCATTGGGCAAAAAGATACAGAAAAAAGAGGGTTAAACATTGCCTTTATTGGTAAATAGTGTGGGCATTTATTTATTTTTTACCATCAAATTGTTGCCATATTTGTCATTTCAACAGCCACATGCTGTACCGTACGAGAACCTAAGAGAAACATTTGGAAGCTGAAGAGATCCCTCTAGAACTATGCATTTGGAGCTGTGAATTACCTGGATTTGGATGAATTTTATATGGATGGTCTGGATTTGAAGGTCAGATTAGTTCTTCTGCCATATTTTATGTCGGAAAACAACAGCTGCTTATATACCTTTGCAATTATTTGGAAGAAAATATCAAATCAATCAAAATGTGTATTTTCTTTACATTTATTTATTTAAAAAAATATATATGTACACATATACAGTTTACGTATTTTGAATATTCTTCACTAAACTCCTCCCTTCACTTTTTTCCACTTGGAGGATAGGTGATTTCTTTTGTATTTTGAACCATATAACACAATGCCTTTTCTAAAGCTTTTAAATGTGAAAAATATGTACATTTAATTTTTATTTAATGTATATTTACTGAAAGATAGTTGAGTTATGAAACAATGTTATTTCATTAATATTTCTTGCGTCAATGGGTCAAAGACAACAATTCGGCTGCCAATGTGGTAAACACGCAGAATGCAATTTCCTCCAGGATTTTTTTTGTTTCGTTTTTTTGGGAGAGAAAGACACTGTTACAAAGCAGCAGTGCCTCTAATACACTCAGTAGTCTTTCAATTCCTCAGATCCAGTGATCCATCTCGGTCATATTTTAACTGTCTGACCAACTAGAATGAGCCCAAGTGGGCTTAGGCATCAGCCATTAAGGCCATTTTCCCAAATTTACTTACCCATGTTCCTCTGGGAATGACCAGTTGGAAAGGGGCCGTGAGGGTGACTGGGATGACAGTCAATTTAAAGGTGATTTGTGTCATTTTTCAATGTTAAAATGCTTTAAAAAACCCACCTTTAAAATGCCAACCACAGGTTGGTTTCCTCAATAAGTTTGCGGTGGGTATACTTGTAGAATTTTAAAAACGCTCATTATTTTTTGCATTTCCTTCTGCTCCGGCAAAAATTACCCACATCACCCTTCAGTTCAATCCTTTTCTTTACAATATTATCAATGACATTATGCTTTTATAGTTATGTTTATTTCATTTGAATAATGGATTTTATAAAGCACAGATTTAATAAAAAACATTTGTAAATTTCCCAGACTATGATTCTATTTGCAATCCTACATCAATAAGAAGCTAAACACAGAGCTTATTAGCCTACAATTATGACACTCAGTTCTACATAAATGAAATAAGAAAAACTTATCAAAATGCAGAGTGTTTTGTGGCTCCAGAAAGGCTCAAAGACCGTGGCAGCAGCAAGCAGCCCTCACCCTCCACTGGCTGCAGTCCTATCTGTCCTGCAACATCCAGCCTCATTGTCTTAGCTTATCTCTGTCCATGCCAGGCGGTTCCAGGATGCTTCGAGGTCCCCAGAAGATGCTCCTCATTGTGGGTTTATTATTTTCTGGATTGTGCATAAGCCTGTCGGGAGTTTGCTTTTCTAATTTGGCTGGTTAACGACCGTTTGTCGAGCACCGCTGGAAACGGAGACGGCAAGACATGGACAAAATGGATATTTGGATGGTCCGCTTGCACTGGCAACCACATAAACCTCTTGAGGAGGAATTGGATTTTTAACCTAACCTTTATCTTTTGCTCACTCTCTCAGTTTATCACTTGCAAATGTATCTCTGCTTAAAGGCTCTTGACAACCACTAGCTCTCCACCAATCCCTCATTCCTTGCCGTTGGTTTGTTTTCGTTTTCATCGCTGGCCTCCGTGCTCCCCCGAGTCCAGTCGATCCACTCCATGCGTTTGTTTAAAAAGAGTCTCTGCAGTCAGGCTGGAATCTGACAGTGTTCATTATGAACTTAAACTGTGTGTTAACCTGACTCGCATCAAAATTAAATTCCACAGGTTGGGTTTCTTACAAACTCCGCTCCAGTTGTTCAGCTCAACCACATCACAATCCTAATCAAGGACCTTCATATAAAGTTGTCGTATTTAAGGACTGAGAACATACTAATGAGCCCACAAGTGCTTAAACACATGCAATAATCCATATGTCAAAATAATCATCCATCACTTTAAATCAATGCTTTGCATGATGTAAAAGTTTCTCAAATAGCGCAGCCACTCAGAGTTGCAAACAACTTTTTGAGTTCAGTCGACATTTCTTTAATCAATTCAAAATAATTTGCATATACACTCTCAGTCAAACTTTTTGCAGATAATTTCAGCCTGAACTCAGGTTTTGCAAACACATTTTAAAATTCTGCGTCTTAAAGCTTACATACACCTCATGATTATTTTAATCTGAACAGATTTTAAAATCTTAAAGGGACATGAGAAATCAAATTGGCCTTGATCTTTTGACATAGGTCTTTGTGCCTTTTAAACATTACGACAATTTTGTTAAGAGATTGGATCTGACAGCAGCTGCATCATAATGATTTGTCTGTAAATTATAGTTTTATGTGAATATTGTTTTCAAAACTCTTACATGCAATAGCGAGAGGATGTTGATGTTTTGCAATAAAAGTGGCCATTTTACTGACAAGCCTTAAAGGAGCTGCCACTTAAAAACAGATCAGGGTTTCACAGGATTGAAAGGTCAGAATGAGGGTTCAAAATAAAACTTTATCCAGTGTTTTGTGTGTGTGCAAAATACTTTATTAGCATTATAAGCGGTGAACCTCAAGGAACTCATTAACAGTTTTAAAAATCCTTTCGCAGACTTTAAAACACTATCATACACTTGCTGACTTTGTAAACAGCTAAAAAAAAAAAAGTTGGACAATAGACATCGAACACTAAGCGACTGAGGATCACACACTTCCAGACTTTCAGACAAACTCAAGATGCAAATGCATGCATCACATTGCTACGAGACGTGTGACAAATTAAAGCAATGCGTGTTCTTCAATTGGCCTCAAATATCAAACATATTTGATATCCTTCGACTGGATGGAATCGCAGTCTGAAGCCAAACTCTGTATCATACACTATGCAACTTTTTCCAAAATCCCAGAAATCAGCAGACTGAAAATTGGCACAAATATTGTGTAGTGAATTTATATTATATTGGTGTTTGATAGGATTTCAAATGCTGAGAATTCTAGCAATGATGTCATATTTGAATTTCAATGATGTCATATTGGATTGGTCGTTTCTTTTGTTCAATCTATTCAACCATCTAAACTACATTTACATAGTAAAGAGAGTGGCGCACGCGCACGCACACACACACACACACACACAAAAGACTATACCTGTCCCCAGCTGTCAGCGAGGACCTGTGCCAACTCAACACCGGGAGGACGAAGACACCTGCATGCAGTCACACAATTACCCCCTTTCAGTCTCTTGATAACAAACTCATCCTGCTTCAACAAGCCCATGTGTTCTGCAATAAGACAAAGAGAGAAAATGCAATAGAAATATTAAAACTTGAATTTGCTGCCTCAAAATGTTTTTTAACTTGTGTAAAGAAGTTTTCTTTAAATGTAAACAAAATAATAATATTTGCAAGTCACTCATTTAATAATTCAGCTATTTTAAGAAACTATAAAAATAAACTAATATAATTCTGGTTGTTGCCCTAACTAAAATTAAAATAAAAACTAATTGAAACAATTAATAAAAACTATAAAAAATGCCTCAATAATAATGTATTTTATGCTCTATACTTATAGTACAGATATACTTATATAGTTGTTGTGGGTGGTTTATCCATGTTCATTTTAATTAGAGCTGGTTTACTTAAAGATTTCAGTCACGGTGGCATGTGTAGAGGTGCTATAATTAAATATTATAAAACTGTATGAAATAGAGGGGAAACAAATCCTAATGTTTTAAATATCGGGTGAATTTTGACAGATCCTGCTAGATAAAGTACCAAAAGACAAATCTAGTTCACAAAGTGCACAATGTTTCGTACTGGAAAATAAGGTAGAGGTATTTGAGAGCGGTAAAGGCATCCAGTACAGATGTTGCGTGCACGGTTCATTAAAAAGGTCATGCGATGTAAATGAGAATGTGGAGGGGATCAGTGGTCACCTTTGATGCTGTAAAGTGATGGTGGTCTGTACGACTCACACATGCAACTTTTCTGACATTATATCGTGCACACACACACACACGCACACGCACACGGAGCAGTCGGCCCTGCGGTTAGCCATCAGGAGGATCTGCACTTTGTTTTCGCTGGATCTCAGAAACTACGTTTAATCTTCATAATCATCTGAGCAAACAAGATTCAAAAGCACAGCCCAAAGCCTGCATTAATAAAAGAGCTTTTCAGCCCCACGTCTCGGATGGGTTTTTAAACGGTTTTGTTTCATCTTCGTGTGAATGTACAGTGCAGACAAAGAGCAAGTGATTTTCAAATGAGGCAGAGCTCAAGGCCAAATGCCCTGGGTAAACATATCAAAATCTGCGTTTAATAGACTCATTTGTCGTTGTCATGAAACAGACCGTTTCTTTTAAGAACTGATTAAGAGGTATTTTACGAACAACTGTCACTCCGACTGGAAATATGTTGTTTACAGGGCGATTTCTCTTTTCAAGTGCCAGTCTGGAAAGAAAATTAACAAAATTGGCTCATTTGTGAAGCAGCGACTGTCCCATAATAAAACCTGGAATATTAACACATCTGTTCTGAAGGAAAACAGCAGCACCTCTTTAAAAAACTTTATATTGCTCTTAAATCTCAAAGAAATTAGCAGGTTTTTTTGGGAAATATTAATAAAGATTACCAGCCAGTGCCCAGAAAAACAAGGTAATATCAATCTCGAAGAGAGCCAGGGAGTTGGGAAAAAACTTTCAAAGGCGTCTGGGAGCTACTTCTGGCCTACAGAGATTCCTATTTGTTCGGTTTGTCCATCAATCTCATTTCATTTCCATAATCAGATATATTTATGAGTGAAGGATTTTCAACAAGAATTGTATCCATCAGGAAATAACTGGATTGAGAAAAGCTTTCTGTATTTGACAATTATAGTAGCTGTACGTGTCAAATACAGAATGCTTTATATATATAATATCGTTCGGTTATGTCGACGGCCTCGGGGGTTGCAAAAAAGCGTCGCGATAACCGTTTAGCGAGATAACCAACAGCCAATATGGCGATTTGTTTGATGAAGCGATCGGCATGCTATAAAAATGTACATACACTGTATATGTTTGCTAACAACAAAAGGCATATGTGCACCAACTAACAGCAGAGATTTAACAGTATACAATAAAAACACTTTCAATTTTTGATAGAAACCTTTAATTATATTCTCCAACATTGCAAACACAATTTCGCTCACAACGTAAACAGTCACAAAATATTCGTGAGGTCATCGCGCTGTACTAGATTGCATACTTTCTTGCGTTCTGCCTGTCTAATATGCTTTCTCAACAAATTCGGCTTCGTCCCGTCTTTTAATAACTGCGTTCCCGCAGCGGCGCTGAGCAGAGCGCCAGAACAAAAGTAGGATGTGCTTGTGTTCCATCCACGTGCAACGCAAACTCAGCGCATGCGCAGGGAACTAGGTACGCTCATGACTCACGAGATAACCATGTGAAGTGACGACTTTGTCCGAGATATCTGCTCGAGATATTAGTGTTCGGCGACATTAAGGAATCGACATTAACGAATCGAAAATACTAAGACAAATAGGGAGTTTGGCGGTTCCACTTCAAAAATGTTGACATAATAGTATTGGCGAGTTAACCGAGACTCGAGATAAGTGAACTCCACTGTGTGTGTGTATATATATATAAATATAACACACACACCAATATTTACCATGAAGGAGCACGTAATTTTTCTTCATGTTGATGATGTTAAGTAAATTGATCCTTTTTTGCTGGATTTACAATAAATCATGCAAGAAAGGCTATCAGAAAGAAGACCACATTCACTTTTAAAACCAAATTTTACTGAAAACTGAAACACTGATATATTGCCATAATCGACTTTTATTACATGTAACGGGAGGTCCTCTTACACTCATGAACACAACTAAACCGTATCAGCCTATTGAAACTGACAAACACCAAACACTCGGTCAGATACTCCATCAAATATACATGCTGATAAATGGCTTGTCCTTGTGATAGGGACAGTAAAGGAGCGCAGCGTGAGACGAGTGGGACCGTCTTGTTTCTTGGTGGCCCGCAACAAACGCCTCTGAATAAGTAATAAACGAGTTTGTCCATTCAGTAAGTTTATAAATTAATTAAAAGCTCAGTGTTTACCCTGTCCTCATTATAAAGGGCAGAACCTGAAAACACTACAACACAGAGCACATTGTACTCGCACACACACAGATGAAACCACACATGAAAACACACGCGGACACTTAAAAATGCACACTCACACACACTTGAACAACACAGCCCAGTCAAGCAAAGCAAGTGATGATGAAGATTATAAATAATTAACGCCGTCCGAGTGCCAAAGTGCCAGGCTAAGAGATGTGGATAAGAGACATGCAAACAGACGGGGGGCAAAGTCAGCAACTTGAGCGGGAATTATTCATGACCCCGGCACACCACGCAGGCCTCCAGATCAAGAAGCAACGGCAATGATGGACAGGGTGCCACCTAAATAGTGTGCTTGTTTGCCATCCCAGTCAGCATCACAAAGGACCACACTCACTGAAGAGCTGAGGAATGGTCTGGAAATGCAGTCTGCTCGGGATTTATTGGGTTGTGTGTGCTGGTGCACCGACACATTCTGCCAGGGTGCTGCTTTGCTCAGGAAGGCTGCATGTGGTTAAAATGGAAATTGTGGAGAGTTCATAAATTCTGCTCGGGCACGAAGAGGCCAAAGGGCAGCCATTAACCTCAGTGGAACAGACCATTGGAAAATTTCTGAGAGTGTCAGAGTGAATGAAATAGAGTAGGAAAGAAAGAGAACAATGTCTATTTAGCTCAATGGGAATCAGGACGTTCAACAATCTATATTTACTTGCCACTCTACTCTTATCACAGCATGAGTTTCCTACTCCCATTCCATCCCACAGAAAAGAAAAAGCACAAAGGAGGCCTTTTAAATAACTATAGCAGCACAAAACACAATGGCCTAAACAGCTAGAAGAAACAGAAATAACAGGAAGTTGTTCTGAATTCTTCGATATGCGTTGTAACATTGGCATTACGGAGTATTGAGGATCTAATGTACAATATCTATATAATAATGCAGTCTCACTTATATGCATGTAGGCATGCAAATATATAGGCTCAATTATTGATTTCATTTTGATTGTTGATATCAGAAACTGTGCGCTATTTTCTACACTCAAACTAATAGAATCAGCAATTTACAGGTGGTGTACTGACATAGTACTAAATTAATTTCATAGTTATTTATGTGTAATTATATTATTAATAACGAACAATCTGAAGCCCAAATGATCAGAGTTATGGTCTTTATACTATTATATATCTTTATACTATAATATTATTTGTTTCTATATTTCTATATTTATTACAGAGGAGAGAAACGAGACAAACTTTATACCTAGGTTACATTTATAAACAAAGATGTACTTTGAGAAGTTTCGTGAGCAGATGACTGTCAGGTTTTGGTGAAGGGAAACATGAGGACTCACAGATCCTGGAGTAAAGGGTTTTAACTAACAGTAAAA